>CAHIKZ030001464.1:205000-247500 GCA_903632075.3 Acanthosepion pharaonis | reverse complement strand
AACTATAAATTGAAATCAAAAAAAATTCCCAAAAAAAAATCTCCATTCTTTTGAGTTAAGACGTTGAAATCTATCCTATTTTTGGCAATAATACATTTTTGCAGAACCAATCCTATTGTATATATATATATATATATATATAATATATATATATATATATATAAATATATATAATATATATATAATAAACAATTTTTTCAGTTTTAATTTTAAAATAGTAATGATTTTTATTGATTTGATTATATAATTATATATATATATATATATATATATATATATATATATATATATATATATATATTTATTTTATGCAAATTTAGGTAATCCGTATGGGTAGACCTGAGGAGGATGATATCCAGAGATATCAATGTAAAATTCATATAGATATGTTTGAATAAAAGACAGACCACGTTAAGATTCCATGTAATAAGCTATTTCACCATAACCCCTTAACAGGGTTCTGGATCATCAGACTTTACTTCCAAAAGCTGAAATGAAAAATGAAAAGAAATTCACATGTTTTTACGGACCTCATCAAGTATACGCAAAATTAACGAAGTGAGGAAGTGAGGTGGGAGAGAGGATATGAGTGTGTCATATGTATCATTTTAGTTTCCTATTTTAACCCCAGTGTGTCGGCTGGATGTTGCTCAAATTTAACGCGTCTCGTTTCTAGATAAAGGTGGCTAAGGGGTGAATGATAAGAACGACATTAAAGGAAGACGTTACAACAACCCCAATAAATTATGACAGGTTTCATTCAAATTCTTAGACGCTGTCAGTTCGCGTTACTTTAACGTGCATATTTGGGAGGTTAAGGTTTGATAAATATCTAAATGTTAAAACAATCTACGAAGAAATTAATTTGAAATTCGGTGGAGTTTTGGGTATTTTCTATGAAACAATCGATTGGAAAAATCCATAGACAGAACATTGAAAGAGCAATCCATTTTATATTTTATATTTAGTAATTTTTTTTTCCACTAAAACTTTTATCTTATAGCTTGTTATGTTGACATCTATTCGTTTGATTTTTGTTCATTAAGTCAACTCGTGATTGTTTTTGATTTTTGTTCATTAAGTAAACTCGTGATTGTTTTTATGTACCCAATTATCAACAGTTATTCCCATTTAAATAATTTTATTCTCCACACTGGGGTAGTATTTTCAATCTCAATTAAAATACCAATCTAAACTTTCCCTTCGTGCTATTTAAAATTCACTTCCAATTGGAGAATATTAGAGGAGAAATTTGGAAGATGTCACTAGCCGAAAATTAGGCCCTTCTTTTACAATTTCTTATCTACATGTCTTAAATCCCTATTTTGTAACCACATACCTATATCTTCTTATATGCCTATGAGTTCCTATATACACCTACACACACATTCACATGAAACGACCATATGTATATTTCCATCTTTACACATATACACCTGCAGAGAAAACGCACATCCAAATTTCTCCATACCTATCTCCATATATATTAATTATATTTTATATATATATATACACACAAGGACATCTGCATATCCATATATATTCATATACATATATATATATATTTTTACACATCCATACGTATACACATATACACATACATACACACACCCATATATGCATATATACATACACACATATATATATATATATACACACACATATGCATATGCATACGTAATATGCAAATTATCTACATACCCACATATGCGTTAATTTGCATAAACATATATCTACAAACATAAAAATTTTATATTTTATATCCTCATGTGCCCATTTTTTGGAAATTAAATATATATATATATATATATATATATATATATATATATATATATATATATATATATATAATTCTAAATAAATTTCTGGTAGGAAGTGGAGCTAGAAAAAAACATAATATAAGCTAAATATATGCTGAATCCACAGCCTCATAATATAACATAGAAATACACGCACAAAAATAATTTACATACGCGAACAGCACGACACATTCTAAATATATGTGAGAAATTACTTAATAAATATGAAATAACACGAAAATATATCAAGGAAAATAGCAACGGTCTACAAGAATAAATCCCAAAACTATAAACTCTCTCTGCAGGAGAAAATTGCTATAATTGTGTCCCCAGACCAACAAAAACTACTAAATAAACGATCAGAAATCATGTTGCAATTAAGACACGAAAATATCTTTTTACTACGTTATTTAAAAATCGAAAACTAAAACAAAAAGAACAAAATAAAAATAAATTAATTAAAATAAAAAAATAAAATAAATAAGTAAAATAAATTAATCCAAATCAATATATATATATAAATATATTAAACAAATAGTAAGCAAATTAACAAACTACAAATGTAAACACAAGTAAACTTAATAATAACAATCAACGACAAATAATAAATTAATGAATAATATAATATAATATATATTAAGTAAAATAGTTATCAAACAACAATATAATATAGCAACAATTACGCATTCGGATTCACAATTATATCCACGCAATAGCCGCTAGAATAATTTGAAACATATTCGTTACCGTCAATCCAATAACCGTTAGAATTATATAATATACCTATCCCTTATGCACCACTGGCCAGCATATATAAATAGTTGAGCAAAACACAACAATCATAATATGAATATTGCGCTCATGCATGAAACAGACTGTCACCATTGGGTGTTGATCTCAATGTCCACTTTTATATTTACATACCTTCTATTTCTGATATTGAGTACTTTAATTTATAAATATTGCATTTCTTAAAATTATTTGTTATCATTTATATATATATATATATATATATATATATATATATATATATATATATAAAAAAATTCAAACACTAAAATTCCATGGTCATAATTTATTCCATTGGAATCGTAAATACGATCCAATTCATCAGACCTACAAATTATAAAATATCCTTACTATCCTGGACATTGAGTTCTACCTGGATTCTATCCTCTCCAATTTTTTATTCAAAAAATATATATATGTGTATGCAAAATGTATATATATATCTATATATATTGCATATGTTTGTGTATATTTACCATTAATATTATCTATCTATCTATCTATCTATCTATCTATCTATATATATATATATATATATATATATATATATATATATAATTATTATTATTATTATTATTATTATTAAGAACTTCATTTTTAGTGGGTACACGTGTTTCAGTTGTTAGCACTATTTTTTATTATTATACTAAACAGTACAATTAATAACAACTGGGCAAAATTACAAAGTCGTTCGACTAAAAAAATCAGCCTCCGATAGGAATCGAACCTATATCATTTTTTTCAACAAAAAATAGTCCTAAATTATGGGATAATGTCAGAATAACCTGTAAAAGAATTACTGTTCTTTCTCGTTGATACAATCCGAGTTAATTCAAAATGGAGTAGAAATTGAGGTAATTTTGTATCGCAAAGGGAAGAATGTGAGTTGTGACTCTGAGAACGCCTGCCCTAAGCAATGTTATGTTAGGCTAAGTTTCTGACCATTTCCCTTAGCCTTAATAAGCGCACTGTTGATGAATGGTGTGTATCTGATACCACTTGAGAATTTCAGTATCATTTTTATTACAAAACGATGTTTGGAGCGTAACGAATATCTTATTATAAAATAAAATAAAAAACGGAAACTCGACTTCCTAAATGACAATGTGAGAAACGAAGGTGATTATTTGATATCAGAAGCATTCATTTGAAAACGGCACAATTTAATGTGATTTTGAGTTGTGGTAGCTGGAGACAGCGAGGCGAGATACTATCAGAGAGATCAAAAGGTATTAGCCATTTTAAATATCAGCTGAATTCTACAGGCAGGAATAATGACTTCAGCTAATGTATATTCAGTGTTGCAGTTCAGCACCTCCTGAATCAATCAATATTTATTCACAATGACAAATTACACAGGCATGCACTCTTATATTTACTTATATATGTATTCACAGTCGAAGTAGTCCACAATCTATCCAACTATCTTTAATAATTTTAGGACCGACTGCGCGGCCTGGATTTAAGGTAGCAAACCGTTAGATCGGAAAATGCGTAAAAAAATATCAATCTATGGGATACTCTGCTGGTAGTGAAACCCTGTGATTTTCTTAATGCCGCATCTCTGATGCTGTCGATTATTGCTCTCCACAACGTCTTTTAATATCTAGTTCTTAATCCTTTGGTAAAAACGTTTTCATAAACATATAAATCTATAATTTCATTAATAGTAAATATTTCAAAAGTGAACAAATTTTTGGCCTGTGCAAATGTGGGTGCATAACGTGAGCCAAATAGAAATTTTATATATTAAAAACCAAAAAAAATAATGTCGTTTTTGACGTTAACTTCAAAAATCGACATTATTTTTGCACCAACCTAATATATATTGAAGTATAAGATGATTATTGGGTGGAGTTTTAGAATAGGTACTGACCCCAGAAATAATCACTTTTTTATATTACTACAGATTACGTACTCTAAATTATGAATATAAGAAAAATTTTTTTTTCATTAGATTTTATAAAAGTTAAACCTCCGCCCAATCTTTGGATACCAAAAAATATACGGATACCATATGGTCTCTTAAAATTAAAAAAAAATTAATTAATTAATTCGTAGTAAATGGGAACTAAAAGGAAACTATCAGAAAGAGACATTTGAAATATTTAGGCTGCATAATAAGGAAGAAGATCTTGAAAAATGTGATACGCAGGGGACAAATTTGAGGCAAGTTGGACAAAGAGAAACAACGGTGAAGCTATCTAGCGAGCTTGTGGAAATG
Organism: Acanthosepion pharaonis; assembly: GCA_903632075.3. NCBI lineage: Eukaryota > Metazoa > Mollusca > Cephalopoda > Sepiida > Sepiidae > Acanthosepion > Acanthosepion pharaonis. The sequence continues at coordinate 242,688 of CAHIKZ030001464.1, read as the reverse complement.
GATGGCGGAACAGATAAGAAAAAGACAAAATAAGCTACAAAGGAGAGGAGATTGTGGAGAGACATCATCGCCAACAACCCGAGGAAACACAGCCTGTAGAAGAATCTTAAGTGCTTTATCGTGATCAATATACGAATATTTTTTTAAAATAAATGTTTTAGCCTTGACCACCGCTTTACCGATATTAGAGAAAAATGACGTAATGCCCAGCCACCGGTTGAACAGTGGTAGAGAAAAATGACTTAAGGCCCAGCCACTGGTTGAACGGTGGATAAATACTTGTAACTATTTTTATATCTACCGTGAAACATTACATACCAATTATTTAATTAACTCACGAGCTCAAGTAAAAGGGTTAAAATTGTTCAGAAACGCAGTACTCAACGGTTTAAATGCTATTTTTCAGATGCTTAGAAACAGAGATTATGAACATATTTACACTGTTCGAAACGTTTTCTTCATCTTTATTGTCATATTCACGACATTTCGGCTGTTGTACACTCCGGTCTTCTTCAGATACTATACGTTGGAATTTCGAACATTTTATTTCGTCCACCGGGGTAGATTGTTCTAGATCCACGTGTCATGACTTTTCTGGATATATCAGTTTCAGGTATTTCCCTTTAATAACACAATTCACCTTTTTTTTTTTTTTTTTCATCGCTGCTGTGGCTAGTTATTGAACTCACAACTGTTTGTGTCAAATCCCTCGATTACTTTAACTAACGCTTTCATCCACTTATATCCTTGGGGACATCAGTGTATAGATTTTGGGGAATTATAAACCTAATGTCTCAGTAATAATAGTAAAAGTAATATAGTCACAATCCATATCTCAGAAATATATAGATAATGAACATATATTTTTCTTCCGTCAGCGGATCAATTTAGAATGGAAAATCCAGATCAAACAGGGAACACCTTTTAACTATTATAAAACGTTAAATTTTAATTTTCTTGATCAATAGTTATATGAAAAAGTATTTGAAAAAAAATGGTTAATTATAGTCGTTGGGGCCTGTTCTAAAACTCCACATTTCATTGTCTTTTGGAAAAAAAGAATTATCGGAATTTTCCTCTCTCGAAAATTACTAATCAGTTGCGGGAGGCCATGCTTTATAAATTAATTTCCTGGATTCTAAATAATTAACTGATCATGGACCTGGTATCTTGATAGATAAATTCACAAATCTCTACTAAGCCATTCGGAATCAAAACCTACTTTTCTGAAGTACCTTCGTTCAGTTTTTGATTTTTATCTGCTACAGCAATTTCTTTTTAGCATTTATTCGCGACAAAATAGCTGGAGTAGAATACGATTGTTAGCATTCTTGAATTTTGTTCTCAGAGTGCTTAAATTCTGCTGTTTACGCGGACATTTTGCCTGCTTTAAGACCTGTACATTTCAGTGGATTGTCATCCATAAATGATGCGACATTGCTCCTTCATGAACTTTTCTTTATCGAAAGATTAACCTTTATTTCAAAATATGGCGCTACTTAATCATTAATGCCATAAGAACGAAGTCGACATTAGGTCGTCTCACATTCCTTGCGATCTGTGAAATGCTGTCACTTCTTAGGAATGATAGTAGAATGGTTTCTCGTTGCATTCTCCATGATATTGAATACAGAGTAACCCTTCTACTAGTCTGTTGGCAACCCAAGGCTAGAGGTTCTCAACAGCATCATCATCATCTTGCGGCCTCAGCCGAGATTGAACTCACCAATACTTTGATTGGTGTAGTTCATAATCTTGTCAAATAGCTGAATTCTTGATGCTTCGCTAGGGCTATCAGAGGGTGTTTTTATCGTGACACCAACACTAAATGCAATGCCAACCAAGGCTCAGAGAGACTCCATTCACCCTCCTCTAAGAGCAGGTTTGAATTCAGAGTTTTCCTTCTCCTAGATAAGTTGTTTTTTTTCACCGCTGCTGTGGCTAGTTATTGGAGGCTATAGAACCCAGTCTGTCTTGCTATTTACCCATAGCTGGAGGGAGAAGAAAGAGTATTCACACCTTTCCCACATAAGTGAATGTAATGGATTTGACTGGATCTCCGATTCCTCAATCCAAGCCGCTATCCATTACTCCACCGTGCCTCCTTACTCCACCGTGCCTAGAGGTTCTCGTCTACACTTCTGTTTGACATATAGCTAGCAGGAGAAGAGACGGATTCATACACAGATAAAATTCGAACTCGGCTCTCAAATTCCCTTATTATGTCGCTAGACAATGAATAACACGGACATTATAATTTCATAATAGCTGATGAAATTGGATTTTCTCTTCACATAGAATCTTATTAATTTCATCGTAATCAGAGATGGGCAGGATAAGGGATTGATCACAGCGGTTCACGTATAATATTTTATTTTATCAAGGGACTCATAATATAGTTATTTTGTCGATTCCGATTTTTATTTTCCCCCGAAAATGCAACAAAACTGAACAATGTAGAATAATTACTAGTCCAAAGAAAATGGCATAAAAACGTTAGTCTTTATTAACTGGTCATTAATTTAACAAATCACATTCAGCGACCAAACAGTTATTCAATAATCCCTCAAACATCGCGTGTATTATGGAATATTTAATGCTATAATCGCAAACAGATTTCGTTCTTTCTAAATGTTTTTCTTTAACATTTTAGCTAAGAATATTATTTAAAATTTCATGTGCGGTGTGATAAAAAAAATGTCTATGTGTATTACATATCAAAAACTGCCCCGGTAAACTGTTTAAATACATTTGCATATGTGAGCATGTCTCCTCCAACTTACCGTGGCAAAAGCACAAGATATTTGGGCGAATAATGATCTATGATAAGGCAACGGAAGAATAAACGAAAGTGTGATAAAATAAATAAAATATAACCAAAATACCGGAGAGCATTATTATCTGTCTCCTAGTGATAATTTTCCAAGCGTAGGTTAGACGTGGCGCAAAGATAAACGTATGGGGTAAATCAATGAGATTCGAACTCACTATTCAGCCGTAATGGATCTAGTGAGATAAGCCTGCTAACCATTATACCGCGTCAAAGTGCCAAAAGCCTCCTATGCGTAACTTATATGTGGCACAAGACCGAAATATAGAGCACCCAGTGATGATTGATCGTACTAATGAGTCGTAATTGATCTAGTGCGACAAGCTTGTTAACCATTGCACCACTTCGAACTCCCCATTTCTATTCACTGATCGGAGAAGAAAACGAATAATTATAAAATGAATAATTAAGCATTATAATCCTTAGCAAATTTAAACTAGTTTATCAGAAGAAGAAAAAAATCTTAACTAGGACTTGGCTGATAAGTCGTTTTTAGAAGAACAAAATCCTTTTCCTAACTTGTTACTATATTCGTGCAATAATCATACAGTTTTCGCCACAGTATTTTTGTTTCTTCGTTACAATCTCTCATTTTCATTCTCTCTATCTTAAACTAGTGCTTACAAAAGAACGTTAGGTCGTGAGAGGAAAAGGTTCTATTCCAGTTTGAATCCCTCGCGTTTCAATGCTGTCACTCGTAAAACGATGGGCAAACGTAAAAACACTTAATGTTTCTTTTTATCGAGAAACGCGAGATGACGGGGAAAACGTTGTCTGTATGTATTCTACAGACTAGAGAACATTCAGGACATAGTGAAAGACGGCGTGCTTTGTAGATTGCTTTATATCACAATGAAGATCACGATAACTCAACAAGTCTCGTCATGACAGAATTTCTGATATGCAGCACTATAATTCTATTCACTATGTTACAGGTGCCTCGCCATCATAGGGAGGTCTTCGATCGGATTATATTGTAGTGCCTACCAACCAGCCATAGAAATGTGCCTTAAGATATGCCAACAGATCTCAATATTTAGCATTATCAAACTGCCACTGACTACAAAAGCTCCTCCAGAAAGTAGTGAAAGAAAGCGAGAAGAAACGACTAAATATAAACTTCAAGGAAACAGAATGCATAGTTGGTAGCAAAAAGGATAAGAGCAACATGTAAATTACAAAAATGGGATAATAAAATCAAAAAAGTACAGAGGTTTAAATAACTGAGAAGTTTGTTTTTTTTTATATCAAATGACGGAAAGTGTGACAGCGAGATCCGAAGACTTATTGGGATGGCTAAAGATGCATTCCAAAATCTGAGTGGAGTGCTGAGGGTCAGAAAAATTTTCTTAGAAACAAAGGAAAGAATATTGAACGTTATGTGATATCTGTTCTCCTGTATGGCAGCAAATGATGGAATATCTCCTCACAGGTGAATCAACAAAAAATTCGTTCTATAGAAAAATGATAAGGACACGATTGGCCGAACATGCGAGCAAGGACGCGATTTTGTAGAAAATGAAGGAGAAAAAGAAACTTATACTTAACATAAGGAAAGGCAGTTGAAATTCCTGTGGCACGTAAAGAGGAAAGAGGGCTTGAAAAAATTAATATTCTCATGACAGATTAAGAGAATGAGGGACATAAAAAGCGGTATGAGACAAGGATATTTCTTCTCGCCGGATTTATTCACCCTATACAATTCTGAGATAATTAGAGGTCCTACCAGGATTAATTATTGGCGGACGCAATCTTAACAATATAAGACATGCAGATGATAATGTTGATGACAGACACGGAAAGGAAACTACAAAATCTCCCACAGAAGTTAACGAAGAAAATCGAGAAGAAAAATAAGACACAGTTGCTGACTTTAAACAATCTGCAAAGGGTTGATGAACCGTAAAAAAAAAAAATTAATCATTCAATAAAAAGGTGATGTATGTTGATAGAAAATAAACATTTATTAAGAAAAATACATATGGTGAAACATCTAAGATAAAATAAATGATAACGAAAATCAACCGCAGAAGGAAATGACTTCGAACACAAAGACGTTTCCTTATTTTCTGTATTGCTTTGAGTGAAATGATAATTTCACCCAAAGCAAGGCAATAAAGCCTCTAAGACGCAAATGTTACCGAAATCTTTAGGATATGAGAAAATAAACTATTAAAGAGGAAGGACAATAAAATAACAATAATTACAAAGACACGATAACGATTGACATGGCATTTAAAGATCAAATATATCTGGGAACCAAGAAGATGGAAGAGAGTTCCACAAGCAAGACGTGCGATAGAAGAAACTTTTGGCATAGAACATAAGGTTATATCTCGCCATTTCAACTGTAAAATCTAACGCCAATCTAATATTGCGCTTAAATTCATAAAATCTAGGTACCAAAAAGGAAAGTTCACAGAACAATTACCATAAAAATATTTATAGAAACAGTAGAGAAAAGCTACGTTACGAGGTTTCGAAGGTGGCTAAGGCTGAGATGACGAGGTGGACATTTGGAGTAGGCTTCTCGATTATACTTTGTCTTGACAACTGTTGGACTACTGGCACGTTTCGAAAATATTATCTGTCTAAATTTGTAGAAATATAAACATCGGAATTGTATTTAATATTTAGCAGGTCTTTATTCCACCCAGTGTATATGCGAAAAGATTGCTGATGTCATTTTCGAAGGAGCTTGATGTTCTTTTGTTGGAAGAAGGTTGTGAGGTACTTGTTGATTGTACGGTCTTGCGTCGTCTTGGTGGAAAATGATATCTTTTTCTCTTTCAGAGTGGTGAGTTCGTCGCAATAATTCTTTACAGTTATTGTTTCCTCGGCTGAAAGAAACTCCAAGTGAATTATCCCTTTGCAATCCGACCAAACGGACAACAATATCTTTTAAATACAAACACGCTTTAACCATGGGTGCTGCACATTCACAAGCTCGTTTACAGTTCCGTTTGCATCGAACAGAATCATAAACGATCCAGTTTTTATCGCTTGTGGCAATTCTGTCCAAGAACGGCTCGTGTTTGTAGCGTAATGGCAAATAAATCGCCGTAGAAATTTGCAACGTCGGAAAAACATGATATCCACGTGTTGAGTATGGAAACTTAAACAAGTCTCTTCAAATAGGAAAAAGCATATGAGATATCGATTTTAACACTTTTAACAGAATTTTCTCAGGACTGCAAGCATATATATATATATATATATATATATATATATATATATATATATATATATATATATATATTTATTTAAAAAACATTTTTTTCAGCCCGGTAAATGTTATTTAATACTGTTTATTATAAACAGAGCATTTATTTAAATACTTGTATCTATAAAAAGAACGTTAAACATAAAAAAAAAATGTCTTTAATAAAAAATTGTCGGACTTTGTCCATTTCTTAATATATGACGTCATTTGTTTACATTTGATACGCCAGAGCAGTTATGAATGTACGAGATTCATGGAAGATTGAAGTTTATAAGCAGTAAATTCGACCTTGCCTACCGAACGCTTCTTTGTAGCCTAAGCGGTAAGGCACGTCAGCGTATATGACGGTTCCGTATAGGATGCAGGTTCGAATCCTGTCAAAGAACGAATATTTTCTATGAAAATTTCTCGGACATTCAGGCCGGTAAATGTTATTTAATACTGTTTATTATAAACAGAGCATTTACTTAAATACTTGTATCTATAAAAAAGAACGTTAAACATAAAAAAAATGTTTTTAATAAATAAATTGTCGGACTTTGTCCATTTCTTAATATATGTATGTGTATATATATATTTATACGTAAGTATATATATTTATATGTATGTATATATATATATATTTATATGTATGTATGTATATATATATATATATATATCAAAGTGTAACTGGTAGAGATTATTCCAAAACAGAACTTTTCAGTCCATATGAGAGCTCAATGTATGACAAGAATAATTGTGAAAAAACTTAAAAATGCATAGTCAGTAATAAATTTATTTCGATGAATGTAAGCATATTCCTCTCATCAGATATATTTCTGATTAATACCAACGGTTTTCTTTTAGTGAGTAAACGAGTTTCAGTTTTATACCTGTTTGTTGTTTTTTGGGGGGGGTTTTAACATTTAAATTAATAAAAACGGCCAAGGTTGAGATGTCCTACTTAATCAAACTTGTATTATTTTTTCTATCAGGGAAATCATTTTTTTCCTGATAGAAAAAAGTGTATACTTTTTTCATTTAGTAGAATTTCTCAATCTAGGCCGATTGTTCTTAATTTCGTTGTTTAAAAAATAAGGGATAGCAGCCAAAACATGTGCTCTTACGACAGATAACGTTTATAGTAATACGAAACAATGTCGGATAAGAAAATAATGAAAATGAAAGAAATTTAAACAGCTATAGCACATTTCTCTCATCCTTTAACATCAATACACGGAAGGTTATTCGTGAGTATGAATGGATTTTATTAAATATTAGCTGACATATTGTCTGTAATTTATTCAATCAGACATGCCTAAAAGACAATTTTCTGCCTAAATATACAAATATATATGTGTGTAGTTAAATTCCCAGATCAATTCTGTGGACAAGACAGATTGGTATAAAATGACAATTGGAAAAAATCTTAGATTTTGCCGACGCGTTTCGTAATGTAAATTACCTTTATAGTAAGGGATTTTTTTCCATGTCGAAAATATAGTTAAATTCCCAGATCAATTACATTAATCAGAAAAAAGGCTTAGACAGAAACGTCTATCTTTTTAAATTTGGATTGTTTAAATGTAGCTATAACATTTCGATTTCATTTTTGCCCTGAAAAAGTCGGAAGACGAAACGCGCCAGTAAAATCTAAGATTTTTTTCCAATTATTTTATACCATATATGTGTGTGTATGTGTATGCGTGTGTATGTGTATGCGTGTGTGTGAATGCATGTGTTCGTGTGTTTATATTCTTTTCACTAACCTTTTGTATCCCTTATATTTCTTATTCATCTCATCTTTCAATATTTTTATAAAGGTATCTAGGTTAAAATTGTAATTTATTCAAGGTAAGCGATCGTACAAATAGAACTGATACTACACACCGATCATAAAATGCAATGCTTATAGCTAAAAGCAAACAACTTAGTAGAATATACGCATTAAGGATGTTTCATTCCATATCGTAATTTTCATATATTTTCATAAAAAAAAAAACCAACCTTTTTACGTAGCAAAACATTTTTATCATCATGTGGGGTTTTATTAGTTCGTATGACAGATATCGACATTTGATATCGTGTTATATGTTGTTGATTGTATCAATTATTAGAGGTGATGGATCGCGAGTCGGATGAGGTAGTAGGCTGGACCGCGTAGAGCAGTCTCCCTCACTTGTCATTCAGCCTTGTGCCACACATAAGTGTATATTTTAAAATAAAACGTCTTAAAAATGCAATACTAAAAACGGATTGTGCGATGCTAATAAAACATTAAATTCTGCAAATCCTAAGTCGGCATTTATTCTATTGAATGAGAAAATGGTTTCTGAATCATCGGTGGATGATATCATACGGGATGGAAGCAATGGGTAAACAACTGTGTCTAAAGATGGATTTACTAAGTGTAGCATTAAATTCTGAGGAGATGTCGTTGTGAGCATTTCAGCAATATGAATGCGTAGATTCTATTTGCTGATAGGCCTGACGCCAGCATTTCTAAAATCGGATGTACGTGATTTGCGGCCAGAGTGAATCGCCAACCCCTTGTTCTCCATTTCAGCTCCAAATAGTAAACGAGAATCACTGTCGGCGGCGCTGTTTGAGCATCAAAAGACTTAAAAACCGTTGTTGCATGCGCAATAATATTAAATTGATTCAATTTGCGACCGCAGCTATACCTATGTGGAAGACGGTCGACAAAAGGTGGATATGAACGGACATTTGAGCAATCATTTTCACCATTTTTGGTATGTCACCAAATTTTATAAGTAGCTGGTTATTGATTATCAAATCTATCAGATCACAAGTGGTTTATTATTGAACCACGTCTACACCGAACCAACAAATTTCCTATCACGTCTTTCTGTTTTCTATTTCGTTGTCAAAATGGTTTCTTTTCGTTTGCCTGTATTTGTAAGGCATGAATTCTAACTACACTGATATATATACAGTTAATGTAAACGCTTTACGCATCGTAACAAATTTTTGGCTTCACTTTCAAGATCGATCAATCCCCATTCTCAGGTCATTAGCAGATATTTATGTAGACTGAATGCATTTACAAGAACCAGAATCATAAGAGCCATAAAGCTGATCTCTCATTTAATCTAACCCTAACTGATAACTTTGGAAACATATAGCTTATACTATTCAATATATAAAAAAAACAAAACAAACAAAGCCGGTCTCTTTTCATTAACACGAAGTAGTTCTTGAGTATTCTTCAGAGACGTTCAACGGTTTGTTAATTAGTTACATTTTTGGAACGTCATATAAAGCTCTATCGTTTATTTAATGCCGAAATCTAAGTATTTTGAAAACAATTATATGGCTTCAACTACAGATAGAATGTATTGTTGATAATTATTCCTATAAATATAAATCGTTGGTCATTTTTTTGTATAAAATGGATTGCTGGTAGTTTTAGTATAAAAAAATTTTTCATACGTTCATATTATTTTGTTTATGTTTGAGAGTTCACTATTTTATCATAGGTACCCTAACAGTAATATCACCTCGAATCAGGGTGGATCTGTGAATAACAGAAATTAAGAGGTGGTACCACGCTCTTCAAAGCCTGCAATCTGCCGATCAGATGTCTTAATAACGGATGTAGTTTATCATCGTACCCAGCACTAACGATCAAAGTTATCACTCACTTCAAGCTTTGAATGTCACTTAGTTTCCAAATCCACTCCAAACCTCTTATAGTCAGTCCACTGAAAAAGATGCAAAAATGTTTGGCTCATTCTATCGATCCAGAAAATATCGAACTCATTTGCTTGTTTTATAAAATCTACAGGGACCTGTGCATAACAAAGATATTAGCACATTATTGTAAATGAACTTTTCATAACTTTCTTAAGTACGGTTTTAAAATAAAGAACATATAAAATCGAACTTTATGCTTTAAAATATATGTTTAATTATATTGAGTTCTATGCTAACATTGATAATGACGTCATGTGAACTTGTAAAACATAATCATCGCCATTATTCGACCGTAGTCGAGATCATCGAGCCAGTGTGAATGATCCTTTCTTTCGCTGTATAATATGGTTTACGCCAGGACTACAAAGAGTTTTGAATTCAGAGTTACTTTCACCTAGACCGGTTTCTACACAAGTCTATTCTGTTGGCTAGCAATAGATGGGAAGGGGAGAGAAGAAGAGGACTCATACCTTTCTCAAAAGTATTAGCAGGTACGTTTCAGATATAATGGAACTGGCTGGAATTCGAACGCGGCACTAACGATTCCTTAATCCGAGCCGCTATCCATAATTTTCACCGTGTAATGTCCCCATCGATGAAACGAGTGGCATCATTATTCGTGATAATTTTTTTTTTCAAAAACGTATTGCTGCAAATAATATTTTTTTTCAAAAACGTATTGATGCTGATAATATTTTTTTCAATATTTTTTCAAAAAAACGTATTTATTGAAATGAATGCTGATAATATTTTTTTTCAAAAAAATTGATGCTGATAATACTTTTTTCAAAAACGTATTGAATATTTTTTTTTTCAAAACGTATTGATGCAAATAATATTTTTTTTTAAAAACGTATTGATGCTGATAATATTTTTTTCAAAAACGTATTGCTGATAATAATATTTTTTTTCAAAAACGTATTGCTTTTTCAAAAACGGATAATAATTTTTTTCAAAACGTATTGATGCTGATTGATGCTGATTTTTTTTCAAAAACGTATTGCTGCTGATAATATTTTTTTTCAAAAACGTATTGCTGCAAATAATATTTTTTTTCAAAAACGTATTGATGCTGATAATATTTTTTTTCAAAAACGTATTGCTGCTGATAATATTTTTTTTCAAAAACGTATTGATGCTGATAATATTTTTTTTCAAAAACGTATTGATGCTGATAATATTTTTTTCAAAAACGTATTGATGCTGATATTTTTTTCAAAAACGTATTGATGCTGATAATATTTTTTCAAACACGTATTGCTGCTGATAATATTTTTTTCAAAAACGTATTGATGCTGATAATATTTTTTTTCAAAAACGTATTGCTGCTGATAATATTTTTTTTCAAAAACGTATTGCTGCTGGTTATATTTTATTTTATTCAAAAATTTATTTCTATTAATAATTTTTTATAAAGTATTTCTGGTATTAAAACCTATTTTTATACTTTTCAGTTTCGGGTCTAACTATTTGCCCATAGCTGGGATCCTAACAGGTGCTACCAGCCCTGGCCAAGGTGGGTAGATCAGCAATTAAGAGGTGGTTCCACACTTCTCAAAACCTCCTGATCAGAGGCCTTGCTGTTGGACGTAGTTTATCGTCTTATCCAGGACGTGGATCTAGTTTATCTTCATACCCAGGACGGATCAATATTAAACCCACTATTTAAAAAAATATATTTTTAGCATGTACCACTCAAATACTCCTTCATGACCCCTAGGTAATATTTATACTCAAATAGACCGTATTGCGATGGGATCTCCTTTAGGCCCACTTTTTTCTAATTATTATATGGCACATTAGAAAATAAAATACTTAATGAGACTAATAACACCCCTATATATGTAAGACATAGATGACATTTTGATTTGAGCTAAAAAATAATTGATCAAATGACACAACTTAAAAACCAATTTGAAAGTCACTCGGTCCTCGAATTTATATTACAACGTAATATGAATAATAAAATTCCATTCCTTGATGTATTTATTGATTCCAATACCCATAAATTTACTACTTGTCTATATAGGAAACCCACTAGAATTAACTCGAGTCTTCTTAATTATAATACTGAATGCCCGCAACGATAGAAGTTAGCCGTTATAAAAAAAACAAAAAAACTTAATCCAACGCACACAAATGATATCTTCTTCCAAAAGCATATTCTATAAAGAACTAGCAGTAGAGCCCAGCGTTGCCCGGGGATGTAACAGTAAGAGATAGATCAAGTATCGACCATAGAGACTGAAAAATAAAATGGACAAAGATTATTGTTTAAGGTTGATGGACATGCATGTCTTAATTAGTTTTTTTTTTTTTTTTTTTTTGTCACACCCAAACTCAAACAAAAACATCGTTTTCAATCGTTATGAGTCTACCGATTGAATAGAATTTTATTATAAACAATTGTCTTGTAAATGGAATTTTTAAAGCATTCTGAATGTAAAAATAAAGAAAAAAGTGTGCAAGACAATAAGAAACACTACCTGCCAAAAAAAAGTGAAGTTTTGTTGAAATCGGTTGAAAAATGTAGGAAATCCGATCCCATATATAAACGGACACACACACACACACACACACACACACACACACACACACACACACACAGACACACACACACAATCAACCTGGGTTTTATAATAAGTACAACGCGATATGAGTTGTCCCACTTTCATTCTCGCGATGCCTCTTAATCGTGTTTTCAAATTGATTTCGTGCAAAAACAATTGTGTTTTTCCCATTTTTGGCGCTGTCAGAACCACCGCAAGGTAATTTTACGTAGTCCTGTGAAGTTTTGTTGAAATCGGTTGAAAAATGTAGGAAATCCGATCCAATATATAAACGTACAGACACACACACACAACATGGGTTTTATAATAAGTATGATTACATAATATTAAACAAAGACTTTTTAATAATGGATTTCCTAATTGCGTCATTAATCAACAAATTAAAATATATCTGAAAAAATTTAATGATACCTCTAAAAAAAGTAATAATATTAATAATAATAGTTTACGTCAAGATAAACATTATTAACTTATACTATTGTAACCAAATGCATAATAATTACAAACTTGATGAAATAACACTCAAAAACGTAATAAGTATAAATGTTAAACCCATTTATAATAATAATCAACAAGTTAAGCTCATCATATAAAACAAAACATTTGACCTCATAGTCTCTAATAACCCGAGAACAATACAACTAAATCCTCTACAGAAATCCAATGTAGTATTTCAGTTTGTTTGACCATTCAGAGATAGTAACCCTGATACTAGTAATAATTCCACTACATATATTGGTTTTACTACAACCATGCTCACCCGTAGACTTATCTGTCAACTTTCTGATCTTAGTTCAATTACAACATTTCATAGAAAAACATAGTCATGTACATAATATTAGACAGATATTAATTGATAACACGACAATACTCACACATACACACATTAAAAAGAACCTGCAGATATTAGAAGCCATCTACATTATAACAAAGCAATCCACACCCAACAAAGTTACATTGCAAACTATTCGCAACACATTACATTGCATTCAGGCATACAGCTCTGTTGTTAATATCTCAGTCTCTCAACTGGTACGACGTCAAAAAATCGCATCATTAATTTATGACCAGCGTCTGCTTTTCCCGGATCGTTATCTCCTATATCAACATAACAGAAGCATTTTGGATGTGAATATCTATGCTTAAATTTCCGTATAACCACCCTGAAGATTGCTCATGGAATCCGAAACATTAGATGAAGGGACAACTTAATAAAAAATATCCAAATGTTGGACATTTTTGTCTTTATTTTCACCGGAAATAAAAACAACTATACGAAGTTTAGAACGACCCATGATTAAACACAATAGACATACATTGTCTGCTATATTTAACAATATATATATATATATATATATATATATATATAAAATATATAATATATATAATAATAAAAAAAAAAAATTTTAATGCTTATTTTTTATTTTTTTTTAATAATATGTTGTCTGTTATGAATAAAATGTACTAAGTTTATTTTTGTGCTATCTTTTGTTTGCTTACTTTTATCATGGACATTGGACCATATCAACCATTTTCCAGAAGCAATATTTGACTGTGTCCTAAGCAAGAGTTTCGATGTTTATATCCTGATATTCTTTGTAGATCTGAAAATGTGAAAATATCCTTGGTGATGTCATATGTGTAACGGTTATAGGGTTTCCACTTAAATATTTTAACCGATTTATTAAGGATTTAGCAAACATTTTACAAACAAATGTAATTTTTACACATGAATAGTCTTTGTAATTCTCCAGCATTCTAATTTATTCTTTTTGCTAATGTTGTTTGACAGGATCATTTCGATTCTTCGAAATTCTAGTTAGTACAAACTCATAGCAAGACCCTTTCCCAAATACAAAAATAATCATTCTTTTCATATTCCTTAACCATATTTGTTATCCAACAATCTGTTCATTATTATTATTATTATTATTATTATTATTATTATTATTATTATTTTCTTTGATTTCTGGCGTTTACGCATTTCTTTCCGGGTCCCCTCTTACCTTCTAAAGGTTAGAAATGGCGCCATGATACTTTCCACTGACAAAAAAAACAAAAAAAAAAATACATAGATAAAGCCCTTCGTAAAGTGTGGGCTGTACTTGTCAGAACAATTTTTCGTATCTCCTTATTATTATTATTATTATTATTATTATTATTATTATTATTATTTCTCCTGGTTAGTATACATTTCTTTCCGTGTCTCGCCCACAGACCTAAGTCTAGAAAGGGCATCATGATATTTCCCACTGACCAATTAAAAAAAATGTACACACATATTTTACATAGATAAAAGACTTCGGAAAGTGTACAATTTCTTGTATTTCTTTAAGACATAGGCTTCCAGAAATCCGTTCAATGCGTCTACTGGAATCTTTTCCAAACAATCCGAGGTCTCCAACTACAACAGCGATTGTTGATGTTCTCGTGTGCCACATTTTTTAGAATATGTTTTTATTTTTATTATTATTATTATTATTATTATTATTATTATTATTATTATTATTATTATATAACAATTATTATTATTGTTAATTTTATATATATATATATAAAATTAACAATAATAATATATATATATATATATGTGTGTGTGTGTGTGTGTGTGTGTGTGTGTACATATACATACAAACATACAAATGGGTAAATATAGGTAAATGTAAGAGCGAGCGATCATATACAAATGCAACTTTGTACTCGAAAGAGCAAGAAAAATAATACTCCATTTTAAATAACATAGCTAATTAATATATATTATTACATATATTATCGCGGCATATTTTATTATTACGGATATCACTAACTTATTTACTTTATTAATATTAATAATATTCTTAAGTACTTTATTGATTTCCTAACGTTTTTCATTATTTATTACTTTTGATGAGAACAGCGTCTCGTTAAATTCGAATTTATGATTCTTATTTCCAATCTTATTTTGAAACTTGATAGATAGATAGATAGATAGATAGATAGATAGATATGAACAGAATGAGATAGATAGATAGATAGATAGAATGATAAGATATGATAGAATGAGATAGATAGATAGATAGATATGAACAGAATGAGATAGATAGATAGATAGATAGATAGATAGATATGAACAGAATGAGATAGATAGATAGATAGATAGATAGATAGATAAATTGTCGTCTGAATTAAGAAAAATAGAAATAACACTGGCATCTTATTTTAATAGATATGTTTACCAATTTTTCACAAAAATATCTTGAAGCACTACAGAGTAAATTTATTAATAAAATCGCCATTGGCTTTAATCAAGGCATTTGGTGAATGCTGCCATAATTCTTGCCTTGAGTTCATCTTGGTCTTACAAGGAGTTTCTCCCTCACAACTAAGCCCCACCCATAATAATCAAGGGGTTTCAAAGGCGGCAGGATATAAGGGGTGATATGATTGTCCAAATTGTCTGACAGAAATGATTGTGCATTCCTGCTTGTGTAGCATGGTTCAGAGTTCTGCTGTCAGATAGAGAATTCTCCAGCATCCGCTCTCTTCATCCAGAGCAGCAGTACCTCCTCAAAGCACTTGACATAGGCTTTCGCGTTGAGTCTGATAGCCTGTGGGAAGATGAATGGACGCATAACGACACCATAATGATCACTCCAAACACCTTCGTAATCACCATTAGACTCATCCAACTCTTTCCGAATTCTCTGCACTGTCCTCACCTTAACACCCAAACACACTGAAATGTTCGTATTGGTGCTTGCGGCGCGAATGCCAAGCAGCGCAGCCTGCCATTTCCAAATTTCTGGCGGAGTGAATCGCGTCATGGTGATCTTTTTCTCACAAAAGGTACCCAACTAATCCTACTTTACTGTGCAGTCGATAAAATCCAAACCAAACAAAGCGCATTCGCGAAATTAAAAAATACAATATGCTAACAATTTACCCATCGCACTCTGTATATGTTGAGCGTTTTGAAATTCAAAACTACAAAACCCTCAACTCGGTTGGTAAATGTCGAAATAAGAAATATTAGAAGCATTAGGCCATTCGGTTAATATATTCTTTCACAATAACTAGCATCAACTATTGGGACGTATTTTCCATCCAATTTTGATTCATCTAAACCTGTTGGAAGGAAATATTCATCCAGAGCCTGAAATATGTGTTTATCGGTAGTGAACAGACCCAGTGAAATTCTAATGAATTCTATACTTAACTTTAATCGTTTTTTTGTCCGGTGTTGATGAGAGGTAAATTTCTCAACCCAAAAGAAGCTAAGTTTTTTTTATAACATAGGGAAGGTTACTGAATATAATAATCACACGAAGTTTGGTAACGAACGATAATATTCAGGACAAGAACAACACATATGAGTTTCGCCAGCGACACGTATAAGAAATAGTCAACTGCTAGAACTGAATCAAGTGAATTACACAATGAATCTCCAACTGCATGATATCTACCATCCGCTCCACGCGGTCAGATGTGGCACAAGACTGAATTTAATGTGTAGTATCCCGTAGGCTTGGCGTAAAATTCCCCGTAGACATCATATAAAACGGGGTCAGGTATCTATTTCCCAAAGACGAGACTCAGCCCTTCGTCATGGCCTCGTCTGGTGATCATCTCTGCCCAGATGCAGAGAGTTAGACAAGCACATCTTGAGACGAATCTCCAACTGCATGATATTTACCATCCGCTCCACGCGGTCAGATGTGGCACAAGACTGAATTTAATGTGTAGTATCCCGTAGGCTTGGCGTAAAATTCCCCGTAGACATCATATAAAACGGGGTCAGGTATCTGTTTCCCAAGACGAGACTCAGCCCTTCGTCATGGCCTCGTCTGGTGATCATCTCTGCCCAGATGCAGAGAGTTAGACAAACATCTTGAGACGAATCTCCAACTGCAGGATATCTACCATCCGCTCCACGCGGTCAGATGTGGCACAAGACTGAATTTAATGTGTAGTATCCCGTAGGCTTGGCGTAAAATTCCCCGTAGACATCATATAAAACGGGGTCAGGTATCTGTTTCCCAAGACGAGACTCAGCCCTTCGTCATGGCCTCGTCTGGTGATCATCTCTGCCCAGATGCAGAGAGTTAGACAAGCACATCTTGAGACGAATCTCCAACTGCAGGATATCTACCATCCGCTCCACGCGGTCAGATGTGGCACAAGACTGAATTTAATGTGTAGTATCCCGTAGGCTTGGCGTAAAATTCCCCGTAGACATCATATAAAACGGGGTCAGGTATCTGTTTCCAAAGACGAGACTCAGCCCTTCGTCATGGCCTCGTCTGGTGATCATCTCTGCCCAGATGCAGAGAGTTAGACAAACATCTTGAGACGAATCTCCAACTGCAGGATATCTACCATCCGCTCCACGCGGTCAGATGTAACAAGACTGAATTTAATGTATAGTATCCCGTAGGCTTGGCGTAAAATTCCCCGTAGACATCATATAAAACGGGGTCAGATATCTGTTTCCCAAGACGAGACTCAGCCCTTCGTCATGGCCTCGTCTGGTGATCATCTCTGCCCAGATGCAGAGAGTTAACAAGCACATCTTGAGACGAATCTCCAACTGCAGGATATCTACCATCCGCTCCACGCGGTCAGATGTGGCACAAGACTGAATTTAATGTGTAGTATCCCGTAGGCTTGGCGTAAAATTCCCCGTAGACATCATATAAAACGGGGTCAGGTATCTGTTTCCCAAGACGAGACTCAGCCCTTCGTCATGGCCTCGTCTGGTGATCATCTCTGCCCAGATGCAGAGAGTTAGACAAGCACATCTTGAGACGAATCTCCAACTGCAGGATATCTACCAACGCGCTCCACGCTGTCAGATGTGGCCGAATTTTATGTGGAGCTTCTGAGCTCATAGGCACGGCCAAAGATTCCCCGTGGACCCCGTATAAAACGGTGTCGGGTAGCTATTTCCCGAGACGAGACTATGGCCTTCGACATAGCCTCGTCTGGGGAACCCCTCTGCCCGGATGCTGAGAGTTTGGCCAGCACAGCTGGAGCTGAATCTCCAACTGCCGACTTCATGCCGTGTTTACTTCTGTATTTACGTGAATGGGGACTTACACATTATCGTTCGTAGGTATGCTACAATAGCTTTTATGTCGATAACAAGTTTCGTCAACAGATGCAGACACTCATCTTACGAAGGAACAAACAGTACCAAGTGTCAAACTGTGTAACTTACTGAGTTTTGGTCAAATCATACTTACCCTTTGCTAAATCTTCAGTCCATGGCCGATGTGCGCCAAGTGGCTTATAAGTATGGCATGTCTCTGTAACCAGCTTTTTTCCAAGCGCTCTCTTGTTTGCTTCGAGATAGATTTCGACTCTGTTCTCTGTGTTTTAATTATTCCTTGCCATCACGATCTGTCTCAACTAGTTTGATTAATTTATTTGATTTCCAATTCAGAGTGGATGTCTATTAAACCATTCGGTCTTCCTCACTTACATCACCTTGTATACCCAAGCGGTCACTTAGTTAATTACTCACCAGGCTTTATGTTACTTAACTCCGGTGATCGTACGGATTCGATTCGTCAACAGACGTGAGCATGTTGAACAAACGGTGCATATTACTTTCAGTTGCTATCAACATCCATTAATCGCTGTTGATGATAATTTTCCTTCCATAGAATCTGCGACTTACGGACATATCGTGTTGAAACACCGGTTCCCGTGAGATCACCGAAGTTAAGCAAATCCGACCCAGGTCAGTACTTAGATGAGTGACCGCTTGGGAATAACAGGTTGTTGGATCTGGGGCTAGTGTAATGAATCTTCTTTTAATGTGCCGTGACCTTTCAGGATATAGGCGATCATGGCTCTCCAATCTTCCTATTCCTTGCAGCTCTCAATAAGTTTTGTGCCTCTGCCAACTCTCCCCAGACTACGATCTGCCATCCAGCTGCTTGAAGCCCGGCATGTATGTCATGCGTTGCTTTTTCTTGTCTCTTTTTCCCTCTATTCGACCTGTGAATATCAGATACTGCAGGCCCTCCTTTCTCATTACGTGTCCAAGAAATTTCACCTGCCTCTGTTTTTATTCTAAGTAAAACCTTCTTGTTTGCATCCTCTCCAAGACATCATCGTTGCTCACACGCTTGTGATATCATGGTATAATGGATAATGACTCGGAATTGTTAATCGGAGAGCCGAATTCCAATTCCCGACGAGTTCGTTTTATTCAGTTGCGCACAAATATCCTTGGAAAATGCATAAACCCACCACTTCTCCCCTCCAGCTATGGGTTAATTAGTAAGTCTGGTATGACAAACCCATGATTAACTCATCAGATTATTTAAAGCCTGAAAATATATTTCAAGAAAAATCATGACTTTTCATGTATTTAAGTGATTGGGTATTTTTACGGCTCAACACATTGCATCTTACTTTAAATGACCCGAAATGTGTTGAAAAGCTTAAACTATTTTTAGATTTTAAGAAGTTTTTAGAAACTCTAATTGATTACTAATTACTAATTAGCCCATAACGTGGAGTGGAGAAGTGGCGTATTCATACCTTTCCGTATGTTATTTGCTCATATGGGAATATAACGAACCGAACGGGAATTGGAACTGTATTGATAGAGTTTGGACTGCTGGTCTCAGAAGAAAAGAAAAAAAAAAAAAAAAAACAGCCATCTTTGAACATTTTGGATTGGCACTACAGAATCACAAACAAAGAACTGTACTAAATAACAGAAACAACATCACTTGAGGGCTACCAACAGCAGCAATAAATAAAGTGGATATGAAACTCGAAGAAAGAATGATGCCATAATCAAGATGTTAACTTCCACATCACTTCAAAAAGGTTAGGAAGGAAGCCTCCATCAATACTGGAAAGAGCGATAACAGCAGAGAAACCTGTTTTCCTAAAGTATTTTGTTAAGAGAAAGATTTTATAGATTTCAACAGCAAACAATATTGGCTGCTCGGTTGATGAATGCTAAATGTTTCCTTATAGGGAAACGGCTAATATTACCATTAACATTTCGGGATAAACCTAATACATCTAACCTAAGAAATATGACAGGCATATTTAGTGTTTGTGACGGAATAACGACATACATGCGACAAAGTTTATAAACGGACATCAATTTAAAAAATCGTGTACCGAGGATTAGTTATTGATGTTTTTACGAGTTGCACATTTTGTAACATGTGATGAAAAGGCCTTACCTATTTTTATGTCTAGATCGTTTGAATACCTTTCTCTAATGAACTAAAATGTCTTGTTTTTTATTTATTTGAAGCAGCATGCTAATTTGTGGCACAATTCATGCTATTTTCATTTTTTTTTCTCAGGCAGAACATATACTGTAATATGTTACTATCCTCATCAACTTATTATTAATGTAGTTGGAAATAGTAAGGATAGTCCCGCCTGGGGTAACCTTATTTCTAGACCCTAAAATTTTAGAAGGAATTAGGAAGCCAATTCGAAGAGAAACAGAGAACCATGTCATGCGATTTGAGATATAATCAGTGAATAAATCTGAACTATTTTTTTGTGTGTGAAAGAGAAGGCATACGTACTTGAATTGTAAAAGAGTTGAAGTCCCTTTCCGAAATAATAAAAGCTTACGGCCGTATCGCTTTGAAATATCGGTTCTCATACGATCACAGAATGAATGTCGAGTCTTGTCATTAACTAGATGGTGGTTTGCTTATGAATACCAGGTGCTGCAAACTCAGATATGCCGCGGGTGTAAAAGACAAGGATTCGGAATTGGATTTCGGGGAGCTGAGTTCCAATTTCAATATGGATGAACCTAACCTCGAGTAAACTATCTCATTGCGCCTCCTCGTTCTAACGTTTACCATTGATAGGAATTGGAGCGATTATATAAAATGAATTGCTAGGTCTGGTACTAAGAATATATGGTTCACTTTGTCAAAAAGACAAATTCTTATCTTCAGAATCATGAATATATTACATCTACCATTTTTCCTTCAATTTAAGCTTCCTGCAAAATCTGATCTGTTGCTGTTTGTATGTAGCCAAAGGTTATTGACAAAATCCAAAGGAGAATTTGCAATGTTATCGGTCCTGACTTGGTATCTCGGCTCCAATCACTTTTCCATCGTCGTAACCTAGGTTCCCTGTGCCTTTATCTATAAATATTTTCATGGCTTTTTTTCTTGTGAGATTTATCTGCACTTTTTGAATGTACGCGTAGTACTAGATTGGCAGTTAGGTCCCATCATTTTACTATTGTGATTGTGGGATGTAAACGTGAGTCCAATGCTAATATTTTCCTCTCACGCATTTATCGTTTGTGAACCTCTGTTTTAGCATCTTGCTTTCCTGTCAAATACGATGTAGAAAAATCCAAATTCAATGTCAATCGTCATTTTTGTCGCCTGTCTTTTTATTGTCTTCTCTTCTAAATAACGTTTGCCCATTTTCTTTCACTCTCACTAAACCATTGTATCTTATTTGCTTTATCGACTTACTTGCGATGAATGAAATAACAAAAATATGAGTGATTTTCTAAGCCTAGCTTAGATGTAGCACATGGTCGAAAGTATGAGGCATCCAGCAAGGATCGAACTCACTATTCAGTCGTATTTTATATAGCAAGACAAGCTTGCTAACCATTACACTACATCGAAGTTACTTTAATGATTTAATAAGCGAAGCTCAGATGTGACACAAGGCCAAAAGTGTGGAGCAACCGGTGAGGATCCAGTCAGTTACTTACTCGTAATTGATCTAGCAAGACAAGCTTGTGAACCATTACACCACGTTGAAGTGTTCCAAAAACACTTTATATAAGTCACTCATTATTTACATGCAAAAATGTTTGTAAAATCTAATATATGACCCTTTAGAAGTCAGAGGTAACAGTTCATTGGCTGTGATTGCCTGGGTAAACTAATTAAGCTTAGATTCATTTTACACCATAACTAAATATGACATCGTTCTGTGAGAATCGAAATCGAGATAAAAATGTTCTGCAAAATTTATTATACTAACCACTCAACGGTGATTGGGGACTTTTATGTAGCAATGGAAATGAGTACTGCAGAGATTAAGCATAAATATATCCTCCTCAGGTTGTCGTAATTAAGTAGGCATCGGTTTATCTCGCATGATAATGGTAGCGCTTTGTTTAGTGGCATCACCGGGGCGTTGACCTGGGTATACGAAGCGTGGCTCTGCCTGGAATTCAGGCCTCTCCTCTTGCACGTACCATCAACATCCAAAGGAATACGTAGACAGTTTAGTTGCAGAAGTGGCCGGAAAGTTGTCAATGTTGACAGACAACCGCCTTCGGGGCTCCACTTCGGCTTTTCTGTCTGAATTTACTTCCATAGCATTTTTGGTATTTGCTTATGACCGCAATAATAGTGGAGGTTTAAAATCAGGGTTTTCCTTCCCAAAGTTGCACTGCCTTCCTGTTGAGCTCCATCTACTCGATTAGCTGGTTATGAAGCGCCAGTTGTCCGCTGTCGCCCATTCTCTGGCTTGGAGCTTGACTTAGTTGTCAAAGGTTATATGCATGCTAAGGAAGCATTTTGTATATAGTGGGAGCTTGTCCTCGTTATCATCCCGGCTATTACAACTTTCGGAACATATAGTATACGGATATTCACGTGTTTTAGAAGATCCCTCAAAAGTAACTTCATTTTTTTTGGGAGGGAGGGTAGATATATAACACATTCGGTAAACAAAAACACTAGGAGGCAAGACACATTAGGAAATAATTGTACATAAATAAACAGATAAAAATATCGAAAAATTTTGGATGAAGATAACAGAAAAGAAGAAAAAAACAGAAATCAGGATTTGGGCCTCCAACTACTTGGAGATTAGGACTTCATTATATATATATATATATATATATATATATATATATATATATATATATATATATATATATATATATATATTGAATATTTGGTTGTACTTTATTATCGTTATTGAGTTCAGTCCCGCCCGCCTTATTTCATGCCATATACATTTATATGTTTTTGTAAAACAAAAATAAATTAAAAAAAAAACATTATCATGTATACTTTAGTAGGATCCTTGTGAATATACAAACTTGTGGAATATGTTGGATCGAACTGTGATGGATGAATTCTTGTTGGCAAAAAGATTAAATTGTAATGAATTTATGGATTGTGAACCAGATTATCTAGGTTTAGAATAGTCGATATTGACTAGCCTCACTCTCACTCTTCGGTCTTGTACCAAAACTGTAATTATATTATAATAAATAATCATTATACGATAAGATAGTTTATATTACCTTTTTAAAGGTACTAACACTTAAACTATTATTTGACAAAAAAATGATTGACAGTAGAAAATGCAAACTTGATAAATTTAACTTTAGTTACGCAAAAACAGAAAGTAAAAATAAAACAAACGATCTTCAGGTTGTACAAAAATAAATTTATTATATTTTCACCATGTTTCATTGCATATAAATCTGCAACCTACTATTTGCATTTAATATTATAGTATTATGGGTTTAAGCCATTTTTAGGTACTAGGAATCTATGGCTTATAGGTAAACACTAGTAGTATAACCCGTCTTCGACCGGGTATTTTATTACTGGGAATTTTTGCCGTTCTATTAGAGCAGTTTAATTTGAATGTCAGCCAATCCGAAAATCAGTATTAATAACAACAGTTGGGTGCAACTGAGGCACATCCCCAAATGGGGGTGGGGGGAAGGGTTAACAATTTGAGTCGTCCCTGAAAAGTGCCGTTTTTGCGTTCTCAATCTTCCATGGACCGTAATAATAATAATAATACGTGATAATTATTATTTATAATATATTTTTTTTTCTAATTCTAATAATCTTTTTCTCACACACATCTGTGAATTGAATGTACGATGATTTTTACAGACATTAAATTTTGCCTTTGATTTTACGCAAAGTTTAAACAGTCATTTTTTTCGATTTTTCATCTTTAGGGTTGTAATTTTTTCCAGACAATTTGGAATCAAAACCGACACCAAAGAATTATCTATCAAACAAAAAAAAATCATCGAAATCGGATGAAAACTGTAGAAACGCATAAACAACACCCGGTTACACAGACAGACATACATACATATACATATTTTGAGAATTATTGATATAAGATATAATTGATTATATAAATTTAACTGTATAATAATGAATAATATAATTGTAATAATTTAAACTATTTTTATTAAAGTTTTTATGAAAGATATATAGCCAAGGACAAATAGCAAATAGTAAAACGTTGTTGTGGCAGGAAGTAGTGGAGAGCCATTGTCGCCAACAATTTGGACTCAAAACCGGCACTGAAGAATTATCTATCAGACAAAAAAAAAATTCATCGAAATCTGATGAAAACTATGGAAACGCATAAACAACATCCGATCACACACACGCACACATACAGACAGACAGATTTTGAGTATTATAGATATAGATAAACCTATCAGATATGTTCAGTACACATATAAGATCTGGGTAATACTTTGTGAATCGAGGTGGAGGAAAAAGTGTCGTTTATCAGCCATCAGTTGTGGTATTTTGTTCCAAACTTTCTCTTTCATGATTAAAAGATGAATTTCCACAGTTTCCGCGTATTTATTTATTTTTTTATTTAACGTGATATTACTTTATTGACTCATTTCCCTTTCCGTCCTGGGTATGACGATAAATCACATCCGGCATCAATTAACTCGTAATTGCTCTTTCCAGGTTCACCACGACTCTGCGTGGTAGCACCTGTTAGGGTCTCAACTATGGGTAAATAGTTACCCCCCCCCGCCACAAAAAAAAACTTAGTTCAAAACACTATCCAAGTATAAAAATAAATGTTATATTAAAAATGCCAGCAAATATATTTTTACTGTAACAAAATTAACCGCAATACATTTAACAGTAAAAAAAAATTATCAGGAAAGTATTTTTTTACATAAAATTTCCAGCTATATATTTTTGTAAATAAAATTACTAAAGCTCCCAAGAACATTATACTTCGGCCTTAAATGACCCATAAGAAGTTGATGTGCCGCTAAACATATAAACACACAAAACAAAACAAAATTCACTTTCTCTTTTCTTTATTTACTAAAAGAGAAAAAAGTTAAATTGTTTGATGTTTGAAGCGTCAATTCTTTTTCTCTCACACATAGCTATAGTAGGATAATCGAAAAATTAATGACTGAGAGAAGAATAAAATAAATATGTATATATTTCTATATATATTACAGTGTCGAAACTGAAAGTTTTAACATTCCTTACATAAATAATTCTTTGAGAAACCTCACGCTATGTATATATCCGTAAACAAAAGTACAACCGGAAACTGTACTTAAAGCTAATCTCATGATAATCATTGCATATTAATTAAACGTTATCAACCCGTTTATTATGTTCTATATATTTTTGAGTTCGTGTCATTGCCCAAATCTCACAACAGACTGTAATTATAAGTGTCTGATATTATTATATTTATCGGATTTTTTTTTTAATAACTTTATATCTATGGCATAGAATTAATCGTGAAAACGTGACTAACTTTCTTAAGAAGCCTCTTTGGAAATACTTTGTTTAAATGTCACAAATTATTTCTCTGCGGCTTTTGTTGGCTAATATCGAATTAATATCCAGTAGTTGCTTCCGTGCCTTGTGTCATTCGTGCATGTTCAAACATGGCAAGTCGTGTCGATTAGAGGTATTCTGATTTTAATTTTCAATGAATGCGTCCTTTCATAAAATTCTAGTCTTTTATTTATTGTGTATTATTGAAATTTGACGATGCCTTTTGTTAGTTATTTACTCAGTGTCAAGATAGTGACATTTTTAATGGCTGACTCAAATTGAAGCCATTTTGTTTGTTTTCAGTCTTGTCATCTTTCTTATATTTGTTCACAATTCTCTTCTTCTAGATGCCGTGAGACTCCAGGACAAGTACAGTTATGACGCTCCACAACTTCCTATTTTTGTAGAGCTAAGTGATGTCTGTTTCTTTATTATCCTCCTCACTCCACTATCTATCATCCATTTAATATAACTACCACGTAGTGAATACAACGGTTCACAAACTTGAAATTTTGTAGCTGGGACCCGCCATGTCAGGTACACAAGGACGAAATTATACTCATCCAATTCGTATTCCATTAGTAAGAATAAGTTGCACTTACACAAATTCTTCCCAAGAGCTGCTGTTTTTGGAAACACACACCCGGTAGGATGTTTTCCAAATGACTACATCAAATTCTATGGTTAACTGTTATTTTTCCTTCATAATCTCATGAACTGCGTATGGCCTTGTAACACATCTAAGCTACGCTTGGAAAATCTCTACAACACCACACAGTCACCTTCTACTTTGAATATCTATTGGGTCTTGTATGGGTGAAAATGCGTACGAAATTTTTCCATGTCGTGTCCATTAAGGACTTTGGTGATAATAGCCCTTTAAATGTTCCTAAGATGTGTGCTTTGTGCTAAGGAAGCACGCTGGAGTAATGGATAGCGTCTGGGAATCAGAGAACTGAGTTCGAATTCCAGTCGTGCTAATACCTTTTGGGAAAGGTATGAATACTCTTCTTCTCTCCCCAGCTATGGATAAATAGCAGGTCAGACAGAGTTCTATAGCCTTCGATAGCAACTGGTCTACCTCAGAATGAAATGGCAACGTACTGCGGAAAAAATCTGCCACGTCAGTCATGTATCGAAAGATACATGATCGCCTAAGCGTGCATCAATCATGGCACGTAACTGACTGACTGAAGCTTTGTAGCACATAGTAAGTAGCTCTTAGTAAGGTCTTTTAACCATCGCCCCCTCTCACTGTTCTTCTTTACATGTATACAAACTTGGTATAGAGTTGGAATTTAAAAAAAGATTCAAGATGTGGAATTAGTAAATACTTGAAACACGTCAGTGTTGAATCCCTTATAACAAATGAAGTATGGAGATGAAGAAATTGAATATAGAATACGCTGCGTTAGAAGTAGTCTCGCACAACACAGCAAGTTAATACAAAAGCAAAATATTAACTTAAAAACACGTGTCATATTCTTAAATAAACTTTTAAGATCAATCCGTTCACATGGATGTCATGCAAATTTCTTTAACTAAACTGTCTGCTGTGTGTTCAAAATGTCATTGAGCGAATGAAGACTGTAGGTCTGGGCGAGGAATATCATTCTTGAACCTCGGAGACTGACGCTACAATAACATAAATAAAAACTGCACGAAATAACAGAAACCACATCAGTTGAGGACTTCCAACATCAGCAACAACTAAAAGGGATAGCATTTGTAACTCGAATGGAAAATGATGACATAATGAAGTTGTTGACATTACACGCTACTTTGAACAAAATTTTAGAAAAGAAACCTCTCAACAATTGAAAAAAAAACTGTTACGGTCTCATCACTTATTTTTGAAAAAAACTGTTTAACCGTAAGTTCTATAAATTTTAAGTTTCTTCTATAGCACTTCTCGCTTGTACTGAATGCATCTTGTCAAATTTGGGCGTCAAACATTTAAATCAATGTAAATCGTTATCTTCTGTCTAACTTTTCGTCTGTTTAATTATTATCTCTCTCTATCTCCATTTTAATCGTAATTTTCTTGGGAGTTTCTCTAATAAAAATTAATCCCCGTTATTCTCTTAGTGGCTTCATTACCATGTAGATGATGCAAATGATTTTTTCATTAAATGTTTGAGTGATAACATATTACAGGACTTGATAAATGTATATTTTATGTTGTAATTTTTTGATAGAGTTTTTGGATTTCAGTTTGATTTCTTTACAATTACTGGATATTAATGAATATTAATATCATGAAAGGATCTTTCATGTGGGTTTTCCATTAGTTTTTTGAACGGATTTGAAAGGTCTGCCCCTTTGTTTCAGTCTGTTTTGAGTAATTGTTTTTATCCTAAAAATGTATTTTGATATTATTTAATATGAAAATGTCATTTTACTCTTCCTGGGATAGTGTTTAAATGTCTTTGTTGTTCCTATTTTCCTTAAATCAGACCCTAACACTAACATCTACCGTCCATAGTGTTCTCAACATCCTTTTGTAGAATTACATCGTTATTGGCTCAAGTATCCGTATTAAAAGGCAGTAAGTTTAAAATCCTCCTATCTTGGAAGTGTTTTAAATTCATTGGAAAATACGACACCGAAATCCGAATCGACACATTGGAACCGATAGCGAAATATGCCTTCAAAATTGAAATAAATTATGAAAAAAAACGAAAAAAAATTCATTTCTCTCCGTTGTTATCAATATCATGGATAAATGAATGGACAATATGAAAAATTAAAAATTTCCTCAAATATGGTTCTACAGAAACATGCTAGAGAATACCATGGACTGAACATAATGAGCAACGACAAAGTTTTATAGAAATTTTCACTTTTCAATTTGCTGACACAGGCCATGCTGAAGGCAAGAGGGAGAGAAAAAACAAAAATGTCGGATCATTACCGACATAACTGAGCTTGGGCAAATTGTTATCAGAGCTCTTCAGAACTAGGGCGACCAAAAGAAAAAAATTCCTAAGAGCTCAAAAGACAGGACTTTAAGGAGAAAAGATACAATTATGACCCTGAAATCTTACCATAGCACAAATATGACGAAGAAGATTCCTGCAGAAAAAATTATCTGCCGTATCTTAGATAATTACCTGATTGCGCTAAAAATATACAACTTGAAAATATCGTGTGTATTGTTCTAAATAATTTCATGATGTACAGATAATTATCTCCCTTAAATTTATAGTGAATTACCTCCCTTATATTTATCTTGCAATTGTTCATCTCGCTACATTTTTGGATCTATGTCATTTACTTTTTTGATTTGTTTTTTTTTTGTTTAGCGGCATATCAATCTCTGTTAGATATTAAATGAAATCTTTCATCTTGTTTTCTTTAGGGGTTCTGTTTGTGGGATTTGTTTGGGGGTTTACTATTTGTCCGTAGCTGGAACCGTAACATGTGCTACCATCCCATTAAATTTTAGTAAGTATATGTTTCGTCTTGGTGGTTCAACTTAGGTTTAACCAATAATCCTGATCAGAGGACTCTGCGCGAATGATAAAAGAAAAGCATTCTTTTAAATATCATTTAAAGCGGGTTTCATCAAAAATGATTTTTGATAAATAGAATAGTAGAAGATGTCAAAATATTTTTTCAAGAAAAAACTGAATTCAAAATAAATAAAAAATAAATAAAAGTCTTTTTAAAGTTATATCCTTATATTTTAAAAAAATATTCCTTCATTTTTGGTAATGTGGATATATCTTTGTCTTCAAATAAAAGATTTTTTCTGTGTTAACAAATAAAAATAAACTTCGTGTGCGTAAATTTCCAACATTTGCTAAATAATATAAAAGAAAAAAATAAAGAAAAGTAATCAAATAACCTGTCACCTTCATAAGTAATTACACTATAGGAAGTAACTACCCATAAATATCTGTAAGTCAACGGAAAATTTCTGGATCTGAAATTCTTCAGCTGTAAAAATAAAAAAAAACTCTGCCTTCAAGGCAGAAACGAACACGAACGAGACTATGCCGAAAGGTAGATACATTTAAGAAAAGATAAAAGACCCAATCTTGTTTACGCGAAGTCTAAAAATGGTTTTTTCTCCGAACCTGCGAGTTCAAATAACCCCAATTAAATTCGGTCCTGTGCCACAAGTGACTGCGTGGGGAAAGTTGCTTTCTGGGAAGATCTGAAAACTTTTCAATTTTACTGTCGATCTCTAATTTCTTTGGACAGAGAGGATCCCGGACGAGGCAATACCGAAGGGCAGAGTCTCGTTCTGGGAGGTAGGCAGACCCGATCCCGTTTATGTGGGGTCTTCGAGGATTTTTTGGTCGAGATCAAAATGCTCCAGGAACCCCAATTAAATTCTGCTTTTCTGCTAAATGTTCTACTGCATGGAGAAGTTGCTCTTTACAAAAGCTGAAATCTTTTCAACTATGCTGTCGAACTCTCCGAGCAGAGAGGTACCCGTTGGAGGATATACCGAAGGGCAGAATCTCGTTCCCCCCAGGACGTGACAGAACCATACAATTTAACCAGAGGTGTATGGGGATTTTTTGGCCGAGCCTACGGGTTTGGGAAAACCACATTAAATTCGACCTTGTGCCACATGTGACTGCGTGGGGCAGTTACTAGATACTATAACAATTCAGATGTCCTATATTAAACGTGCCTTTGTGCCACATCTGATCGCATGGGGAGGTTGGTAAATATACTAGCCGGAATATTTTCAGCTGTACTCCCGAATTCACTCTTTGAAAGATTTATGTTGGTGTTTGAAAATGGTATTTTGGCCAATAGTAATTAAAGATCGAATTGCCCAAAAGTTTAATCGTGTCCTTAGCATCTCTGGTGGGTAGGCTTG
Source organism: Acanthosepion pharaonis (assembly GCA_903632075.3). Classification (NCBI taxonomy): domain Eukaryota; kingdom Metazoa; phylum Mollusca; class Cephalopoda; order Sepiida; family Sepiidae; genus Acanthosepion; species Acanthosepion pharaonis. The sequence goes on along the minus strand of CAHIKZ030001464.1, from coordinate 211,973 downwards.
GTCAAATGTTACTAGCTGAAATCTGTTGAACACAACTCAGATTTACGCGAGAATTACCGACTTTTCAATAGTAGCACTCACTATTGGATTGACTTGTGACGACCTTGTGTATAACTGTTACCTTTATTCTTAATGTACTGGTTTTTACAATAAACCTTTACTTATTTTATCCGCCTCGTTTTCCAAGTATATATTTCTGTTTTTAAAAGCACGTGATATAACAGTTTATATAGCACCATCTAAGATTATATGTTTACATCTGCAGCCTATCCATTGGTTATAATTTTACTTTCTGGAAACATGTTTCCTTCAATAATTTTGTCAGTCTGTTTTCACATCCATTTCCTGAATACAAACTGATTGCAAAAAACAAACTCATTATTTCTTCTTTTTTTTTCTAAAAAAGAAACCAGAACTCGTTTCATACAATAATTTCATCCTGGATATTGACCATTAAAACCACCTATCTTGAAACCCATTTCTTTCTGATCTCAATATATATATATATATATATATATATATATATATATATATATATATATATATATTACCCCAATTTACAATCGTGCATCTGTTTAAATAATTCGTGTCCAGAGCTCGGGAATATAAGCTGTATTATTTTTTCTAGACTCACATAGGTGGTGATAATTGGATGTCTTTAAAATTTTTTTTTAGAAACTAACAAATGCTTTTGTATTTCCACAAGGATTTGTTTTTACTTCAAATAACCTATAATGTAATGCCATCTTTTGTGAAGCCATGTAATTGTCGGTTTTATTTCCTATTTATTTGAGGAAAGCGAAAACATTTTTTTTCGGATCCAACAAATAGTTGTGTTACTTACACGATGGCCAGAATGGAAAATCAATTTTGAATTTAACGCAACAATTTACAATTTGGAAACCAGAGGCATGGTGGGAATTTAGCAATATCAGACTTTAGAAAAACGCTTCTAAATAAATATATCCATGAATAATTTACTGACTGTTAATTCGTTCCAAATTATCCGTGAAGAATTCTTGTGTATTAATTACTTTTAAATATATCCGTCTTTTTTTTCCGCGTATTGATTACTTTTGTACATATCCGCGAATAATTTCCCGAGTATTAATTACTTTTAAATATGTTCCTGAATAATTTTCCGGGTATGAATTAATTTCAAATGTATCCGTAAATAATTCCCAGGTATTAATTACTTTTAAATATATCTACGAATAATTGCCCGTCTATTAATTACTTTTAATTATATCTGTGAATAATTTATTTACTATTAATTACGTTTCAATATATACGCGAATAATTTACCAGGTATTACATACTTTTAAATACTTTTAAATATATCCTAGAATAATTACCCGGATATTAATTACTTTTAGAATATAGGTGAAATATATTACGGCACTTTGTCGTATTATTCTGTTTTATTTCTCAGTCACAACTTCAAAATTCATAGCGGGTTTTGAATATGTGCCTACGGAAAGAAATTTAATTAAAGGAGCAAAATGATTGGTATGGAGATACAATTTGTGACAATAACCTAATCATCTATCCCATTACGATTTTGGGAGCACCACAACTACAGTAGCCGTATCACTGGGTGTATCTACACTGACAATATCCATCCTACTTCTGGTTAGGATTTACATTCTTTCGGATAGAGTGCCTCTGCTAATGTTAAAGAGCTTACTCTATGTGCGGATTTTAACCCGTCAGGCCGATTTAATTTTCTGAGCCGGTAAGTATTACACCGACTGCACAAGAAGAAGATAAATCAACTGTTATGGTGCAGGTTAGGACCAAGGAAGAACAACACGAACACAAGAGTAGAAATAACGAAGGTATATTACACGAAATAATAATACAAGATGTGGAAGGTGTTAGTATGACTGTCAGTCTGGTTTGGAGTGAACTACTATCGGCTCGACTCGATTCGTCCCTCTCTCTTGAGAGGCGGAGCATACATAGTGTTAGGAAGAGTTCATTCTGTAGTTATAGGTAAGGACCCATGACATCAACACTATTCAGATAAGTTATGGTAATAATATTTGAGAGAAAAGCTGAAAGTATACCTACACACGCACGCGCCCACGCGCACATACAGACACAAACATAGGTATATATGTATATATATATATATATAAATAATTAACGGATGCCTTTTTATATTGACATATTTTAGGGTGCATATAGGGAGGCACAATTCAAATCCTACAAGAGGACAGGTTCCTTTGATAAGATTTCCTGAAGGAATCTAAATAAAAGAATACAAGAACACAAAAGGGACATTTTATCAAACAATACGTCAAATATAATCACCACAATTTTGACACTGATCAAAGGAGAAACAATTCACTCCGGCGAAAATGTCTCGAGAGTGCGAGTAAATTTGCGCCGTGGCTCTTAAAACATTTCACCATTCGTTACAGAACTTCTATAATCATAGCGTGGTATATCTACTATCAAAAGTGGTGGAAAGAAAAAGAAAAAAAAAGAAATCTAAATAAAATTGGCTGGATAAAAAAAACAGAAAAAACAGATAATAAAAAAAAAATAAAATTTAAAATGCCCAGCATCCCTCGCTCGTGCGCATGTGTAGTCGTGCCAACATAACAAATTTGGTCCAATGAAGTCCTAAAGTACGAAACGCGTCACAAAAATCCTTTTCCACTTTGTCATACGTTTTTCCCAATATTTTCTTGATAATAAAATTGATGTATAAATATCACGCGCGCAAACACACACACACAAACACATATATCTGTATATATAGATATAGGTAGATAAGTAGATAGAGGTATGATATAATGATATATGATTTTATATAATTTTATATATCAACGAAAAGTATTTATAAAAATAGTATGACAAATTGGAAAAACGCATTTGTGACGCGTTTCATCCGTTAGGATTTAATCAGACTGTTCTTTGCTGATGTCCTCACTTCTACACATACGCACGAAACGAGAGACGCTGGTATTTTCAAAATATTTGAAAGAATTTTTTTTTTTTTTAAATAATATTTTTTTTAATCTTGCCAAATTCATCTGTATTGTTTTTTTTTTTCTTTATTCTCTCCATCTGCTTTCTCCCTGACTATCCCATATTGTGACAATCTACCAAGAATTATGAGATATTGTAAGAGTCTGGACATAAATTTAACCTGCCTGAACTAAAGATCAAGGCACTTTTCAGACATTTTCTTCTTAGTGGATTATTTTATTTTTTAATCAAAGTAGCATTCCCTATGTTAAAATTCTTGTCAGTTTCTTACGGTGAACAAACAATGCGTTTTGTTTTTGCTTTTTTGTTTTGTTTTGTTTTTTTTTTTTTTTCTGCCATGGTAAATTTACGCCTATGCTCTTATAACATATCATTTCTTGGTAGATCTTCTTTTGTTATCACAATGTGGGATGGTCAGGGGCAAAGCTGATGGAAAGAATAAGAAAAGAATTTTATGTTCTTTGCTTTCATTGTCCGAGTTTAAAGACTGGATCCATCACAATGGATAGAAAATAAATGAAAGATTTGGTTTTTATCCCTGCGTTCTCCATGTGAACAATGTGATATAAATTTGTGTAAATGATCCCCCACAGAATTATACATTAATGACAATTGAGAAAATCGTTCATGAAAGTATAATGTTTCGAAAAAATATTCTACAATTTTCTTTTAAAATTCACTAATTTTCTTCCTTTTTTTAGTCACGAGCAACGCCAGCTTTAGAAAAAAATATTTAATCTCATTATTTTAAATAAAAAAACAGAAATACATACACACGCAATTCACTTATCCATTTTCAATCTGATAAAGCCCAAAATTGACGAAATGCATTATCGGATATGTTTTCGAAACATTATGCTTTCATGATTTTTTTCTCCATTTGTCTTTAAATATATATATATATATATATATATATATATATATATATATATATATATATATAAAAAAAAACAATAAGATATAAAATCCGGTGTTCTTATAGATATTTTTATTTTTACAAAATAGTGCTCAATGTAAATTTACAGAGCATTAATATTATAAATTAATTGATTTAAAATATTTTTTTTTTCGCTACACAGTTCAACCATGTTTCAAAAATAGAAGATGAAATGGAACTAATGCTTTTAATTTAATTGCAAAATTAAATTCAGGGTTTTAGCTTCTATTTTTTGAAACATGGTTGGAACTGTGTAGCGAAAAAACCATATTTTAAATCAATTAATTTATAATATATATATATATATATATATATATATATATATATATATATATATATATACACACATATATATATATACACACATATATATACACACACACACACACACACATATATATATATATATATATATATATATATATATATATATAGAGAGAGAGAGAGAGGGGGGGGATAAGCGACAGAAAAGACAGGCACAGAGAAAGACAGAGAGTGAAAGATGAATTCAAACGTTTTAAGATAGGTCATGGAATATTTTATGTTGAAATTTAGTTCTTTTTATAATAAGTATTAATCTCTCTGATTCTTTGCCCTAATTTGCTCCGTGTATTGTTACAGCATTCTATAGCATTGCGTGTCAGTTTCAGGAAAACAAAACGTCAAAAGTGACATTCACTCTGATGCAGTGGCTTTCATTGTCTCAGATAACATTCCTCCCTTTGAGATCGCCAGAATCCTCAATTATTCCTGTCATGAAAAATACCTATTTTTCATCATTACACTTAAGACATGCGCACATGATTGAAATTCCTTCCCCGTGGCGAAAACCCTGGCGAAAATTCTTCGTCTTATATTTAAACGCCATCCATTGGGAGCCACATTCTACTCGTCTGAGACTCAACGCTTTATCTATTTCACGGCAAATGGTAACTATTTGGGGAAGACAGTAATCTGCTCGTATTTGGGAATCGACTAACTCACTATATCCCGGTAAGTTTTAGCATAAATTAGAGACATTTTTTTCTTACAGGAGTAAGAGGTTTTCACTTTGTAAATTTTACTTATAACCATTTGTTAAGAACTATTTTTGGTTATAACTTGAAAATCAAGAAAGATTGTCAGTGATTATAAATCAAGACCAGCGCTACTGACGAAATATAGTATGTCGTTTATGCGTGTCTGGAAATAAAGTCACTGGAAAAGAAATCGCAGAAAAAAAATCAGAATTTGGTCTAAGAAAAAGGACATAACTTGAATGACATGGTGATTTTCTAGGCACAGATTATATGTGGCATAGAGCCGAAACTATATATGAATCCATTGTAGCAAACATTTTAACGACGCTTATGATTATCAATAATTTCCATGGCAGGAGGTGTAAAATTATTTTTCACCAAAAACAATATTTTTCTCAAAATCTAGGTATCAACAACAACACTGAGATCCGAGATTGCCACACTCAGTTTAGAATTAGGACTACTGACATGCTATAAATGTTGGTTGGTTAAATATTTTTAGCGGCATCTATGGATTATTTAATGCCGAAATCTAAATATTTCGGATGCAAGCGTATGCCTTCAGCTACACATAAAAGAAACCGCTGGTCAGTTTGTTTGAAAAATATATTGTTTATACACACACACGCGCACACACACACACACATATATATATATATATTTTTTTTTTTTTGAACAATAAAAAATATTAAAAAATTAAAATCTTTAGACACACTGTGTTGTAGATTAATATTCTTTCGTTTTTTTATTATTATTTCATTTAGATTCCTCGACTAGTTTCGGCAAAAATGGCCATCATCGGGAGGAGAAATATTTCTGCTTGCTGGTAGCAGTAAACTACAGAAATGAATGTCTTTTGTTGGAGAAAATGAACTTTTGTCTGTAGTTTTCATTTGTTTTTTTTTTTTTTTTTTATCTTTTTAACATGAATCTTTTAACATTCCTTGTGTTGGTCAAACAGTCTCTTTTAAGTTGTTATTTGAGATAAGAGCTGGATGGATCTATGCTTCTCTGAATTCCCTGGAGAGGGGATGTGTCTCTGTTTAGTGTTTCTGTGTGTGTGTTATTTGGTACTTAGGGAGTGAGTATGATATGTGTAAGCGTGTGTATGTGTTATCATTTGGCTCATTAGGGAGTGAGTGAGTATGATGTGTGTAAGTGTGTATATTCGTGTGGGTGAGTGTATAAGTGTAAGGCCTCCACATCTCCGTAAACATGTCTGTCTTGTGTGGGTAAGAAATGTGGGTGGGTTTTGATTTGTTGAGTTATATATTAGTACTATCTATATTGTTAAATTTATGGTTTATCAGGATGGATATTGTGTTTTTAGACGTTGCATCCACTTATTTTCATGGGACTCTAAAATCTTTCTAATGTTATCTGCTCTGAACTTTTATATATATATATATATATATATATATATATATATATATATATATATATATATATTTATATAACAAATGTTGAATCGGAATAATTTTTTTTTTAAATAAAACAATCCGTCATCAAATGATGAACTTGAATTTGCCATGCTTCCGAGGTATTTGAAAGATTCCACGTACTTAAGATTCTTTACATCAACTTGCAAAGGGACCCCAGGAAACTTACGGACATCGGATCTCTGCTTTACACCTTTAATTTTCTTCGGTGTTGGGAAAGGTTGATGAACAATTTCAGTTTTCTTGATGCCGATATTAAATCCGAATGCCTTGCATGCCGCAGAAAACCGTTTGAGTAAATCTTGAGCTTCATCTAAAGAGTTAGCTACAAGGGCAGCGCCGTCTCCAAAAAGTAAGTCGCGTATAATACACTTACGTAGCAATGTTTCGCTGTATCATAGGTTGTGGGACGAAAGGGAAATAATGACTTGCACTAAAATCCAAGTGTACAGAGCTATCGTTTTTTTTTCAATTCTTTTGTATAGCTCTAAGACTTGGACACCTTATAGATGGCACATTACACGATTAGATGTCTTCCATAAAGGTTGTCTCCGTACAATCTAACGTTTGATGATCGA
>CAHIKZ030001464.1:155000-202500 GCA_903632075.3 Acanthosepion pharaonis | reverse complement strand
CAACGTTGATTCTGATTCCGCAGAACTGGTTTGGTGTGAAAAAGTATTTGTTGTTAACATTCTTTCTTCATTCGTTTTTTCCAGTTACGAGTCCTTTTTTTTTAAAGCTGATCGTTCTGTGTTCATTTTGTTTAGTTCTTTTTTCCTAACAAATTGATGTTTAGTATAGAGCTTAAAAAATTCGCAGTGTGAGATAGGCAAGAAGTAAAGCATGTAGCAACATCAGCACGGCAAAGGGCACTCCTTTAAAAGCAAGGAAGGGCAAAAATATTTTAAGTCAAGTGATAGCGATTGCTGTATGAGTCGTACGATTTTTTAATCAAGCACGGGGAACGCCGGACCATGCTGCTAGTTAAAAACTAAAAAGGACAGGAAATTGTGGAGAGCCGTTATCACCAACGTCCTGAAGGAACACGGCACGTAGAAAAAGAAATTTATACGTAGTCAAAACAACAGCAGTAGCAATAATAACTTTGTATAACATGTTTGTCCTTGGGTAACAATTGCTATTTTCATACTACTAGAAAGTATGTAAAATGGCTAATTATTTCCTTCAAAATTTGCTTTTGTGGCAAGGATAATGATATTTCTGAAATGAACTTATGTCCCTTGGGAAAACTGGCGAATATGAATTTTGTCTGTCACGCAAAATAGGACCAAAATGACATATGATACAAAAGTAATGTTAATTTATTCTAGAAATCGACAACGACTGGTCTGTATTTAAACAGTTAGAAGCTGAGCTGTTGCGCTTACGTTCCCTGTATTTACACCGCCATCTGTGTTACCAGAACGTTCTCTAAATTTTTGAAACTTTTAGAAACTTCTCAGAAGTTCTTGAAACTTCTAGAAAATTCTTCGTCAGCAACCCAGCTTGGAAAGAAATGGAAAATAGGTTAGTTTCAAAAAATCGATGTCCACGTCTCAAAAGCAAAGTCTGATGGGAATAATAAACATTTTCATTGTTTTCAACACAGAAGTAATTAGGAAGTAAACTGACGAAAGACAAACAAGTCAAAATTTTGTTACACTATGTAGTAGTAGTAATAATAATAATAATATTTATTATTATTATTATTATTATTATTATTATTATTATTATTATTATATTTCGATATCTGCTATGGTCACACTACCTACCAAATCTGCGAGAAGACCTAAGGCAGGTAGTGGTGTGTTGCTCTGGCTACATTTCTTAAGTTCTTTTTCCAACTCCCATAACATCACCAGCCTTACAGAGACAAAGTTCTTAGAGTGTGGGCTGTACTTATCAAGACAATTTTTGTATTTCTTTGAAGATGGGATTTCCGGAGATTTTTCAATGTTCTGTTGCGTTATTTTTTATCATTCCGAGCGCACCTACTACGACTAGTACTATTCTTTTTTTTCAATTTCCACATTATTTTCTATTTCAATAGTTTTTCAAATTTTTTTGTTGCTATGATACAGCCATATCAATTAGTAGGCACATTTTGATTGGATCTGGATAATTATGTCCGGACTATTTGCTTCAATCCGCCTGGCTGAAATCTCATAGGATTGTGATATCTTCTGTTTCTGTAACATCTGAGTGATGTTCATACCAGTGTTTATTAACATATTTTCCAAAATATTTTCCAATTTTCCAGTGTAAGTATTGCTCCACTGTATCATGGCGATTTTTATATTCATTTGGCGCAAGTACAGAACATTCTGAGATCGATCTATGGTTTCCTGATATTTTTCACAAAATCTGCACATTGGAGCCACACTATTATGTATGATATTCGCCTGAAAGTTTCTCTTGGAAAGACTCTGGTCCTGCGCTGCAAGAATAAATCCTTTCGTTTCAGTCTTTAATTCAGATTCTCAAAACCTCGATGAGTGCTAAGTTTATCAACCTCGGCTTTAGGTTTGACTTGCCAGCGTTGTTTCATCTGTTCAAGAAATTTATCCTTGCCTTTCCTTTTCATATTTTTGCTGCAACCTTGGCTTTCTTTTTCATATTTTTGCTATAAAAATTGTTTTTTGGGTTCTGTTTTGGTTTTCTACAGAATCTGCTAAATGCGTACCTCCTTTATATTTACAACCTTCTTTCTTGATTAAATATTTGTCTTTTTTTTTCTGCTTTCGTGTTGCTTGAATGATGGTATCATCCAGTCCTTTGTTATTTCTACGTATGTTAGTAAGCCAAGAGTTGTTGTCTTGTATGACAATTCAAAGCTGAATAAGACCTCTTCCAACTTCTTTACGGGATATGTATAGACGGTCTGCATCAGCGTTTGGATTTTGCATGTTATACTTAGAAAGATTCTTTCTTGTCTTAGAATCCAGTCGTATATCAATTAGAGTCAGGTTCAAGATTGTAAACTATATTCAACCAGTGGGATGGCATGGCTATTAACGGTCCTAACTCTGTTCTAAGAATTCAGTTCACTTCTTAATATTAGTCGCACCCTTCTATAGTACACTTTTCGCACTATTTCATTCATTTTTTATGGTCAATTCCTTCAACCTCATTTACAACGAGGTACTTATAAGCTTCTTTTTGCTCTAAATTTTTGATTGTTACCCCAAGGTCTAAGTTAATTGAGGAGGTTTGTTGAAGTGATCCTCGTAAAATTTTGGCTTTATCACGTTTATCCAAACAGAATTTCATTCCAATTTCATCAGCGAAACATTTTAATGTTTTCGAGAGACCTTTCAGCTCACTGTCGTTCATAGCATACAGCTTTAAGTCATCCATGTAAAATAGATGGTTTATTTTCTTTTGAAATATCTTATAGCCATATTTCTTCCAGTTAAGTTCACTGGTTAATGCTTTTAAGGATTTACCAAATAGTAAGAGAGACAATGAGTCACCGTGAAATATTCATCTTTTAATGTTTATTTCCCTAGACTAAATAGACTCCATTTATATGATTGACGTGAAGTTTTGTATACCATATCGAAGTACATTGTTTGATGAAATTGATGACGACCGCTGATACCTTATATTTAAAAACTTTAGCTTCCAAGAATGCCGTACACTATAGAATACCTTACGGTAATCTATCCAAGCAGTACTAAGATTTCTCTTTGTTTTGAATCAGTGTTACAAAATCAGCCTATTAATAAGTAATTGATCTTTACATCCGTAAACGCTGTGTTTGTGCCTTTTTTAGTTCAAGGGGTAGTATGTCATTTTCTTAAGAAAGGATAAGTCTCTTTTGTCAGAGTAGATGTAATCATTTTGTAAGTAATGGAAATACATGTAATTGGTCTGTAGATTTTGGGGACATTTGTATCACCATTCTTGGAAAGAACAAAGGTATTTCCTTAGATCCCCATGTCGGAATTTTAATAGGACCATTGACCATTTCTTGAAGATCATTGGTTAGTATTTGTGTGCTATATTTAGATAATAGAGACAAACATACGGAATTTTATCTATTCCTGGAGATTTCAAGTTGTGTGTTTTCTTTCAATGCACCTTCAACATCCTCTTCTGTGATTACCATCCATGTTTGTTCTGGTGTATTTTTCATCCGTTCTACCTGTTGCGTAATCCATTCTGCTTCTTTTTTTAAGTTCTTTAGTGCAAGTCCATATTTTTTTCCCAGAACTGTATAATCATCTCTTCCACTGTGTGTGCCTGGTGGGGGTACCATTTCAATTTTTTGTTTGCCTATTTCTCTGTAAGGTTTCTTCGCATTGGTTTGAAAGATCTTGTTCTGCCTTGATCTTTTTTCATAGTGTCTGATTCTTTGAGCCTTCAATTGTATTATTTGTTTTATTTATTTCTTTAGCTGATAGGACTTCATTTTCATTCTTAATTTCGTATTTTCTTTCTACTTTTTGCCTTTTCTAGTTCTTACATATTTGTTTCTCTTGTCAGTTCATCGAGTACTGATAGTCCACTTCTAAACTGTTCAATTTCTTTCTCTATTTTCTTTTCCAATGTGGATCTTCATGTTTGTGAGTGTGCCTTTTTTCCATTTGATAAGTAATTTTTTAGTTGCTGCTTTTGCTGATGCATGTAATGCTTCTTTGAGACTTCATCCTATGTGTCTCTGCTTTATCCAGGATTAATTTGAGTGCTGTATTATAGTGTTTAATAGTTTTATGGTTATGCTTTGTTGGTTGCAATTTTAAGAGTTGTTCTCGCTTCATTTTTTTGACATATGCCTCATCATATCTTCTTTGGCTTCTTGTAAACTATTCTTGTTTTCCGTAAAATATTTCGGTACAATGGAATCGTTTTATTAGAGGCTTGTGAACGACGGAGATCGCGTTTTTCCAAAACGTCTAAACTTTCAGCACAATTTTCACAATGGTTTGTGTGCATCTCAATTTCTTCATTATGATCTGTGGTTTGTGTGATGTTAGAAATTTTTATGTCCATTTCTGGTTCCCTTTCATATTCTGGGGATTCACCTATTCTGGTTGCAGTTCTTTTTTAATTTCTTTAATTTCAGCATCTGCCAATAGGTTACTTCTCATGATGTACCTTCTTACATCGTCTAGTTTAATTTTGTCCACGTACTTTCTAATTGCGTTCAACCTTTTTTCGCCAAATATCATATGTTTGGCGAGTGATGCTTTTTTCTGGGCTTTGTCCGACGCTTCATAGAATGTAGTCATAACCAGTTTGTACTTCCCACGAGACTATTTAACCTTTTCTTTCTTTACGTGAACTGCTGTGTGTCTATTTGGAGATTTCGCAGGGCCATCATTAGAATTATCCCGATTGTGGGGACAAGAAGATTCACTATTTGTGAAGGAGTTTGATCCTATGGCAGATTTTTCGACGACAGGTAGGTTCCCTCCTGAAGGATGGGCTTCCTGTTTATCCGATGGAAGAGCCATACCAGATATTTTGGTTTGCCTTTGATTCTCATATTGTTCCCAGAAGTTTCGGGCAAGGCTTATGAACTCATAACCCAGCCGACATTCAACCTCGGCACCATTAATAGCTTGAATTGCGGGTTGTTGTTCTGAGTTTTTCTTCTTCTAAATTAGTTGCCAACAGACAGAGACGCGATTAGAATTCAAAAAGATAGATGTTGGAAAAAGAAGTTAATCAAACAAAGCAAAACATTATTATACTAGTGTATTATGTTTAAATAATACGTTATATATTTATAATTACGAAAAAAGAGAGATTGTTATTTTTATTTCTTTAACTTTTATCTGTTGTTGCTACTGATCCTGTTAGTCCTATTAGTTGGAAATTAATTAGAAGATATTATTGTTGTTGCTACCAGTACTAGTCGCTTTGACAAAACTGTCAAAAGAATTTAATGGAAAAAGAAAAGTTTAACATTCAGTTAATAAAGTTTAGAATGTATAAAGATAACGTCTCATGGCTGTGAAATTAGAAATACTACTACTAAAACTACTACTACTACTGCTAATAATAGTAATAATAATAATGTTTATTATTTTTACTGTTACCAAGATTAAGTGAAAGATCCCTGTAAATTGAAAAAAATAAATAATATTTTACTCAATGATCAAATTAAAGCAAGCAGTGATATTATTTATCGGAGTATATTAAATAAAAACAAACAATTATTGATAACTCATTTATTTGCAAGAAATTATATACAGACTTTATTCATTAGTTCATTTATTTGTTCGTCTCTGTATTTACAGTTATTTATTCACAGAATTCGTCAAAAATCCTTAAGTTATCTACAACTAATATCGTAGTCTTTCTAAAAATATATCGTAATTTTTATAAAAAAAATATTTCTACATATCTATAACTAATATCGTAGTCTTTCTAAAAATATATCGTAATTTTTATAAGAAAAAAATATTTCTACATATCTATAACTAATATCGTAGTCTTTCTAAGGAATATATGGATAATACTGATAAGAAAACTAGTTGATTACAAAATCATGACAATTAAAGGAGAAACAGGTGAATTAGATAAATAAATAAAATAAATAAATAACAAGAATTATTATTATTATTATTATTATTATTATTATTATTATTATTATTCATGTTTACGGTAAAATAGTAGTAAAAATAAAAAAAAAAACAATGCTAAACTTTCAGGAGCTTAGAAAAACTCGTCATTCTCATTATAATTCCAACCGCGTTTCTTTATTATTATTATTATTATTATTATTATTATTATTAACATTTGTGTATGTCATGTTTCCTGATTTGTATCCTTAGGCCCCATCAGAGAATTATCATTTAATTGATAGCACTTTTCTTACTGATGCGATTTTATTGGCAACTTGTATGTTGATGTCACCTGGACACGTAGTAAATTTGTCCATTCCTTTTCTCACGAGGTCCAAAGTTTTGATTACTGTTGATACAGTCTGAGTCTTCATTTCTCACATCCTGTTCATCTCAAGGTCTTTGATATTTTCCACAATTTTCATTGAGGTGTTGCTATGTCAATAAGCGTACACTTTCTGAATTTGTTGTTTCTAAAGATAATATCAGGTCTGTTGGCATTTATTTACCTGTCAGTTTGAATTGGCATAAAAGATAGATACATTGTTATTTTGGGTAACTGTGTCTGGTTGGTCCTCATAATATCTCTCAGGTGTTTCGATTTTGTGCTTCTTGCACATCATCCAGTGCAAATTTGTTGCTACCATGTTATGTCCTCATATTTTCCACTGATCATGCATTTCGGGTTAGTGCTGTCCTTGATTATGTAATAGTGGTTGCAAAACTTTGCTCCTGAGCGGCAATAATTAGGCCTTCTGTCTCAGCTTTCAATCCGGTGCTCATCAGCCACTGATGTGTTTTCTGTTGGTTAACATCTGTTTCTATCGTTTTTTTTTTAGGTATTTGTCATGCAACACCTTTCCCTCCCAATGTTTTTTGCGATTCCATTTGGCCAAATTGTTCTACTTTCAGTTTTACTCGTTTGACTTTGAAGGTATATTATTTTGTTTTTTTTGTTCTTTTGGCAGGGTCTCAGGTACATTAAGCTGTTTCTTGAAGAGTACAGCTTCTTTGTTGAAGGAGTGGATTTCGTGTTTTAACATTTGTAGGAGAGGGTCGTCGATCTTTGTGACCTATCCTTCTAATTCCATTGTTATAGATTTTAGACAAGTTGAAGTACACCTTGGCCTCCTAAACCACTTGGTACGTACGTCCTATCAAAATCTGAATTCGAGTGGTGCATCCTCATTTGCGTAAACGTTTTTCTGGTCTTGGCTTCCAATATCTTAATCTCATTCAACTTCCATTTGATTATGTTGAAGGTGTATGTTATTACGGCTATAGGTAAGGTGTTGATAGCCTTCATTTTGTTGGACCTATTTGGTTCGCTTTCTAGTATCAAACACACTCCACTATAATATTCTTTTCAGATCTTTTTCTTCATAATTTAATGTGTTAATGTGCTGTTCTTGCTGTTGCACTTCTTCTTCTTCTTCTTCTTCTTCTTCTTCTTCTTCTTCTTATTGTTATTATTATTATTATTATTATTATTATTCATTTATTTATTTACTTACTGTTCAGTAAATTCTCTTAAGAGACAATTATCTGAGAAGTAGAGTAAAGTAAGAGTTGTAATTATTTGCATTCTGTTTGTACAGAATCTGTTGTCAGGCAATATTTATTATATACAGTGTTTACATTTTGCTCACATTAATAATACACTCCCAACTTGATGAGCAGTTCCACACACTGCTTTTTTAATCACTTGTAATCTGGAGTTACTGGGAATCTTGCCCATGTTGTTTTATGTACCATTTTTATCATACTCGGGGCTCCAATTATTTTAGTTATAATAGAAGTTTTAAGGCGCCAAAATCTTTTTTTTTAATACTTGTAATATTTATTTATTATTTCTAGTTTATATTATTTGCTGTTTGACACAATCCTTTACTATGTTTTTTACCCGAGATACCGGAGGTAATGGGAGTTTTTTTTCTTTTCTTTCACGGTATCTTATTGAGCATATTATATTGAGATACCGAATTTGTGTGCTGTGTACATGAGCAAAATGTTTTCCATCTGAGATAATGATGCTTTTACTGAGACTTTCTTAATGTGTGTTACAATATACTTCTTAAACTTTTCTATGTTCCTGTTTTCAGAATCTATTCACCCCAAGTGAGGCGATAATGCTACTAAGACAAAAAGACTACAAGAGAGTGATAAACATTAAAAGGAGGAGGAAAGCAACTCAAACAGGAAACAATGGACATTCTACTCATGTTCAAAAGACCGGGGAGAAGTGTATTATTATTGGAACAATGATTACGCGTAAATTTTACTTCTTAATGCTTCTATTTGTTTACATTTGATTTGTTTTTTTTTACCGAGAAGTTTTTGTTGTTGTTGTTATATCTGAGAAGTTACTTGGGTGTTGGTTTTTGTCTTGTATAGTGCAGTCACTATATATGAGGAAGGCCCACTGTAACATTTTACCTCTTGGAACTTTTGGTGTTTTGCGGTCATACTATCATCATCATTATTATTATTATGGAGTGAAAGTCAGCATACCTAGAAAGTGATACTATGGTATAACTCTAGGAATTCCAGTATATTTATCACTAGACCAAAGGGCTTTGGAGCATTCGGCTTTTTACCTCCAGCGTCCTATGTATTTAAATGTTATAAGAATTTAGAAATAATAAAATTATTTTATCTTTATTCGACACCTTAATTCGACACCTTAATTAGACATAATCTTCATTCGTCTACGCAAACGATTTCAGTAGTTTGTTTACAATTATTTTGCGCGTAATTTTTCTTTTCTCTTAAAGTCACCATTCTATATGATCGCTTCATATAAAGTCACTCCTAAAACTCATAAAGAGACCCGAAATATATAAAATTTCGAATACATCACAGTACATGTATTAGAAAAAGAAAAAGAAAAAAATGCATATGATAACGTACCTTACCCCTTATTGTTTTTATTGCGTTTCAATAATATCAATTCCAATTGCGACGAAAAGTGAAATTAAAGTTAAACTTTTAATAAAGAATTTTTTTTTTTCATCTTTTCACTATGTTCGATATTTAAATTTAACTTTAGATGAGTTTTTTATTTAATTTTTAATCGTGCGTAATTACAGTAGTTGATACCTATTACTTGAGGTAGTTTTTGATTCGCCGAGATTGAAAAATGAACGGACGGACTGACGGATACACGTACACTGCGCTTTATCAATATATGACACTAGGGCTGATAAGGATATATTAGGTACAATCATAGCATTTCGAAGGACCATCATTAGAATTATCCCGATTGTGGGGACAAGAATATTCACTATTTGTGAAGGAGTTTGTTTCTATGGCAGATTTTTCGACCATAGGTAGGTTACCTCCTGAAGGATGGGCTTCCTGTTTATCCGATGGAAGAGCTATACTAGATATTTTGGTTTGCCCTTAATTCTCCTATTGTTCCCAGGAATTTCGGGCATCGCTTACGGACTCATAACACCGCAGACGTTCAACCTCGGCACAATTAATAGCTTGAATTGCGTGTTTTTGTTCGGAGTTTTTCTTCTTCTAAATGAGTTGCCAACAGACAGAGACTCGATTAGAATTCAAAAAGATAGATGTTAGAAAAAGAAGCTAATCCAACAAAGCAAAACATTATTATACTAGTGTATTATGTTTAAATAATACGTTATATATTTATAATTACGAAAAAAAGAGATGGTTATTTTTATTTATTTAATTTTTACCTGTTGTTGCTAATGCTGTTGGTCCTATTAGTTGCTAATTAATTAAAAGATATTATTGTTGTTGCTACCAGTACTAGTCGCTTTGACAAAACTGACAAAAGATTTTAATGGAAAAAGAAAAAATTATACGGTCTCAATTAAAAACAGCTTCATTTTGAGAAGTCTAGTCTTTCATGGTTAGTATGCTAGACCTAATGGCATGAATTTAAATTTCACAGTGAAATAAGTCATTTGAGAGGAAAAATAAATATATTTTCTGATGAATTAGTTTACAAGGATTTGTGACTTTTTTGTTGTTGTTTTGCAAGATCTGCACTAAATTTACACAATAAAATTAATCTGCTAAAATTCTCAAAAAGTGTTGTCGTATCTCATCTAGCTCGCTTACAAGTTACTTTGTTTTTATTTCCACAGAAAATGTTCAGATGAGCCACATTTCTTTGACTCTGTCTGCTATGTTCAGATGTTCACAGCTAGAATCTGCCATACCCTGTACATATGGTTGAATCATTATCATTCTCTTTGTATTCTACTGGTAAATATGAAATTTCACACAGAAAGAACGTTCTCAATAACTGTTACTTCGTGGAAAGGACTAGCTTGCTTAGAAGTTATTCCGTTCTTATTTCTACAGAAAATATTCAGATGAGCCACATTTCTTTGACCCTGAGGGAATACTTTCGTGAGCACTATAAATTTAAACTCATGAATCTATGTTTATCTATCCGTCATTTTTTTTAAATCGTGTCCACTATAAGCAAGGCAATAAAGCCACTAAGATACAAGGGTTTACTGGTAGTAAAAGTATTAGAAAACAGAAATAACTAAGGAGTGAAAACAAAAGAAAAGTAATCAGGAGGGCAGTAGATAGCGATTGATATTTTTGAAGATCAAAATTACATTATGGTTTAAAATATACATAACGCGTTTAAACATGCCCATCGACGGTAGGTTGCCATCTTTTGAGGTGAATCGATTATAAAACATTTAATCGTTTTTTGTTAGTTTAAATGCCGATCACAACTTAACGTTAAATAGAAGTAGTGTCATTGTTTTTGCGCCAAATGTTTATATATGGTATTTTGCAGGGAAAGACGATACGTTGCTCGTTGAACAATATATGCTGATGTCTTTATTGTCGATAAAGATACATTTTCCCATGTGACAACTGAATCCTTATAAATAGAATTGTTTTCGACTGCTACCTCCTTTCCTTAAATCTGATCGACGATAGACGAAAATACTCGTAACGTAACACAAAATTTCCTCAAGTTCCATTAAAAGTTTCCTCCTGACATTAACTAACATTCACATTCAAGAAAGACTCGCCGAAACTCTATTTCTAAGTTCTATTTAATAAAATAAAATGTCTATAGGAATTAAAAGCAGGAGCCAAAGAAGTAGAAAGAGTTCGCGTAGAGCTTGCCAGAAAGATAACGCTAGAGTGGCTACTACTTTAAAGCGATTCTGAAGGTGTTCACTTGGAAATGAAACAAAGATTCAGTCCATAAAGTACGGCCTGTACATAAAGCAAATGACATTTTTTTTAACATCGTTCGATTGAAACGTGTCAGATTGACTGATTGATTAATTGATTAACTAATTGAATGATTCGTTTTTAACGGTTTATCAAACCATTGCAGTTTATTTAAAGCCGGGAAACGCTTTAATTATACTGCTAGATTTTTTTTTTATAATAATGGTTTAGCGATTTATGTCTTTGTTTAGATAATAATGGTTTAATGATCCATGCCAAACTTGTTTTAGATAATAATGTTTTATATAATTGTTTAGTGATACATGTCTTTCCCAAGGGTATTTGCGCGTGAATATAACCCAATCAGAATTTGGAACTCGGCTCTCCGATTAACACCTGAAACGTGTCAGATGTCTGTATTATGATTCAGAACGTGCTATGAAGCAGAACCAACATTGCAGCAAAGAAAAATGCACGGTAGAAAAAACAAATGGAATTTCTCCGAAGAGAATGAAAAATCACGACGTTTTCGGTTATATAATGTTAAATCCTTGAATCACTATTTCCAACTGACAATGTTTTTGTGCCAGTAAAAACTAAAAAAAAGACGTTATGAAACTGGAATTTATAAACAGGGATCATATCATTCATATACAGGTTCGGGGTTAGTGTAACTTATTGAAATTGTTTGCGAAGATGTATTCTCGCTATTTAAATCATTAACCTCTATATCTGTTTTTTGTATGAATGATTCATGTAATTATATATATATATATATATATATATATATATATATTATAAACAGGCAATCATACAAAGAATTTGTCAGTAAAGTTAATGTAATTAATGGCGAAATCTCTTCGCTAACAAATTTAATAATGCATTAACGTACTAATCATACCTTGAATGACGCGATACTTATGTTTAAAATTGTAACATGGATTTTGATGTTCTGGCGCTAGTACTGTCGAAAATGTTCACATTTGTATCATCAGGCTTAATTTCTTTTTCATTTCAGGTAATATCGCAAGACTATAAATATAGCTTTTAATTATATATTAATAAATATACATATTATCTTTCACCGGTATCATGATTCGGAGATTATACACAACGCAAACTTCAGGTTCTGTGTATAGACTGACTGTAATGTAATTTCAATTTTAATACAAATATCGGTTTACCGCAATTTTAGTAGAGTCAAATAATATACAAGGATTACAGTTTATTATTTTTTTAAATATATATATGTCATCTAAAATAAACTGGATTTATACTTATATATTTATGTAAAAAATTACTTTAAAGTTGTGAATATTGTTTTTTTTTTATATTAAGAGAGATGTGTGGTTCCTTCTTAAAAACATAACTTACATTAAAAATTAATCTGGATGAACGTATTTATTTTTTATACCTACGTGTAACCATTAATTTATTTCTTTTGTTTAATAAGCTAGGGTTATTAAAGTGTTTTAAAATAAATAATTACGGTAACGATGTCAAATTTTATTTTACTTCCGCTGAAACCCCTTTGAAATTTAATTTCTACCATCATCGAATGACTTTAGGCAATGTAAAATACATAAACAGTACTGATTTCTCTCAATATTTCTGGCAATTAATGAATCATGGTAATGCACCCATTATTACGTGGGATATAATAGCTAAAGCAAAATCTGACAATGGGAAGAGCGATAGATGTAATTTGGGCCTTATTTTTTAAAAAAATTTATTTTGGAACACTTAAATAATTCTATATATAAATTTACTGTACAGCATAACTTATGTCAATAGATTTATGCTTTAATGTATTTAAATAGCTTTATCTTTAAATTATTTTTCTAGAATTTTTCTCTTTTTCTCATTCTAATATTTCCTTCACATTTGTTAATGTGTTAGTTCACCACAGATAACTGATGCCTATATTGAACCTTGGAGAGTAGGAAAAGATATTCCTCTTTCTATCTCATTATCTGTTAATTGAAAATAAAATATATTTAAAATAAACGACCAAATCATATCTTATGCAACAATTTACAAAAAAAGTTTTACCCCTATATTTCCCTGATGTCTCTTATCTAAACGTATCTAATGTTCGTTTTCGTATTAGAAAACCATAGCAATAAGATTTGGTTTGGTTTATTTTGTTTTAGGGCATATCAACCTCAATGGGACAAACTTTTTAGGATAGATTCGCATGAATAGAATACGTATTCTTTGGTTTAGATTGGTTTGGTTAATTTGGTTTGATTTATTTTATTTTACTGCATATCAACCTCAATGGGTTATTTAATACCGACAACATTTTTAGGATAGATTCGCATGAAGAGAATATGTACGCTTTGGTTTAGATTGGTTTGGGTTATTTTGTTTTAGGGAATATCAACCTCAATGGTTATTTAATACCGACAACATTTTAGGATAGATTCGCATGAATGGAATATGTATTCTTTGGTTTAGATTGGTTTGGTTTATTTGTTTTACCGCATATCAACCTCAATGGGTTATTAAATGCCGACAAAATTTTTTATTGCTGGTGATATTTTGTTTTGTCAAAAATCTGTTTCTGGTAATATTTTTCCTTCAAAATTGTATTGCTTGTAATAATTCTTTTCAAAAAGGTAATGTCGGTAATAATTAACTATTTGCCCATACCTTGGACCCTAACAGGTGATACCAACTCAGGTCATAGTGGACTTGGGAACACCAGCCATTAAGAGGTGGTTTCACACTCCTCAAAACCTCCTGATCAGAGGCCTTGCTGCTGGACGTAGTTTATCGTCTTACCCAGGACGCGGATGTAGTTTAACGTCTTACCCAGGACAGCCAAAGCAATAAGAGTCGTGAAAATGATGTTTAATTCCATGCACAACGCCTTTCCAACACCTTCATCGCTCGCTAGCACTGGTTGTCTTCCCTTACAGCATTTGACGAGACGACTTGCCAAGTTGAACGGTAAGAATTCTTGCACGGAGCCAGACTTATTCGTCACTCATCCACTCGCCCCACTTCCCAGGACAAGTTTTCACCATCATTCCAGGATCTGTAATTAATATCGCAGGTCAAGTAAAGCGACGACTTAAACTTGAGTGGTTCTTAATCGAATGCGAAATTCGATGACAGGATCGATAAATTCGGTTGGCTGACACCTATGTGAGACATTTACGTCAGGGAGAACCTGTCTGAATCTCCGTGACATGTTTTCCATCCGGTTACTACGAGTTGCAAATAGATGAAGCAGGTGTTACACGCATAGATTTGACAGCACATTGAACGTAACCGTTATAAGAATCGCGTTAAGAAGGAAGATATCTTTCTACGTCTTCGGAGGAAGACGTAGAAGGGGACATACACACACGCGTTCTATCATAAAGATAGAAATACGAACAAACACATTGAAAAGTAAACAATCTGCACATTAACGTGTTATATAAATGATTTTATTACTCGCATTAAAAGTATTTATACCAAAAGTAATAACTGATATATGTTTTAAATATCCTTATAATTCGTTTTATTCTATGAGCCGTGTCCTCTCAGGTCGTAGGCGATCATGACTCTCCATAACTTCCTGTTCTTATTAGGTCTTAATAATTCTTAATAATTTTTGCTATTTCTCTTAAACCTTCTTTCGCAATCCATTTCTTTGCTCATATTTTTCGCTCAGTGATATCCTCAGAACCCTTCTGTAGAACCACATTATTGTTGCTTCGAGTCTCTCATCTTTAAGAAGATTGTCCAGCACCCACTGCCATAAAGAAGGACAGATATCACGTAGCAGTTTAGTATTCTTTTCCTTGATTCTAGCGAAATTTCACTCCGTCGTTGAAGTGCTTTGTTGATTTTCTCATATATATATATATATATATATATATATATATATAGATATATATATATATATTGAACAATAAAAAATATTAAAAAATTAAAATCTTCAGATACACTGGTTTGTATATAAATATTCCTTCGTTTTTATTATTATTTCATTTAAATTTCTCGACTAGTTTCGGCCAACATGGCCATCATCAGGAGAAGAAATATTTCTGCTTGCTGGTAGCAGTGAACTATAGAAATGAATGTCTTGATGGAAAAAAACTTTTTATCTGTAGTTTTCATTTGTTTTTTATTTTTAACCAATTTTTGTGTTGGTCAAATAGTCTCTTTTAAGTTGTTATTTGAGATAAGAGCTGGACGGATTCATGCTTCTCTGGATTCCCTTGGTCATTTTGACAGTTTTATTGGTTCCTGGAAAGGGGATGTGTCTGTGTTAAGTGTGTGTGTGTGTGTGTGTGCGCGCGCACATGTGTGTGTGTGTGTGTGTGTGTGTGTGCATATTACGTGTGTGTGTGTGTGTGTGTGTGTGTGTGTGCGTCTGTGTGTGTGTGTGTGCGTGCGTCTGTGTGTGTGTGTGTGTGTGTGTGTGTGTGTGTGTGTGTGTGTGTGTGTGTGTGTGTGTGTGTGTGTGTGTGTGTGTGTTATTTGGTTCTTAGGGGTGAGTGAGTAAGATGTGTGTGTAAGCGTGTATATTACTATGGGTGTGTGTTATCATTTGGCTCATTAGGGAGTGAGTGAGTATGAATGTGTGTAAGATTGTATATTCGTGTGGGTGTATGTATAAGTGTGAGGCATCAACACCTCCGTAAGCATGTCCGTCTTGTGTGGGTGAG
The DNA here is from genome assembly GCA_903632075.3 of Acanthosepion pharaonis. Classification (NCBI taxonomy): domain Eukaryota; kingdom Metazoa; phylum Mollusca; class Cephalopoda; order Sepiida; family Sepiidae; genus Acanthosepion; species Acanthosepion pharaonis. The sequence continues at coordinate 186,709 of CAHIKZ030001464.1, read as the reverse complement.
AAATGTGGGTAGGTTTTGATTTGTAGGGTTATATATTAATACTATCTATATTGTTAAATTTATAGTTAAGCCCGGCTGGATAGTGGCTATATATATATATATATATTCTGACTTACATAGATATAGACATACATCCTTCTATTTCTTCTTTATGTGCCATATTACCTCAGGACGTGCGCGAGAATAGCTCTCCACAACTTCCTCATTACTCTTAATAAATTTTGTCTTTCTCTAAATTTCTTATAAACCCTGTTCCGTCACCCATTTTCTCAAGCTTACTAAGTGTGTTATGCGTTGTTCTCCTCTGTCACAATCTCTCCCTCAATCTGTCCCGTGAGTATCAGACTCTCCAAGTCCTCCCTCCTCAACTGACTCTTCCTGAGGCTAAGTATAAGTTTCCTTTTTGTTTCTATTTTCTCCAAAACATCGACGTTTCTCAAATGTTGCTTCAAGTCACTTCATCTCTGATTGACAAACAATCACTGCCTTACAGAAGGAGAGACATCATGCAACAGTTTAGTACTCTTAAGTTTCCTTTTTGTTTCCATTTTCTCCTAGACATCGACGTTTCTCAAATGTTCGGCCCATGGTATAGTCAGCATCCTTCTCAAGTGCCACATTTTCTGTTACTTCAAGTCTCTTCATCCTTGATTGCCCAGCACTCATTGCCATACAGACGGACAGACACGACGCATGAGTTTTCCTTGTTTCTAGGGATGATATTTTTCTTCACTCAGAGCTAAACAAGTGGTCAGCCAATGCAGTCCGAACGCTCAAAGTTAGTGATATGGTCAGCGAAACAAGCTTGCTAACCAACATCCTATGTTAAACAACCTATGTTAGGCAAATTATTCTCACCACAAAATTATTCATTTTTCAATATAATCCACTTCCCTGTTAATGAACCTAATCCAAATTACCTATCGTAATCAACTTCCCTTTGTTAATAGATGTTGTCTTTTTGTTAATTCTCCTAAACCTTGTTCAGGAGTCCATTTACTGAAGTTTGCTAGGAAAATTATGCAGTGTTTTTCTCTGCCCCTCTTGGCTTTTTATTTTTTTTTTAAATCTTTTTACTATATCTCCTAAACCCTTTTCTGTCATCCATTTACACAAGCTCCTTAGGTAGATTATAAAATGTTTTCTCCTCTTCATTTTGCCTTCAATCAATCCTGTGAGCATCAAATTTTCTAAGCCCTCTCTCCTCATTATGTGCCCTAGAAATTTGAATTGTCTTTTCCTGATGTTCTTTATAAGTGTCCTTTTTTGTTTTTATTTTCTCTAAAATCTCATCGTTGCTCACATGTTCCATCCATGAAATTCTCAGCATCGTTCTGTTGAGCCACATTTCACTTATTCATCTGCCCGGTAGGTATATATAAGTCTAGTTGTACAAAAACGAATTAAATAATAATTGAAACCACAGTGATGCTGTTTAAACCATCAGTATAGACTGTAAAACCAGCTAATAATTGAAAAAATAGTACAAATAATAACCTAATATTGATTACCGGTTTCTAAATAACTCCAATATTAGTTATAGGTTCATAAATCTTAATATTAAAGAGAGATTTATATCTTTAACATATTAGTGATCTTTTCACACTGCTTTATAAAGGCAAATTTGAGGATTTTAATTTGCAACAAATATTTATAAATACAAGTAATAATTTGTTTAAATTTAAGAGAACCAACTGAAAATTCTAGGTAAAATATGGACAATGCTATGTGACATAAGTTAATATCTAATAAACGAAAGTAAACTATGTTGTTGAAATACCCATCACGATAATACTCCTGAAGCAGATATGTATGAAATAAACTGTCACAACTGCTCTTCACAATACACTGGGGAAACTTGCATAAACATTAAAAAAAAACATTTATGACCATGAAAAGATTTTTATTAAAAACAATTTATCAAGTTCATTAGTAATACATAGAAATAAATTCAACCTCAGCTTTGATCTAAAGAACGCCGTAATAATTAAAAGAAAAAGTAAATTTCTTAGACGGAATGTAGCGATAATCTTTGCCATCGCACACACGTACATACATACAGATCATACGGCAAGCATTCATTGACTAATCTCCTCAAAACTAGCTTGCTGATTGGTCAATTCCGACCAATGAAATCGCTTGCACGCGAGGAATAATTTTCCCGCGTACAAGGCTGGGAGCCTGTCACGTGAGACACAACCTTATATAAACAAAACACGAATAAGCCTCTCTGGTTGGCTTCGTTCATCTTTTTCCTTGCTGCCAAGATATAGTCTTCAAGAGCTCCCGTCTTAACCGTGCTGTCAGACGTTAAAGAACATTGCCAACAACTCTTACCGACTTTTTCGCAAGTGGCCAGTAGAGTCCATCAAATTTCGCCTGTCAACACAAACCTATGAGTTACTAACATTTCAAATACACACACAGACACAGAATTTTGTAATACATATATACATATCTATCTGTGACTCAGCCAAGTTCAATCAATCAGGACTCTGTTAATTTCTCTGACACAACACACTTTCTTATCACTTATATTCTTGTTTTATCTATTCCAACAAACAGTCCTTTGTCCTAATACTGATTCCTGAATATTTTTCTCTCACGAGAACTTTCTTTCGAACAATCAAATACAAATCAAAATATGATAAAAGGGAAGCAAATTCTTTTCCCTTAATCTATACATTGCACACAATATTATTGTATATTTCATTCATGTATGTTATTTCAGTATATACTTGTTGATTCACATTTGGAGTTTCGTTGTTGTCTTGAATCATTTATTATACAACAGATATACACAGGCCAAAGAACACGCAGCCTCATAACAGGAAATTTCACGAAAGTGTCGCTATCTAATTTTATCAAAATATAATATATATCTGAGCTCTGTTTGTTTTGTTTTATTTTGTTTTTTTTGGTGGGGGGGTGCCAAATATTCCATCCCTGAATTACTCATATCTCAAGCCAACATACAGCGGTTAAATTCATAACCACCTCTTATTTGGATAGACTTGTGACGGGCGACGAAAAATGGATCTTTTATCGAAATGTTAAGCGTCGTAGACACTGGCTTGGTAAAGGGGAACGACCCCAGCCACAGCCGAGAAGGGAACTTCCTGGGCAAAAGGTTCTTCTTTCAATCTGGTGGTATCGCCAAGGAATAATCCACTTTGAATTCTTACCACCTAATGCAACAATTAATGCTCAAATATAATGTCAGCAATTAGAGCGTTTGAACCAAGCTTTGAGGGAAAAAAAGACCTGCTCTAGTGAATCGACAATGCGCGATGCCACACAGCAAGAATCACATCACAAAAGATCGAAGAACTTGGTTGGGAGAAAATTCCTCATCCACCTTATTCTCCCGATCTTGCTCCTTCAGACTACAATTTGTTTCATAGCTTACAGAATCATTTGGAAGAAACAGCTTTTGTAACACAGGAAGAGGTTAAAACTGACATTTGTGAGTTCTTTGAATCAAAGCCAAAAGAATTTCACAGTAATGGAATTAGTATGCTTCTTAATAGATGGAAGGATGTCATTGATAATCAGGGAAAATACATTGTTGATTGAATCTGTAATTAAATGTAACATTTAGTCACTTGTTTTCTTTATTCAAAATTCGGACAGAACTTATGGGATGACCTGATACATGAATTTATCCAGAGTAAAATTATTTAATCATTAATTGCATAAAAAACATAATTATTTTTATTTAGGAGACATTAAATGATCTCACTCAGCGTCTCTCATAATTTACCTAGATTTTCATTTAACCTGAAATCTTAAATCTAAATATTTTGAAACATAAAACAACATTTTTAGCTTTGTTTGTAAATATTTGTTGCAATATATAATCTTCGAATTTGCTATGCTAATGTCCTTCAGGGGACGTAACATGTTGGCTAAGATAAGTTTTCCTTTTGTCGTTACTCAGACTGTTCTCATATAGATATATTGTACTTATATCTTAAATTTTTAAAGAAACCAACAAATACACGTATGTATCGGAATTCAACTGAATCGCCATTACATGTTCAAATTCCAGTCGATTCTTTTTCGTTCACTTCGGGTTAATGTCGTCGCAAAAAGAACGAGTGAAAAAGCCCTTTAAAAAGTAAAGAGCAGGGAAGACAGGAAAGGAAAATCTCTTAATTCCTAACTGGTTAGGACTGTTAGGTGATTTCATAGTCAGCTTTTCACCATTTCTCGTTTATCAGTGCTTCAAATCGCGTAGTTGGTTCTACACAAGGCTTGAGCGATATAACCAAGTCAATGTGAATCAAAATTTACCTGTTTAAAATGGAACCTGAATCTCCTTTTAATTTTCATAGAAAATATATATATCGTCCTTTTAGAGGAAATTCGAACCTTCATTTTATATACGGAACCGTCATTTAAATAATATAAGGACGTGTCTAACCTCTTCTTTTATATTTGATAATATCCATTGAAAAGTTATGAATTTACGAACCGTTTTTTTGGAAACCTGGAAGTTTATCAGCAGTAAATTTAAATTTGCCAATAATAGCATTAATATTGAATTGATTTTATGCGTGATTATTTCTTTGTATATAAATATATGCTGCCTAATGTTTTATGTTTATAATATATATATATATATATATATATATATATATATATATTAAAGAAAGAGAGATAAAAAGAGAGAAAAGAAAGAAAGAAAGAAAGAAAGAAAGAAAGAAAGAAAGAAAGAGAGACAGAGATAAAGATAGAGAAAATAATACGATTAAAAGCTGATGTTATTTTCAGAACTACGACTCTGGGGTTTCGTAGACGAAAAATTTGTCCACACGTCAGGAGGTTTTGGCCGTTGGTCTCGAAACAGACCTCCAATCTGTGGTTGACTGAGGCAGGAAATGGCAGATAAACTTTAATGCCTCAAAAACAAAACTGCACTCATTTATCCACCACAGAGAACCCTCCATGTTACAAAATGTCTGAAGCTCAACTCCACAAGAGCACTTCTCTGCGTCTGCTTGTTCTCACGCTGTCCACTGACCTAAGATGGAACAAATACATTGAATGAATAGCTTCATCTATGAAAGTTGGTTCTATGTGTCCCGTCAGAGTTTTTATCGCCTGAGTCTATCCTTCAAATCTATAAGTCAACCATTCGCACATGCATGGAATACTGCTGCCATATACGGTCTGGAGCCCCCGTTGTTCGCCTCAAGATCCTCGACAAAATCCAGAGACGTATATGCAATGTGATTGGTCCTGGTTTGGCATCTCGTCAACCATCACTTTCTCACAGACGTACCGTCGTTCCCCTTTGTCTTTTCTATAAGTTCTTTCACGGTAACTGCTCCAAAGAGCTATTTTCGCTGGTTCCCAATCTGCAGGAATTTAAGCGTGATACTAAGTTAGCATCTCAGTCCCACCCTTTCACTGTCGAAACGGACAAATGTAGCCGTCTCTTCTACTCAAATAGCTTCATGTCTCGCACTTCTCGTCTGTGGAACTCTCTTTCTCTTATTTGCTTCCTTGAAAGTTATAGTCTTCAAATATTCAAATGTAATGTCAATCGACATCTTGTGATATATTGATCTAATTCCCCGTTCTTTTCCTCTATCACGTCTCTTACTCTTGTTCCCACTCTCTGTAACACCTTGCATGATAGCGACACTCCCGCTTTGCTTGGGGTGAAATGCTTAAAAAAATATCCCTCTTACTTGCATGATCTGATAATTGTTATTCTTATAAAAGTTATTACTATTACTATAATTATTATTATTATTATTATTAATATTATTAGTTATTACTTTTCGTATCAATAATCTTACTTATTATAAAATGCAGATTGTGTTTGTGTGTGTATGTGTGTCTGTACGTTTATATATTGGATCGGATTTCCTACATTTTTCAACCGGTTTCAACAAAAAATCACAGAAAAAATACCTTGCGGTGGGTCTGACAGCGCCAAAAATTGGAAAAACACATTTGTTTTTGCACGAAATCAATTTGAAAACACGATTAAGAGTCATTAATGAAAGGGGGACAACTCATATCGAGTTATACTTATTAATATCGAGTTATACATATTATAAAACCCAGGTTGGTTGTGTGTGTGTGTGTGTGTGTGTGTGTGTGTGTGTGTGTGTGTGTGTGTGTGTGTGTGTTCGTTTATATATGGGATCAGATTTCCTAGATTTTTCAACCGATTTCAACAAAACTTCACTTTTTTTTGGCAGGTAGTGTTTCTTATTGTCTTGCAGACTTTTTTCTTTATTTTTACATTCAGAATGCTTTAAAAATTCCATTTACAAGACAATTGTTTATAATAAAATTCTATTCATTCGATAGACTCATAACGATTGAAAACAATGTTTTTGTTTGAGTTTGGGTTTGATCAATTCGTAAAAAAAAAATAAAAATAAAATAAAACTAATTAAGACATGCGTGTCCGTCAACCTTAAACAATAATCTTTTGTCAATTTTATTTTTCAATCTTTATGATGGTGGATACTTGATCTATCTCTTTACTGTTACATCCCCTATAACAACGCCAAATCTATATCATTTCTTGACAATATAATGAGAAAAACATTTTCATCTTCGCCACTCACTATTTATTGTTGGCGCCATCAAAGTGAATTAAGGGACTGTCCCTGATGATTGAATATATATGGAAGAGGCAATAAAAAATCTTTACCAGGTGCTGCGACGAAAGACCGGGTACATTCGAAGCGGAGCCATTGACATCGGCTGATGTTGAAATTTAGCCTAGTTCAAAAGATACCATTCAAAGACCGAGGCTACAGGAGTAACAAAAAACTGTAATTTTCAAAAGCTTTATTGTGCTCCCATATATCAAGAAAAATACTGATATATATATATATATATATATATATATATATATATATATATATATATATATAAAGAATACGTTTGACATCCTAGTCTCTCTCTCTCTCTCTCTATATATATATATATATATATATATATATATATATATATATATATATATCTTCTCTTTGAAGAGAGAGAGATTTGCGTGTCGTTTAACGGAGAATGTTGCGTGTTTCCCAGTGGCGCGAATTGGGAAGATTCTTCATCTTAAAAAAATACAAACAGAGAGTTTTCTTTGAAACTCTAAACGGAAATTTTCGCGGAACGCAAGCTAATGCCGCCCGTTTGATGTATTCTGTTTGATGTAGATATTTATGAAATGTCGCTTAAGCTGGTACAATGCCAGAATATTGGCTGACCATGTGAAAGTCTGCCTACCTCAAAGAACTATAAATGAGAAGAGAGAAAGTGTTGCTTTTTTATTTGCATTTTTTTAAAATTTCCCATCAGTGTTAAATGTAGACACGGATATTACAATCATGCCAATTGCAAGAACATTTCTTTGAGACAAAATCATTTTCATAACGCAATAATATTCTTGAAAAAACACATACATCTATATAAAAGTATGAATATAATTATATCACGTCCCACATAGAGTGCTACCGGTACGATGTACTCTAGGACGACATGGCGCAAGGTCTGTTTGTCATTAACTCAGACGGGTCTCCCACCAGAGTCTAATGTGCAAATTAACAGCAAGCATAACTTTTGAACATTCGCTTGCATATCTATACCAGAAAGATTCGCTCACTGTTTAAAAATAATGTTGTCTCTGCATTCTAATGCCCCTGCAAGATTGCATCACAAAAATCTATGTATAATAAAGAAAGAATTAAAATGTTACATCTGGCGCACATACAACAAACTGTCCCGCAGGTTGAGCTATCACCTGTCGTAACTAAGTGCAATCAGTGCACATATCGATCAACACATCTCGATCAACAAATATAGAACTATCAACAGGAGACGAATATTAGTGAATAATAACAAAACGCTCAAGAGCACCTGATGTAAAGAAAAACTCAAAATCTTAGAAGATGTTATTAAAATATACAGTTCAGATTAAACAAGATGCCATTCACTACGGGAGTATCTTTAATTGCAAATCATATATTTAATGTGCATATATATATATATATATATATATATATATATATATATATATATATATATGTTATCCATATATATATATATATATATATATATATATATAAAAAAAAAGCAAATTAAAAAATAAGAATGTTTTTATGAAACTATTTATTTATTTATATATATTTATATTTATTTATTTATATATATTTATATATCTAATACTTTCTTAAAATTATTATTTTTTTTAATTTGCAACTTTTTTATATATACAAATTAAAAAAGTATACGTAGCTTCTCATTAGGCCATATATATATATAATTTTTATTTATATATATATATATATATATATATATATATATAATATTTTTGAATATTAAAAAACATATCCCATTTTTTAAAAAACAGTTTTTTTTTGATTTCCCCTAATGGTTTTTTTCTTACGTCTGAGAGATCGCTAAAAAACGAGCATAGCATGATGAAAAATACGTTTTTTATGACAGAGATTAATTTGGAAAATCTTGCCAATATAAAAATAATTGTTGGATGTTAATGAAACTTCCAGGAATTATTTACAAATGATGGAAATTATTATAAATATGTTTTACGTTTTGAAAGTTATGTCAAAAATATTTTTATATTTATTACCCCCACCATAACTAATCTTATGAAAACTCTAGAAATTCAATACTCTACACTTTAGTGATTATATTAGTTAAAAGCACAAGGCTTTGAGGAAAGCAAATAATGTATGTTTTTTTTATTGGACCCCTACCTGAAAATCAGCTCTGAATTGTAACATACAAAACTCAATAAAACAAAGATATTATTTAATTTCAAATGCTTCTAGTTGTTTTAGTTGTTTTTATGAATATGGATAATATTTTCTGAAAACAAAAAAATATTTCGATGAAAAATGAATTTTTCAAACAATTATTTGTTTTTCGATGGAAAATGATTTTTTAAAACTATTTGTTATTTCTTAAATTAATTTATTATTTTTTACATCAAAGTTGTTAAATATTTTAAAATTAGTTAAAATGATGGACAGTTTAGTCAACTTTTCTATCTTTTAGCATTATAAGTTGTATAGATTATAACATTCAGAAGAGCCGAACGGTAGGAAAAAAACTAACTCCAGATGATTTTTGTGTTCATAAAACGGGTGTAATTCAAATGTACGGAAGACCAGCAAGAATACAATAAAGTTTAAGTTAAACAATGTTTTCCACTATTATGGCCTTTATTTTTGCAAATTGTTCATATGAAACACGTGTGGAGAAGTTAATTTGATTTTTCAATTTCAACTGAGAAGGGTACCTACAAGAATTAGTATCATCTTAGGAAATTTATATAATTGTATTTTATATTATCTCAGTTATGACATTTTTCCATTAATGAAATATCAAAATTTATAATAAAATGAATGGGAATACAAATAACACAGTAAAATGTAATAAATGTACATTAAATTATAGTATTTTTTGTACACATCTGATAAAAGTTTATGAGAAAAGTACCTATAAATAAATTAGTTACCTTTCTTATGAAATAGGAAATTTAATCTCACTCTCAACAGTCTTATTTAATTCTTTTATAATATATTTTCCATAAAGCATCGTAAACGTAAAGGCAAAAGCTACGTACAAAAAATAGATCGCTGAAAGTTTTCTTTAAAAATAACGAGGCTAATAAGTTGGTTCACTTAAAACTAAATAATTATATCAATCTGTCCTTTCGTACGGTAACTTTCCCTTACGTCAGCTGTCAATACGTCAGGAAATCGTTACTAATCACCTATCAAGTGACACCAAATGTTATGAGCTGCTTTGTCTTATTTTTAAACTTACGCAGAAAGTAAGTAATATATATTTCAAAATATTTTAATTAAATTTTATAATTTTTATTTTCTTAAAATAACTTTTTCAAAAAATTATAACTGAATTTTAAAAGATTTGAAACTGAGATTTTCAATTTTTTATAAAATGAAAAAAAAATATTATTAAATTTATTTTTAAAGAAAACTTTCAGCGATCTATTTTTTTGTACGTAGCTTTCACCTTGACATGATTGATTATCTGTCAATCTTTGCTGATTAAAAAAACAAGATTTTTAACAAAAAATTCGGACGCGCTAGGAACGATTAAAAATGTAAAAAAATACCTCTAAAATACTTTGACCTTTCCTCTTAATTATAACATACACATTTAGACAAAAAAAGCTATAGAGTTAGATAAGTCAAATGACCAGGTATAAGCAACCTAATACTCGCATGTCGGCGCACATACACAAGCAAGCAAATGAATAGTCATTAAATGTATTTAGGAAGTTTAAACATAATAGCACTGAACGTGGTTAGACAGAGCAAAGATATATATATTAATAAATACACATATACGTATATCTACGTTTTGGTGTGCGACTTAAGTTTCGCTTGTTTTCAAGCTCATCCGGCACAAAGAATATCTTACTTTTTATAAAAATACACAGATGACATATGGGAGAAAAGCTGCTTATGGCCCAAAAGTAAAAATAAAATGTTACAAAAGATGCAAGAAATGAAGTACAGATTGTGATTAATTAAAATAAAAAAGCCGGTTGGATTAAAAAAAAAAAGTAAAGGAAAAATAGAAATTTCAAATTTTAAATTATTACTAGAAACGCCGCTGTTTTTGATAACGTTTGCCAGGTCAAAGTGAGATAAACGGTATGAAACGTCTAAATTCAGTAAAAGAAAAAATTAAGAAAAATGATGAATTCAGCCTGTTTTCCAGTATTTTAATGAAAACGATTTAAAATTTGAGAATGCCTGTAAGCACAGAAAAAATACTGGCAATCTATATTTCTATAACGTAGACGACTAACTCAAAGCCATTTTAAAGGAAGTTAACAAAGTATACAAGATGGCCTCCAAATGAATGGGAAAATGTCAGCAGCAAGGCACGATCAACAGCAACTAAAATTAAGATCGACGACAGAGTACACAAACTTCACAAGCAACAGGCTTTATTACCATTGCTCTTATGATCCTTAGGACCATGAGAGCAATTTCTCCAACATCCCAAAGTTCCGATTGCTTAACCCCTCTAAGAATAATATAGGCAAGATCAGCAAAGCTATACTTGAACGGGCCTGTAATTACACTTGACAGGGGTCAACCAGTGGAGAAATATCAAAGTCGCTATAAATTGATTCGATAACATTAAAAATAAAAGCGAATGTACTTTTATGCAATTTGACATATCAAATTTTTACGCATCGATCACTGAAGACCTCCAAATGACTGCTCTAAACCTGGCTAATAATTATTGCACCATAATTGTCGAGGATATCAGTATAATCATACAGGCCAAGAAACCCATCCTATTCCACGATGGTTCCTTGTGGACCAAAAAAGACAATCCCTACTTCTCTAGAGCGATAGGTGCGTTCGACTCTGCGGAAGCTTGTGAGCTAGTCGGCATTCTACTTCTATGGAGGCTCAGATTTATTTTCGATAGTGAAAACACCGGAATGTACAGGGATGACGGAGTGATCTTTCTACGTAACTCCAAGCCACAAAACATGACAGGTTTAGGAAACAACTAATCAAATTGTTTATGGACCACGGGTTTAGCATCATCACTGTCACCAACGCCATGTTGATCAATATTCTCGACTCCACTTTCGATCTATCCAGAGAAGTATACAAGCCTTATAATAAGGAACTTTATAATCATACCTATATAAGTAAATAATCAAACCCCAGGCCGTGTATCCTTAATAATCTCCACAAATCTGTACAATATAGGCACTCCCCTAAATCGAGCAGTAAATATATCTTTGACAAATACAAAACCAAATATGTTGATGCATTAAATAAAAGAAAGCACAATGTTGAAAAAAAGTACATCCCTGACATTAGTACGAATACCAATAATAAATCTAAGAATAGAAAGCGCAACATTATTTGGTTAAATCCACCCTTCCACAGTAACGTCAGGACTAACATAGGTAGAATCTTTCTTAGATTAGTACTCAAATAATTTAGTCATAATCCCTTACTCAGAAAAATCTTCAACAAGAACAACATTAAAGTGAGCTACAGCTGCACTAAAAACATTAAACAATATTTAGACCAACGTAATACTGTAAACCTTAACAAATACTTAGGCAGCATGAATAGCAATGATACCTCAGATAATCAAAAATGTAACTGTCGTAAAGATAATATCTCTCCCATGAACGGTAAATCATGCATAAAAGAATATAAGATTAGCGTCAAGCGCAATGACCAGATTAAATTTTGTTTCAGATCTACAGCTAGTAATTGAAAAAAGCTTTTCTACCATCAAAAAATGACGCTTACCAAAACAATATATGCAAACGCCACAGCACTCTCTAAGTTTTACTGCAGTATCAAAAATCAGTGAAAGGACCCAAAGAGTGCGAGTTCAATACCCGGTTAAGTATGTGTGTGAAGAAAATGAATTTTATCTGTAGTTTTCATTTGTTTTTTATCGTTAATCTTGGTCGAAACTTGTACTGGCCAAACGGCCTTTACGAGTTTTTATTATATATATATATATATATATATATATATATATATATATATATATATATATATTCATATATATATATTCTTCCATAGACACACATTTCCCTGTATCACAACTCATAAGTGTGACTAGACATTCGATTGCCTCAAGCCAGGATCGAAGCGCGACTGTATGTCATCAGTCGGAGATTTATCCCCTAAGCTTTCAGAGATGAAGGTGAGTTTTTAATTATTTATTTTTAATAAACAAGGCAGTGACTCTGAGTATACGATTTATAGAAGAGCTTTTCATTATCAGCATTAGCAGTAACTGCTTACAAATTCGCGCTTTCTCTCTAAGTGCTCGACCGAATTTTAATTTTTCGGTTGTGTCTATCTTGTCATCCACAGGCAGACTGTTTCGTTGTACCGCATCTCATCAGTGTAGCTGTACATATATATATATATATATATATATATATATATATATATATATATATATATATATACTTATTTAAAAATATGGTTCCATCGCTATACAGAAATTACCATCTTTCAAAAACAGAAGCTAAAAGCTTCAAATTCAATTATAGAATCAAATTAAATTAAAATCCCTTAAATTAAATTAAAAGCCGGAGCGTACAACGGCCGAAACATTGTAATAGATATAGCGACAAAGATGAGGACAATAGTCCGAATAATGTAAATAATGTACATAATACCTCATCTCAGAAATATATATATATATATATATATAAAATGTACGCAAGCATATATATATATATATGCATAAACACACATGAACGCACACACACACACAAATATATATATATATATATATATATATAGGCAAACACATAAACTCTCTCTCCACAAACACAGATATATATATATGTGTGTGTGTGTGTGTGTGTGTGTGTGTGTGTGTGTGTGTGTGTGTGTGTGAAAGGCTCAAACACTAATAATCCATGGTTATAATTTATTACATTGGAATCGTAATCACGATCCAATTCATCAGACCTACAAAGAGTATTAATAGAATTAAGCAGAGCTCTTCTAAATTACGGATTAAATTTCTGGAGCACAGTGACCGAACTCTATTGTCAGCTTCATGCTTTCACGCAATCGGGAAACGGTCGGCAGCTGTAGTGAGAATATGGGAAATTTTATTCCCTCAGGCAAGATGGAAAAATACAGCGAGTGAGTGCATATCACCAACCGAATCCCCCTAGTAGGGTGAAAAGCACCATCTAGCCAAGATCAAATAATGCTATAAACACACAATTGTATACCCACCCACAAAAAATCAGAAATAATTTACTAAATGAAGTACGGAACAATGAGGCTTCGGTCAACGATCCTAATTCTTTTAAGCTCCTAAAAAGTTATCAATTTACAGCATTCTAATATTAATAGAAATAAGCAGCTCTTAAAATGAGTTCTGTGTGAACGCACACTGGAAAAAAACGTGCTCCATAACATATAAAATAGTAGAACTTTACTAAATTACAAATTAAATTTCTGACACACAATGAACAAAAACACAATATATACATAAACACAAGCACACATACATACATATACCGTCCTGCGTATGACGATAATCTATATCCCCGTCCTGAGCAAGGCAATAGACTATATCCAACAGCAAGGCCTATGATAAGGAGGTTTTGGGGAGCGTTGAACCATCTCTTAATTGCTGTTGTTCCCAGGTCCATCTTGACCCGGAGTGGTAGCACCTGTTAGTGTCCCAGCTATGGGTAAATAGTTGACCCACAAATTGAGGTCAAAATATGTTTTAATACCAGAATACTTTGTAAAAAATATTACCAGCAATAAATATTTGAAGAAAATTTATTACTAGCAATACATTATTAACAGCAATACAATTTTGAAAAAAAAATTACCAGCAATACATTTTTTTAAACGAAAAATTACCAGCAATAAAAATTTTGTTTGCATTAAATAGCCCACTGAAGTGGATATGCCGTAAAACAAAAACAAAAAAAAAAAACCAAACCAAACATACGTATATATATATATATATATATATATATATATATATATATATATATATATATATATTGTGTGGCCAGTCATATGTGTGGCACTTTTCGTCCTACATCGTACTAAAGTGACACTTACGTTGATGCAACTACACATGCGCATGAAGAAATGCCAACGCTTCTAACGTCTCTGCCTAAACCCTGAAATTTTACCACACATTAAATTCGACCTTGTGCCACATCTGAGCGCGTGTGGCGGTTGGTAGATATTCTACAGTTGGAGATTCGTCTCCAGGTGTGTTGGAGAAATTCTCTGCCTCCGGGCAGAGAGGATCACCATACGAGGCTCTATCGACGGGGAGAATCTCGTCTCGGGAGACACCTACCCGACTACGTTTTATACGGAGTCTACGGGGAATTTATGGCCGAGCCATATTAAATTTGGTCTTGTGTCACATCTGACCGCGTGGGGCGGTTGGTAGATATCCTGCAGTTGGAAATTCATTGTGGAATTCACTTGACTTATTTCTAGCAGCTGACTACTACTTCTACGCGTCGCTGGCGAATCTTATATATGCTATTCTTGTCCTAAGTATTATCGTTCATTACCAACCTTCGTATAATTATTCTATTCATTAACCTTCCCTAGTTTACAATATAAAGAAACAGAGATTGTAATTGTTAGGGAAGAAAACTCACGCGAGTTTTTCACACAAAGTAATAATTCAGAAAGTAGCTATCCGATGGAACTTGCTCATTATCAAAGAAATACAGAGGGCATAGGGATGGTGTGCCACCATAAATATGGCATATCGGGTCCTGGCTGAGAAGAATTAAGGAATGTATCTCGTCCAAACATATGCTATATTAATAGCAGTGGAGTTGTGACAGCCTAGCAATGCTCCGTCGTCTGTGGGATAATGTTTGCAGGGGCGAGAAAATCACCCACAAGGATACGTAAGCGATCTAGATATTTATTGCTGCTGAACAGTGTGGATTGGACAGAACCAGCCTAGATATGACAACAGCACTCCATTCTTAGTCTGACCTGAACATGTTAGTGAAAGTTAGGAACTAAACCGTGAGAGAAAAGTGTAGTTGGATTTGATATATGACTTTATTATATTATACAAAACATGTTATGTAACTTTATCATATTGTATAACTTTATCATAGAACTTATTTATACAACTTTATCATTATATTAAACAGTATATAGCTTCATCATTATATAAAACATAACTTTAAATATTACATAAACATTATATAACTCTATCTTATTATATAACTTTATATAGTTTTATTTTATTATATAACTTTTATTACATAAGTCTTATATAACTGTACCATAATATATATATATATATATATATATATATATATATATATATATATATATTATAAATATAAATATTATATAAACTATATTATATAAATTTGTCATATTACATTAACATAATCATATCATAATAAATAAACTGATATATATATATATATATATATATATATATATATATATATATATATATATATATATATATTTTTATCTGAATACGGGGTTGGTATAAATGGAATAAAATTCGATTAACCAAAACCAATATTTTTAAAGAGTGCTCAATACAAAATACAGCGAATAATATTTATTCAAATTTATAACTTAAGCATCAAACATAATAGTTATTTTTGTAGTGATGATGTAACATGCTTGCATTATAATTTTTGGATAAATATTATATACTTTATTATAACTTTATCATGTAACTTTATGATATGACTTTATCATATTATATGAAACCTTTTATTGCTTTGTTTTGTTACGGCATATCCACTTCAATGGGTTAAAAGATGCCAACAAACTTTATTACTGGTAATATTTTTTCCCAAAAATGTATTGTTGGTATTAAAACCTATTTTTTACCCATTCATGTATTTGAGGGGTAACTATTTGCCCATAGCTGGGACCCTAACAGGTGCTACCACCTCGGGTCAGGATGGACCTGGGAACATCAGCAAACTAAGAGCTGGTTCCACACACCTCAAAACCTCCTGATCATGTCTTACTACAGGATATAGTTTATCGCCATTCCTAGGACGAGAAACATTTTATATAATTGGGACATATTATCATATTATTCAACTTTATCGCGGCTCGAAAATGAGAGTTGATCAGAACCGGCCCAGGCATGACGACAATACTCTATTCTTGGTCTGATATGACTCTTCCAATTATAGACCATGACAGCAAGGCCAATGTACAAAACTGTGCGAGAAAGCCAATTTGCTACTTGCTGAGAATATTAATATTCGTTTATAAATCTCACTACGTAAGGATCTCAATTAAAAAATAAAATAAATTGTGAGAATATTTATCGGGGAGCTTTTAAAGCAAAAACATTAGAAAGAAATGCATGTGTACAGATGATAAATGGCTCAACAAGAAATTTGATAGAAAGACTGCAGAACATCGGCGAAGCAGGCATGCATTAAATATCAAAAGAAATAAAAGGACAGATGATATGCTCCTCGACAAGATGTATAAAATCAAAAAAGAGAATGCGCAAAATAGAAAAAGAGTATTTTAAAGATGGAGCAAATACAACTGCGATCAGTTCCATTACAAATGGCGCTGGCGTGGAAACAGAAACGACTGAAAAGTCATGGAAGGGCGGGTAATATTTAAATCTGCTACAGGCTAACATGAACAATAACAAAAAAGTAGGTTCAGATGGAATTGTAACAAATTAGTCGCCAGCTTTAGACAACCTTGGGGTCGATTATTGAAATAGTAATCGAAATATACAAGAGTACCCATAGTGGAACACACCTATTCTATAGTTAACAGACTCTCCCACCTACAATAAGTAGGAGTAGTAAGAGTAACGAGGAGTCGCTGAGTCGCTCAGTGGGTCGGTCAGTCAGTCGATGCCGGACGACTGTTAGTCGGATACTAAAGTATCAGCGACCACAACTAGATTTCTCTGCGTCATTACCTATTATATCAAGTTCCTAACGTTTTGTACGTCGAACCTATTTTAGGACCGACTTAGTAAAAATACAAGGATCCACTGAAAAAACGTCTTTCTTCAAAAAATGATTTGAAGACAGGTGTTTGGATCAATTCAATCTCTAATTTTTATTTGTTTTTTTGTTTTTTTTTTTAAATCATTTCACCCCAAGCAAATCGCATAATGTGCACTACTAACAGAGGTTTAAATCTTAGGAATAAAAAGTTAATTAAAAAAATGAAAATAAGGAAATTTGAAGAAAGAAAAAAAAAACATGACCGCGTGTTCAAGAAGACAAATTGACTTTGCATCTAATTTTTTGAAGATTGTAGCTATCATTTTTTAAGCTTTGAAAACGGAAGGAAGTTTATCAGGTGGGAATTATCATCGAAAAAAATATTTAGGATAGAAGTAAAATATCATGGATTTAGAATATTTTTTCAACAGTAAAAAGGTCGAACCTAAATACCAATCTAGTAGCACGCTTAAATTCATGTATTCTCGGCGCCAGCGGAAAAAAAGCTCGCCAGAGAAGTTAAAACTGGAATAATTGTTTTTATAGAGAATGAGCAAACTTTTCGTCAAATCAAATAATCAAAAAATGACTTGAGTCGAATGCCTGTTCAGGATCCATGATGAAAATTCTTCTTTGTATGATTTATTTGAATAGAATGTCGTGATGTCCAGCATGAGCACCAAACCAGATATGGCAACAATATCCAATGGACCAAGGAATGGTAGATTTGTAAATGTTCTAGATGGGTTATGGTACGACACACTGACCAATCCTCGCTTGCATTAGATCCAGCTAAAAATCAACGATATAGAAAAAAATGGTTCATCTCAGATTAAAATCATATGATGCCAAGAAGGTGCAGTGTGTTGCCCACCTGGAAAATAGCGTCAGCCACGTTGATGAAAGGCAGAAAAGGTTCTATGTGGTGGTTCAATGATAATTAAGACCGTAATTTTAATTGTAATGAATAAACAAATAACAGGAAAATTCAATTAAAGATATGCATGTAGATAATTCTAAACTTCACACAATTCAAAGCACGGCCTTCCTTCAATGTTACTGGCAAACATTTTATGATGAAAGAATAAACCTATAATTGAAATATTCTATATATTTATAAATAAAATAGATTAATTTAAAAGATGGATACAAAACACTTGACCTTGAAAAAAAAATTTCCATGATTAAATGTTTTTTGTTGAGAGAAGCATTCGATCAGGCTTCTGTTCTATTTGAAAGCAATTTTTGGGAAAAAAAAAATACTTTTCAGAAATAAATATTTTTTTTTTTATTTTGATCATGGAAAAAAATTTTAAAGTTCAATCGACTCGGTCTAAATGACATGGCGTGTCCTTAACATAAATTAAATTCAGGAATCATTTAAACTTTTAAAATGAAGACCATTTTGTGTTGCCATGCAAATAGGTGAATAATTGTAAATTATGCTTGCGAAATTTTTTGTAAAAAGCGACAGGAAAGGGAAAAAATTTTTTAATTTTAATCACGTAAACGATATTTGGATTCTATTAAGATTTTAGGAAAAACAATTTTGAATTGAGACGGAATTTTAATGTTGATATTATTAAAGATGTTTGGTTTTAACAATTTCTTTAGAGATAAAGTATTTTTGCAGAAATAAATTTTTTACATTTTAAAATTTTCAATAAAAATGAAATTCCTAATTTGAAAAAAATTTAGTATCTTTAAAAAGGATTTCCTCATGTATATAATTTAATAAAATAAAAATTATAATTAATAAAATAAATCCTCATCCTAAGAAAATTATGAAAAATTAACAAAAAAAAAGCACTGGACATTTAAAAATGTTAAAATTTTAAATTGAGACAAAATCCAACCTTAAAATTTTGTTTTTACAAAATTCATCTAAATTTTCAAACGCACCAAGATACCAAATGGCCTCAATATTCATGTAACTAAAAACCCCAAATATAAATATCTTAAAATCAATTCTGGGATCCAATGTATATCATATATAACTTATATATATATATATATATATATAAATATATATATATATATATATATTATATATATATATATATATATATATATATATATATAAATATATATATATATATATATATATATATATATATATATATATATATTTATGTATATACAAAAATATATATATATATATATATATATATATATGATCCACCACAAAAGATAAAAAAAACTGAAATTTGAGAAATTAAAATATATGCATCATTTTATTTATCCATACATTAGTATTATTATTTTTTTAATTTTTAATTTAATTATGGCATTGAAGTTTCATCGTTGAAAATGCGGATTCAGTTGCCTGCAAAATTATTTCAACACTGACAATTGATAATTAGAAATTTTTTCATTGAAATCCGCCGTTCCGCAAAATGTGTTCAGTTAAGAAAATTTGATTTTTTATTAATTTAAACTTCAAAAAAAAAAAAAAAAAAGAAAATATTATTTCTGGACGGTTGATTCTGAAGAAATAGATGAAGCATATATAATATATTTGAATATAATATTATCAGATAAAGCAAAAAATTTTTTCTTCAAAATTTTTTATTTTAAACGTTGGGGAAAATGATGGGGAAAAGTTGGCAAATAATTATATCACAACTGAAAGAAAAGCGTTAAAATTATCGATTTTTTAACGTTTATTCGCAATGATGATAAATGAATTCAATTATTAAAAAAAAGTAAAAAACTTCTTCAAGGAATATATAATTTATTTCTCTTTAACTGGTTGAAAAATAGATTTTTTTTTTATATGCCGAGATGTTTATTCATACAGTAAGAGTTTCTCCGGCAAAATTATGGATAATGATGTTAGAAGAAAAATATCGATCCAAAAATTAACAATCTATCTTGCAGAGTATACAAAAGTGTCCGGAGCCATCATTCTTTGAAATTTGATCTGAAACTTTCATCGAATAATATTTGGTTTATATTGCTAATTCTCTTCATTGCATTAAGTGCATTCCAACCTGGAAATAGATTACTGAATTGCAAATGTTATATAACCATATTTTTTTTAATTCTTAGACTAATCTAAAAGATTTGTTTTAAAATCTGAACGGTTACAACTATGAATTTAGGTGTATGTATTTGCGACGTCAAATTTTTACCCCTTAATAATACGATATATGAATAATTTTTTAGTAACTGTTAGCCATTGTTAATTTTTTAAGTTTGCGTTTGTAATTTGTGGATGGGAGCCATGGTTATAATGGTATAAATATATCAGGTCATCCCATAAGTTCTGTCCGAATTTTAACTTTTTGTTAAAATGAACGAAATTTTAAAGAGTATTTTATAATGTCTAATGGAGCTGAACATTATTTTTATGTTTAGATGCATTTAAACTGATCAAATTTTATTTCAGATAACAATAAAATTAAATTTTGTTTGATTAAAACCCTGCTAACATGGAAGTACCCAAGAATCATTTGAGGCACATAATGCTTTATGAGTTCAAGAAAGGAAACTCAGCAGCCGAAGCGGATAGAAACATTCACTCAGTTTATGGAGAGGAATGTGTGAATGAAAGAACTTGCAGAAGATGGTTTGCAAAATTCAGAGGTGGAGATTTCACCCTTGAAGATGAAGATCGAACCGGACGTCCAGTTGAGTTTGATGAAAAGCTTCTTGAAGCAGCCCTTGAAGAAAAAAATCCTGCTTTATCAGTTGAGGAATTGGCAGTGGTTCTCAGTTCAAACCATACAACTGTTCATCGTCATCTTCAACAACTTGGAAAAGTTCCTAAACTTGGAAAATGGGTGCCTCATGAATTGTCTGAAAACAACCTCAAATCCCGAGTTGACATCTGCTCTTCTCTCCATTCTCGCCAACTTGTTTCACCTTTTTTTGGATAGACTTGTGACTGGCGACGAAAAATGGATCTTTTATCGAAATGTTAAGCGTCGTAGACAGTGGCTTGGTAAAGGGAAGGACCCCAGCCACAGCCGAGAAGGGAACTTCATGGGCAAAAGGTTCTTCTTTCAATCTGGTGGGATCGCCAAGGAATAATCCACTTTGAATTCTTACCACCTAATGCAACAATTAATGCTCAAATATACTGTCAGCAATTAGAGCGTTTGAACCAAGCTTTGAGGAAAAAAAAGACCTGCTCTAGTGAATCGAAAAGAGGTGATGTTTCATCAGGACAATGCGCGACCCCACACAGCAAGAATCACGTCACAAAAGATCGAAGAACTTGGTTGGGAGAAAATTCCTCATCCACCTTATTCTCCCGATCTTGCTCCTTCAGACTACCATTTGTTTCGTAGCTTACAGAATCATTTGGAAGAAACAGCTTTTTGTAACACAGGAAGAGGTTAAAACTGACATTTGTGAGTTCTTCGAATCAAAGCCAAAAGAATTTTACAGTAATGGAATTAGTAAGCTTGTTAATAGATGGAAGGAAGTCATAGATAATCAGGGAAAATACATTGTTGATTGAATCTGTAATTAAATGTAACATTTGGTCACTTGTTTTCTTTATTCAAAATTCGGACAGAACTTATGGGATGACCTGATATATATATATATATATATATATATATAAATATATAAATTAAATTTATTTATAATAAGCAATAACAATAAAAAAAAATTTTATCAGGGATAAATTAATATAAATTAAGCAAAAATATATTCAATGCAAATTAACAGAAATAAGATAAACCAAACTGTATTATGCAAAAAAAAAATTTAATCATATATCTAAGAAATGGCTTATAAAAAAAAAGATAAAGTTATACAAGCGATCGTTATATTTTTATATTTGAAGAAAGACAGATATATGAAGTGTATGATTTTTTCTACATCTCTGTTTTATTTTATTTATATTTATCCTGCAACATTTTTTGTTCCTATAAAATTGGGAGGACGAGTTCATTTTTGTTGAATATTTTTTCAAAAAAATATTCAATTACAATGGATTCATATATTTTCATATCTTAACGAAAAAAGCCTTTTCAGAACAGGTATTGGAATGTAATTTTTCAAAATTGAAAATAGTTACTTAAAAATTCATATTCTTTCGAACGATATTATTTTTGATAACTTAACGCAGTGGTTTAACAACCTTTTTAAAACCAACGGAAAATTTAGGAACAAAAAAAAATATCATCTTACCATTATTAGCAAAAAATTTTAAAGACTATAGATTAAAATGTTATGAAATAAAACCATAATTTTTTTAAAAAATGCATGCAGAAATATGAACTCACTGTATTTAAATGTTTCTATTCAAGTACTTTATTTTATTAATTTAAAAATCTTTTTGGATTCAGTGTCTTTTGAAATTTAAGAATGTTTGGTCGAATGTGTGATAAAGCAGACCCTCATTTCTTTTCAGTTTAGCGTAGTTTTTCTCGCTTCTTATTGTTGGTGTTATTTATGGTTGAGTTGCCTAATTTATTTAAATAAGAAGTAGAAAATTGAAATAAAACTTATAAAGCTTTTTCAGCTAATGTAGGATATTCCTTTTGTATTGAAATCCAAACTGTATCAATAGGTACTGACGAAAGTTTTAGTTTGAGCCCTCGATAACTAGGTGGCCAGTTCTTCATCACATAACTTTTCTTCCAAATTAAAAAATCTGGATTTATGAAGGTCTTTCAAATCCTACTTTTTATCATACAGTTTAAGGTTTGTTTTTCCATTTCTTGCACAGGAATTGAGAATTTCTCCCTTAAATTCCTTGCTCAATTCCTGAAAAAAAAACCTATTGCTATTTTAATATTTCTGAATTTTTCTTTTGTGCGTTTTTTAATAAAACCCAAATACTTGAATTTCTTCAACTGCAAGGTTTTTGATGTAACCGTTTCTTTCGACTCTTTTCACTTAATCATTATTTCATGCTTCTTGTCTTCATCAATTGCATTTTGTTACGGTTCTATTTTCTTTTTCTTTTTTTCTTTTAAATCTGATCTTTTTCAGTACGGTGTCCTTATTATTATATTTATGTGTTGTTTGATTTTTGTTTCTGCCGGTTGTAAACCCTACGGTTTTTCTAATCTTCTCTGAATCATCTAACTGTATAAATTAAATGAATCCTGTGAGAAAAAGATATTTTTGTTTTATTTTTATCCTATTATTTCGAAGCAGTCACTCAACTCGATATCTGCAAGATGTTATTTCCCAATACAACTTATGGGCAATTTGTATAGCATTTCGGTGTAACTAAAAAAAATTATAGTATATCAAAGAAGTACTGCGTCTTCTACTTCATCTTCTGCGTTTCTATGACCTATAGAATATAATCAATGTGTAACAGGCCACTAAGCCTGCTTAAACGTGTAATTGCATGAAATTACTCTATGGTGATTTGGAGGGAATACTAATTGAATAATAATTATTAATATATTCAGGAGAAGAAGTTGAAGGGTCGAGAAAAATATTAAAAACGAAATAATCTAAAAATTATGATTTAAAATAAAATTAATTTAAGAACGGTTACAAGGAGAATCTAACCCAGAATTAACTAGACAAGATTCAGTAAAACTCTGCAAAACCAAGGTTTAAAACCCTATCCACATCTGGCCTATAAGACGACGTGATTAACGCGTTGACTGAATTTATTAGGTACTGAAAAATTAAAATCTGCTGGTTTGTTTACACTACGATATCTATTCAGAATGTGTGTCTTCTTAAAATATTATTCTGGATAAAGAAAAAATCATCCTGTTTATGTTAGAATTTGTTTATCTTGAAAAGGAATGCATTTAGATTAACAAAAATCTAAAAATTCTAAAACATTGTTTTTTTTTTTTTTTTAAAATCTCCAATTAAGACGGTCGGTTGAAGAAATTATTCCTATGCCAAAATTTGGAGGGGATAGTTATCTATATAAACGCTCAAGGATCCAGTCAAACAGAGAGACGGGAATTAGGCCGAGGAAGAATAATCATACACGAGAAAAAAAACACGCACATTCGTTGGCCTGAGCGAGAGCCCAGACACGCCCATGGCAGAAGAATTGAGAAAGAATTGACTGACAAGATTTAATCGTGACAGTAAAGAGTAGATGTGATTAAATTAGTTTAATTTTAAATTTCCAAATTATTTTTTCTTTTTCCTGCCGTAGATAATAATTGAATTAATTGTAGTAAATAAAGACATTTTATTCAACCAACCTTGTTTTTTATTAAATAAACTTGTTATATTAAATAACAATGATGAGATTTTATTGATGGAGTTCTCACTTCAAATTAAATTCGCTTTTAGTTAAATTTTTCTCAGGTTTACCACGAAATCTATGAAAAATTTTTGTCTGTGGTATAATAAAAATTCATTCTCTCTGACATTTTGCTTATGTCAATTCCAATATCGCAAAATTTTAGGAAATCCAAATCAATACTATGGAGACGACACACCGGCCCAAACCTTGGAGGGGAAAAAACCGGATGATACGTAAGGTAGGTATTAATCAAAAAAGCTAGAGGCTGAGAGAAAAAAAAAACGACAGAGTTCGTATCTTGGGGATTGTAGTGTTTGAGTTGTGAAGTGATAGTCGTTTTTAGACGTGTCAACGATAAAGGTTATGTCAAGGAACGTTGAGCGTTATTTAACTGAACACGACGATACATTTACCAGTCTATTACATTTCGTTTGAAATTTTTAAACTATTATCTATATAACCCTTTTTAATGCATATCAATTGTTTTTAATAGTTTCAAACGTTTTTTTTTTTTTTTTTTAAATGTATTAACGAAGACTAATGGTCACTTCCCGTAGAGTGGTGCTGCGGATTTACATTCAAAGAACTGTACAAAATACGACAAGCGTCACTATTTGACAGCAGATAAGGCGTACTTTTTATTATTAAAAATATCTTTTAAAATCCCCCTGCATCTTATATGCCATACGTAGGTTTAAAATTCGCGATAGTCGGCCGAAATTAATCTTATATATATTATATATTATCGACTTAAACATGAAGGAGCAATGGAACACGTAGATGGTAATGCCTGATCACAACCCCTACACTTACAGGAAGAATAAAAAGACCCAGCATTGCATAAATCTGCTAATGAGTGAATAAGCTTGGGATAATATTAAACCAGAAATCATTGTGAAATTATTTTAAAACAGAGTGGCTCTTGAAATTTTACTAATGGAACGCAAAAATTTGCCGCATTATTTAACGACGATGATAGTAGTTATTTTTAATTATCTTCAGAGTTTTGACAAAATAAGACGACGAATTTTTTGGATTTGAAGATGAATAAAAGTTTAATGGTAATCGTAATGTTTTGCTCAATTGTAACAATTGATTTTTATTTTGTTTTCTTACCTTTGGATATAATAATTTTTTATAGTCTTTTGTTTTTTTTTTCTATTATTTTTCATTTTATTTTTATCATGGCTTGTTTAACCGAAAAAGGGGATACCTTATGGCAAATATCGCATAATGGCTTACCATTGATTGAGAAATAATTTTAAAATTACTAATTTTTTTTATATATTTTTTTAGTGAATATGGGGTATATCTTATACATATTTGCGTCTTATATACCGTCAAATACGTTAAGTACATTCAACAGCAGTAACAACAGAAGTGGATAGCATATGTAAAAAAATGGATAGTAAATAACGAGATAAAAAAAACTGATAATAAAAACTATTGAATTTGTATTGTATTGTATTGTTTGCTGGATATATAAAATAAATTACCCAGCTATGGGTAAATAGCAGGACAGATTGGGTTCTATAGCCTTGGATGGCAACTGGTCTAGGAGAAGGAAAACTCTGAATTCAAACCTGCTCTTACAGGAGGGTGAATGGAGTCTCTCTGAGCCTTGGTTGGCAATCCATTTAGCTATGGTGTCACGATAAAAACACCCTTGATAGCCCTAGCGAAGCATCAAGAATTCAGCTATTTGACAAGATTATGAACTACACCAACCAAAGTATTAGTGAGTTCAATCTCGGCTGAGGCCGCAAGATGATGATGATATAAAATAAACGATATTTATAAAACAAAATCAATAACACAACTAAAAATTTAAAATCATACGGAAAATAATAAAAGTAATTTAAAAACGCTTTAAAATATTTTGATATTAATTTTAATAAAATTTAGTATTTTGTTTTCAAATTTGTTATTTATTTTTTTTTTCCAGAGGGAATATATTCGGTAGAATGTTCATCATCTTGAATGAAATGTTCCACGATAGTGTTTATCCGTTTTTTCCAGAATATTTTAACAATAAATATATCTATTAGATATCTACTGGTTGAAGATTTATTCCTTCCTGATTGACAATACGCTATGTGGTTATATATTATTATATAGTTATTATATATTATTATATAGTTATTATATATTATTATAGAGTTATTATATATTATTATATAGTTATTATATAGTTGTTTAATATGCGCCCCAAAATGATAAGGGTCATAGTTTTGTAACATCTGTGAAATTATTACTATTTTCATTATTATTGGTGTTACTGTTGATGCTCTTTGTTTTGATTTCTCATTCATACTCATTTCCTTTTGGCTCTCAACCAGAGTCCTGAGGTCAGAATTGACATTATGACATTTTTAACTGAAATTTTCATGATAAAAAAGAGCGGAAGTTCACGGACATTTTACATAACTAGAGTCCTTCGAATGTTGACTGCGGTAATTGTGAGAATTTTTTTTTTATTTGTATTTCATTAAGGCAAGGGCTACCAGAGTTCCCTTCAATCAGTCTATCAGGAACTTTTACTATCAAAACTAAGACTCCAACCACTCTGACTCTTTCCAAAACTTATTTTTTTTCGTAGACAATCAACATACTTCCGATATGATGACGCTCTATCGATATATCTCCACAAAAGTAATTCATCTGTCCGTGTAGATAAATTACAAATATATAATTTACTTATGAGATGGAAAAGAACAATATTTCACTTTTCCTAGATACCATGTTACATCGCAGTAACAATAGATAAAAACTAAGTCCCCGTCATAAATTAAGTAATAAAAATGATCTCACCCTGAATACATATATATATATATATATATATATATATATGTGTGTGTGTGTGTGTGTATGTGTGTTTATATATATATATCACGATGGAATACAATTTCAAGTAAGGATCTCTCTCTGTGAAGCAATAAAAATGATATATTGCCTATTGCTTCTACTTGAAATTCAGCAACGTTCTCTCTGATGATACTAGATCTTTTCTAGTTTATGTTTATTCCCTCCCAGAAAGTTTAAATAACACCCGCTCAACATAATTTCAGCATAAAACACGCGTGGAATCTGGAAGTGTTGAACAAACGCAAACAACAACGAATAAGGATCTCCAACAGGGTTTGTCTACACATCCTAGTACATTGGTGCGCACCGAAAAACGTAAAGCTGACCACTATATATATATATATATATATATATAGTGGTATATATATATATATATATATATATATATATATATATATATATATATATATATAATCAATATATATATATATATATATATATAGTGGTAGGATATATATATATATATATATATATATATATATATATATATATATATATAAATATATATATATATATATATATATATATATATATATATATATATATATATATATATATATATATATATATATATATATATATATATATATATATATATATATATATATATATATATATATATATATATACATGGATATATATATATATATATATATATATATATATATATATATATATATATATATATATATATATATATTAAATTTATTTATAGAATTAAAATAGACATGTGGGTATGTCTTGGTTAACCAATTAAATTGTAGATCCTCGCTAAATAGAAAATTAAGCTCAGAGGTTGGTGGTGAGTGAGTTATTTTTTCATGTCATGATAAACCATAACATAGACAGGCTATCATTGACAATTGCGGAAAATATGTTAGCATTATATCGGGATTGTAGACAAATATGACATGTTCAATTTTTGAAAGCACGTTGAGGGGAGGACTAGCAGGTTAATATGACGTAACGTTAATTTCAACAGAATTTTCTTTTTAAATTTTAGATTCAGGAAGCTTCTTATGTGGACCTGTAGATAAAATTAAACATGTGGAGCCTCTATATAAGATATTCATAATACTATCTGGACAGCAATGCATAACGATATTAAAGCTGAATAAACTAAATAAAATAATTACTCGTAGAGGGTGAACTATTATTTACTAATGAATTATGCTATATGAAATTTTTATACGTAATTTTAAAAACTATATTTTAAGGTAAAAGATAAACTGTGTCGGCAATTTACGGTTAATTCACTCCTTTGTTTAAAAGGGATTTTTTGTCAGCAAATTTGATTCTAGCTTTTCATGTCAACATAAGAAACAAGGTTCATGTGAAGATTTACAAGTTCTATTTTTTCTTTGAGGTTGTGGGACGCTCATTTTGTGTACTGAACGGATTCAACCCTTCATCGTAGATCACCTGTGCCTATTCCTCCAAAATTTTTTCTTTATGATTCCGTAGGAGATTGGCCATCGGAACTCGCTCGTCTGGGCTTCCTAATTAAGTCTACCTATGATATGTTGCCATCCCCAGCAAATTTTGTTCGTTGAAAAGTTTTATATAACCCTAGGTGTAAGTGCGATGAACAAGGTACTCTAAGGTATAGCCTTTCTGCCTGTCGATTGAGGCTGAAAGAAAGATACCCATAGCCACATAATCATATCTTGAAGGTGTTTTACTTTTCCTTCAAGAAGAAGATTGATTATATCAATGAAAGAAAAGGACCTACCAAACAAGTGATAACTAAAGTACAGTTTCACAAAGAAGACAGAAAGGCCACTCCTAGAGGATCTCAAATGGAAACAATGGGGAGTGTGAAAGGTGGTTAAATGAATGGAAAATAGCAGCAGACCTTGATTTTGTACTTGTCTTTTCTATTGTATCAAAAATCAAGGCCAGATCTAGTGTTATGTAATGTAAATGACAAAAAAGCACTGTTGTTGGAACTGAGATTCCCTTGGGAAGACAGTTTAGAAAAGGTAGAGCAAAGAAAAGCTGATAGATATGAAGACCTGATAGACAAATGTGAAGAATGTTGATGGAAGATTAAATTCTACCATCTAGCTGTGGGATACCGTGGTTTTGTCTGAAAAGACGTTGCCAATGTGCTCAAAAGACAATTTGGCTAGAACAAGGAGATAAAACCCGTAGTAGCAGATCTTCAGGAGACAGCGGATAATGCATCGCTCTTCATCTAGTTAGAGAGTGATGATGACAGTTGGTTGGAGAATAATTGATGGCCGGAAAGACCACTTAGTACCGATCGAAAAGAAGAGCATCCACAATGGAGTGGCCCGGCCATAGCGGGATGATTTAGAGGAAAACGGACCGAAACTGGCTGTTATGGTTCCTCCTGATGACTGATTTTGGATTGGATCCAGAAATAAAGCTGTTAACTTGTAAGCAAGACCTTGTTTTTTATTTTCCCTGTTAAAAGACTTACTGCCAGTAAATATGTCTTTTACAAGCATAGTAAAGTTTATAACACTGCCTTAAAAATAGTGGCTATAAGTATCCTGGTATCAAATATATACATCATAAGGCCAGCAACTTCACTTAACCAAATGTTTAATACTAAGTTAGGGCAGAAGTTTCGACATTTAATTGAGAAGCACTTCCTCGGAAATAATCCACTTATTAAGATTTTTAACAGAAAATACTCTAAAACTAAGCTGTGGCTGCATCGATAATCTTGAAAAATTATTAAAAAAAAAAAACATAATAATAAATTTTGTATCTATACAAAACCTAAGTAATAATAGCCATTCCAAAGCAACTAACATAGGTAATAACAACAAGTGTAATCGTATAAATTCTAACGAATGATCAATGCAAAATCAATGTCAAACAGACTCTCTTGTTTGCCTAAGCATTATTTCTACTATAGAAAAGCCAACAGTTAAAAAAAGTTATATCGGGAGTAGCAAGAATTCCATTAAAACTATGATTTAGAGGAAAACGGATCGAAACTGGCTGTTATGGTTCCTCACGATGACTGATTTTGGATTGGATCCAGAAATAAAGCTGTTAACTTGTAAGCAAGACCTTGATTTTTATTTTCCCTGTTAAAAGACTTACTGCCAGTAAATATGTCTTTTACAAGCATAGTAAAGTTTATAACACTGCCTTAAAAATAGTGGCTATAAGTATCCTGGTATCAAATATATACATCATAAGGCCAGCAACTTCACTTAACCAAATGTTTAATACTAAGTTAGGGCAGAAGTTTCGACATTTAATTGAGAAGCACTTCCTCGGAAATAATCCACTTATTAAGATTTTTAACAGAAAATACTCTAAAACTAAGCTGTGGCTGCATCGATAATCTTGAAAAATTATTAAAAAAAAAACATAATAATAAATTTTTGTATCTATACAAAACCTAAGTAATAATAGCCATTCCAAAGCAACTAACATAGGTAATAACAACAAGTGTAATCGTATAAATTCTAACGAATGATCAATGCAAAATCAATGTCAAACAGACTCTCTTGTTTGCCTAAGCATTATTTCTACTATAGAAAAGCCAACAGTTAAAAAAAGTTATATCGGGAGTAGCAAGAATTCCATTAAAACTAGGTGGTACCAACATATATTATCTCTCACCATTTACACGTACAGCAATAGGACATCCCTTTCTAAATACTTTTGGGGCTTAAAAGTTAATAAAACCCCTACGGTAAATTAGAAAATACAAAAAAAACTAGAACTTGTAAATCTTCAATTGAACCTTTCTTCCAATGATTATATGAAAAACTAGAAATTATCAAATTTTCTGACAAAAAAATCCATATTAAATCAAAGGAGTGAATTAACTGTAAATTTCCGACACAGTTTATTTTAACATATATTAAAAGTTTAAAAATTCACATATTAACATTTCTTACAGCCATAATTTATTAGTAAATAATGGTCCACCCTCTACGAGTAATTATCATATTTTGTTTATTAAGCTTTAATATTGTTATATATTGAACTTCAGTTAGAATTATTAATAACTTATATAGTTGTTCTACATTTTTAATTTTATCTACAGGTCCATTTAAGAAGCTTCCTGAATCTAAAATTTCAAAAAGAAAAAAATTTTCTGTTAATATTAAATTTACGCGAGGTTACCTTTCTTGCTTACATATTTTT
>CAHIKZ030001464.1:107500-150000 GCA_903632075.3 Acanthosepion pharaonis | reverse complement strand
ATATGAAAAGTATATTTATTCATGTGTTAAATACAATAAATTAAAAAATTGTTTGTGTACGAATATTTGTTCCACCCAATGTATATATTGGAAAAGGAGACACCAACGTGGTGCAATAGTTGTAAAAGCTTGCGCCGCTTGATCCATTATGACTGAATAGTAATTTCGATCCTCAATGGCTGCTCCATACTTCCGGCATTTTAACATATCCAACTAAGCTATGCTTAGAAAATCACCATATATATATATATATATACTGGAAAAATATTCGGTTTACGTAACCCTCCAGTAAGTATCTGACTCATTCTGAAATGCTCTTCCTCTTTATTGGAGCTAAATAACACCAAAAATGGAGTATTGCTGCCATATATTGGCTGGGACTGCCCAGTCTCACTTGCCACTCTTCATAAGGATCAAAGAGTTTACGCGGCCTTGTGAGTGATGAATTATTTTCTACATTGCAACCTCTTTCCCACAGATGTGTCAAGCCTGTCGGTAGTCCATGGCTATTTCCACAACAAATGTTCTGGTGAGTTCCATTCCTTAGTTCCGCCAGTCCTTACCTTCACAGCTAAGCCATACAGTGTCACGTTCAATGCGAAGAATCATAATGATTCATTTCATATTCCATTTGTAAGGAAGAAGTTTCACTCATACAGCTTCTTCCCAAGAGCTGCTACTGTGTAGCACAGACACAGCAATGGATGTTTTCCCGATTACTATAATCATAGACTCTCCAAGTCTAGGGTTAACCGTTATCGCTCCTACATAACTCCGTAAACCTTACTTAATACCGCCTATTCATACGCTCATTCAATTTCATATTTCAGCAACCTTTCTACGTTGGGTGACTCTTGCGCCTCGTATTAGGTGAACATTATTAAAATTATATATATATATATATATATATATATATATATATATATATATATATATATATATATATATATATATATATATATATATATATATATATATATATATATATATATATATATATATATATATATATATATATATATATATATATATATATATATATATATATATATATATATATATATATATATATTCACGTGGCCGAATAGTTAGAACGTTCGCATTCTGACCATGAGACCCGAAAATCTCCAAGGAGACTTCCTGATGTTATGGGACTGGAGAGTTCGATCCCAGCGTACGGCACCTTTTGGAAAATATTCAAAATCATACCACTGGTTGACCCAAGCCTTGTGAGTGAAATTAGGTAGCCGGAACCCTGCTAGCACGAATTCACAAGTCATTACGGTCGAGGTTGGTCAGTTTGCTGATCTTGTTCAAATTGTTGATCACGCTAGATAACACGTTCTTTCCCAGAAACTGTAACTAAGGTCTGCAGTATAAACCACAGAGCAAAACCATAAACTTCGCAAGCGCCTGCAATAGGGATTGGTTCACCGCTCTAGGAGAGGGGTATCCTCGAATACGAGTGGCCAGCTAAACACACACACACTCACACACACATATATATATATATATATATATATATATATATGATGCTTGTGTAAATAATGTATATATATTTTTCTGAAGAATCTTAGATGCATTTATATCCGATATGTTTATTACTTCAAACTTTATTAAAGTAAACGGTACTTATTTGCCCCATTTTTATTTATCAAGCAGTGGGTGTTACGTGTAACGACCTTTCTTAGTAAAGAAAATCTCTCCTCCGGTAAAGGTCGAACCCACATTTCTCTTTGCAGGGGGATCTGTCGTTTGACCCAGCATTCTTTACTTCTCATCCACGAAGGAGTTTACAGCAAGCAAAACCCTTTTTACCCTACTAAGAAAGAAAGTACATCCCATTCATTCAGATTATTTTTCTCGAAAGCCCATATCAATTCCGTTTCGCATCTGAAACATAACCATAGAACTTTCGAAAGAATTAGATCTGATGCTGTCCCAAACTACTCTGATATACCTAAAGATCGTTCTATGGAAATTATATCAGGGAATTCCTTTGGTTTAGCATCAACTTTGACTCTGACTAGAAAGTGATCGGATATGTCCAGTGGGGGAAAGACTTCTGCGAGGCATTTTAATCCGACATGTTTATTACTTCAAACATTATTAGAGTCGACATTTCTTATTTGCAATAGACGCCCCAGGCATTTTCAAGGAAGAGGTCGAGGAGGTTTGCCTGATGTCCTGTCGCATTCAGGTAGGGTTTTCAATGATCTGCGATCGTAGGCGATGGAGAAGTTTCTACAGCAACTACAATCTTCGTCAGTTTCGTTCGAATGGACTGACCACTCTTTATGGTGATTATTGAAGTCACCACAAATATGAAAGTTAGCTGAGGGTGATTCTGTGAGGATATTATCAATCGTCTCAGATGTTCGGTCAAATATTAAAGTTCCATCATCCTGAGAACGATACTGGTTAAAAATGAAAGTGGTACTGTGCATAAGTACCACAGAGAAGCACATATACGGGAGATCAGGGTCCACTTTTTCGGGGTCTCTGAGGCACGTTGGAGTAATGGATATGGGCTCGGATTGAGGAATCGGAGAGCCGGGTTTGAATTCCAGTCGCATCCAGTACATTCACTTACGTGATAATACCCTAAGGAAAGGTATGAATCCTCTTCTCTCCGCAGCTATGGGTAAATAGCAGGACAGACCAGATTCTATAGCCTTCGACGGCAACTGGCCATCCGCAGAAAGAAATGGCGACCTACTGCGGGGAAAAAATCTGCCTCGTCAGTTATGTATCGAAAGATGCATGATCGCTTATGTGTGTATCACGCATGACGTATAACTGACTGTAGCAGAGAAACCCGTCCTGAATGTAGGCGCCAAGTCAGTGGTTGCGGCTTTTTTGACTGTCCTGTTTAGTTATTAATCTAGGCGCCAAGTGTGTCAGAATTCGAAAGCGAGCAAGAAGAGAAAAGAGTAATTTGAAGAACTACAGATAGCGATTGATATCGCATTTAAATTTTTGTAGATTAAAGTTGTTTGAAAAGCATGGAACAGGAAGGGAGTCTCACGTGCGAAAAGTTGATTACTCAGTAAAATAAATTTCTAGAGTTCAGTAACTGCTATCGCTCCTTCCAGTATTGATAGGGGCTTCGTCCTTAATCTCTTGTTTGAAGTAAATGGGGAAGCTGATATATTTGTTATGTTATTAGTTTCTCTTCGAGTTACATGTGCTATCCATTTTGCATGCTTCAAGCGTCATCAACGGACCGTAATTTATTTCCCTTTGCAATACAGATTATCTTCTATGATGAGGGGGAGGGGAGTAATATTTTCCCACTTCGGTTGGAGTCAAGAATCTAAGAATATTAGTATCTTTACTACGAAACTTCTACGAAGATGAATGCAAGACAATATTAATTCTACCATTGGAATTACACTAATAGATAATTACTAAGAGTAATTCTAGGTTCGATACAAACCTTCAGACATGGGCATTCAGTGAGGATCGAACTCGTTACTCAGTGATAAGGAATTTCAAAACAATCAGACTAACGATAAACAGCGCTGACGTGTTTGTTCAACACAGTTAAGATTCAAAATCACTGACGAAAGATGTTATTTTAAAATACAGATATATAGAGAACAATTTCTTTTTCTCTATCTATCTATTTTCTTTCTATCTATCTATCTATATATAATATATATATATATATATATATATATATATATATATATATATATATATATATATATATATATATATTATATATATTCATGAATTATTCACACAAAAACAAATGCAAAGGTTAATGATTTAATTGGCGAGAAATCCATCGTCGCAAACAATTCAAATAATATAAATTAAATCATTAACCTTTGCATTTGTTTTTTGTGTGAATAATTCATGAATTTGTAAATTGATTGCACGTTTATCGAAATATATATATATATATATATATATATATATATATATATATATATATATATATATATATATATATATATATATATATATATGTTTTTGTGTAAAAGAGGGATTCAGCTTTCTTCATTCTTCCTCCTTATTTTTTTTGTTTGGTTCGGTTGTTTGATTATTTGCACCGGCCGTTGCGTAATACATTGCATAGATCCTTTCTCAACTTTTGTTCAATGAGCTATTTTTTATTTAGCATTTTTGTCGAAACCTAATAGAATGTAGGCACCAAGGCAGTGGTTGTGGCTTAATTGTCTTTCCTGTTAATGTAGGCCCCAAGTGTGTAAAAATTCGAAACACAGAAAGGAACAAAAAAGAGTAGTCAGAAGGACAGTAAGTAGCTATTGATATAACATTTAAATTTTTCTAGATTAAAGTTGGTTGAAAAGCATAGAGCAGGAAGGGAGTCCCACAAACGAAAAGCTGATTACTCAATATAATAAGTTTCTAGAGTCCAGTAACTGTTATCGCTCTTTACAGTATCGATAGGAGCTTCAATCTTAATTTCTTGTTTAAAGTAGTGAGGGAAGCCGATGTCTATTATATTATTAGTTTCTCGTCAAGTGATATGTGCTATTCATTTCAAGTTGATGTTAAAAATTGCTACAAAACATTGTTGACATTAAAATGTAATGACCTATTATGACATGTCTCTAATTTTTAGTTAGATACATTGCATTTATTTCCAACTTTTTTAGCTGAAATGTTCACCTATATTGCATATGAACCATTACTGCACCTAATTAGGTAACAATAGATGTTATATTTTTTATAAATACTACCTTGAATAACTGAGATGTAATAGTTCCGGAGGAATATATTAGATTCAGGTGGGTATCATAGATTTTATGAGGGGCACGGAGATCCTTGCACCGGCCGTTGCAGAATCCATTACATAGATTCATTCTCAACTCTTGGTCAATGAGTATTTTATTTAACATTTTGGTTGAAATTTAATAAAATGTAGGTACCGAGTCTGTAGCTGTGGCATTTTTGACTGTCCTTGTTTAGTTATTAATGCAGACGCCAAGTGTGTAATAATCTGAAACAGAGTAAGAAAAGAGAATAGTAATGAGGAGGACAGTAGATACCGATTGACAGTGCATTTAAAGTTTTTCAGATTAAAGTTGGCTTGAAAGCAAGGAACCAGAAGAGAGTTCCGCCAACAAGAATTCGAGAAAAATTGTCAGCGTAGAATTTACGGTTACATCTAGCCAGCACAACTGTAAATTGGTGAGATGTCCACGTCATTCTAGTACTGCGCTTAAATTCAAAAAGTCTAGGCACCATTTCAGATAGACGCCCCATCTTTATTTTTTAAACCGTGTCTATTACGTCTATCAGCGTGCTCGTTCGATATGAAATTATTAATATTTTTTAGCAGATACGCAATAAACTATATGTGGGATTGGTTTAAAAACTACAAGGAGAATACTTTCGGAAATAAACCTATGGAAAAAATCTATTCAAAATAGGTGTACGTCTCTTTTAATGATATATTGAAATATGTCTTTGTTATTTACGAAAATATAATCACGCAGGCCCCAAACATAATTCGATATGCATATTGTTATTATGAAAGTACTTGAACATTACATGCGCTTATTTTCCAGTGTAATTAAGCTCAAAGAAGAAATTGTTCCATTATGTTATTTCTAAAATGTAGTTACAGATTGTCAGAGAAAAGTAATTTGAGACAATTACCTGCTCGATAGCACTTCGTATATTTCCCGCTAAGACTGTTCACATCTTCATTTATTCTTTTATATAAATGATTGTTCTTTATACCCTAAATAAAATAAAGAATTTAAAAAACCCGTACTTCCAGATTAATACTAACACATTGAATATTTATATACAAGTTCCTTTTATATATATATATATATGTGTGTGTGTGTGTGTGTGTACAGTTAAGTGAAAGGACACATATACATATATATAATATAAATGCCTGTATCCATACATACAAAAATAAAGAATAAAAAGGCACTAAATGTGTATATTCGTGTGTGCATATATATTCTTTTATATAAATAATTGTTCTTTATACCCTAAATAAAATAAAGAATTTTAAAAACTCTTACTTCCAAATTAATAATAACCCATTGAATATTTATATACGAGTGCGTTTTATATATATATGTGTGTGTGTTTGCGTGCGTTTGTGTGTGTGTGTGCGTTTTTGTGTGTGCCCGGTTATAGGAACGGACAACACATGTATATGTATTACAGGAATATATATATATATATACATATATATATATATATATATATATATATATATATATATATATATATATATATATATATATATATATATAAAAAGAAAGCGTATCAATAGGCACTATAATGTGTATATTCGTGTGTGGGTACATATATGTAGGCAGAGATGTATGCGGTGAGCCTAGATGTGGAATAAAGCTAAAAGTATGGAGCACGCATTCATGATTGATTCATTTGTACTTGCTGACCATTAAACTACGTCGAAGTGTCCGATGCACCACAGATATATATGAGTGGGCAGATATATGCACACATTTATGTGCATATATACAAAAAGGCTCTAATATAGTTATATACATTTTCAAGGGCAGTAGCCCAATTTCCTTTGTCAGCTCTGACAGATTTGCTATTGAGACAGGAGTAAACGGCAGGGTCATCTGCATAAATACCTTCTTGAGAAATGATGACATCATAAAAACCATTCATGATGATCAGAAATAATGTAAGACCCTAGCGTGCACCTCGTTATGTGTGAAAGGATGTGGAGTCGTACTCGTTCACAACGACCTTCATTTCAAGATTTGATAGGAATGAATGGATTAAATCAAATCAGACATACCACTCTGGTAGAGCCGGATGAAGTGATTCCTGTGGGCTATAGCGGCCGAGCATGCAGATGAGAATCAAGGTGATGAACGTGGTTTCACTTGAGCGTATTTCTGTGTTGGAATGAAAACTTCGGTGCCGGATTTCACCCAGGAAGATACCCCGGAGGCACATTTTTTTAAAGGGATGGTTTAAAAAATTCATTCCAAGGGACATCCCGAAAGAAAATCAGCTCATTGATAACAGAAAGATATTCTGTTGGTAGGAGGTTCTTGGCTGGTGGGAGAGAGGAAAGAGTTGCCAATAAGGCAGAGTTGCAGAGTACGACATGAGTCAGAGATAGAGGTAAAGATGCGCTCAAAAAGAGAAGCGTGCGTATCAGCATTACTGATGAAACGCGTGTGGAGGTCCACCAGCTGCATGAAGTGATTGTGAGGTTCAGGATTTGGATGCCAGCGAGGTAGGTGACAGAGTGATTAAGTCGCTTGGCATGGTGAGCATTAATATCACCGGACAGAAAATTTGAATTATATCTAATTATCCTCAGAAATCCCAACGCATACAGTTTTGTCTTTCATTTTGAGGAAGCCAGAAAAAGCACACGCTCTCGGTAAAACGCGTCGTTTATAAATTTTCCACTTTTTCTCATCATCTTCGCTTATACGAGTTTTAAAAGCTTTAGAAAATATCTAAGTATCAAAGAGAATAATTGTCTAATTCTGGGGTTTTTCTAGTAAGGTGAGTTAGCACTTGCATTATGGATGATTCTATTATCCTTGCGAGGAAGGATGTGAGATAAATAGATAGCAGAAACATTGTTCCGCTAAGTGAAAAAGAAATGCGTAATAATAATAATAATAATAATAATAATAATAATAATAATGGTAATACTACAAGGAAATCGCGCAGCCATCATCAAAAACGGAAGAAGAAAATGTTGAACACTGAATAAGATTGGACACTGATTAAAATTCTACGGGAAGGAAACTGAAAGAAACTGGTATGAACACCAAAAGGACCCGGTTACGGAGATAGGACCTGTTACAATTCTATGGCACTACACAATACACACTGACAGAACAATCAAAGCCAACCGCCCAGATATTGTTATTAAAGACCACAAACAAAAACGGTGCCTCCTTGTTGATATAGCAATCCCTGCTGACTGCAATGTATCTTTGAAGATATTCAAAAAGCTGTCAAAAATGTGGCATATGGGAACATCAACAATCCCTGTTGTAGGTGGAGCCCTAGAACTGGTTGGAAAAGATTGTAGTAGACCAATTGAAGAGATTCCTGGAAGTCCATGCCTCAAGGAGATACAAAAAATTGTTCTGACAAGTACAGCCCACACTTTACGAAGGGCTTTATCTATGTATTTTTTTTTTGTCAGTAGAAAGTGTCATGATGCCATCTCTAACCTTAGGTCCCTAGGCGGGACCCAGAAAGAAATGTGTAAACGCCAGAAATCAAAGGAAATAAAAATAATAATAATGGTAATACTACAAGGAAATCGCCCAGACATCATCAAAAACAGGAGAAGAAAAGGCTGGAAACTGA
The DNA here is from genome assembly GCA_903632075.3 of Acanthosepion pharaonis. Taxonomy (NCBI): domain Eukaryota; kingdom Metazoa; phylum Mollusca; class Cephalopoda; order Sepiida; family Sepiidae; genus Acanthosepion; species Acanthosepion pharaonis. The sequence goes on along the minus strand of CAHIKZ030001464.1, from coordinate 141,678 downwards.
TTAAAATGCGTGTACCTGCGTGACAAAAACAAATCTGAGAATGTTTGGAAAAAGAACTAAACAAATACAATAATCTGGAAGTATTAAAAAGAAGGTGGCAGTTAAAAAATAAAATTGTTCGTATTGTGTTTGGAGCTTTCGCTTTAATAAAGAAAGAACCTCAAGAAGAATCAACAAAATATTTGGTGCACCATCTCTTCAAGAAATTCAAAAATTGGTTCTAACAAGCACATCGTAAATCCTGCGAAAACCTCGGTCAACTTAGGTTGTTTTTTTATATATTTATTTATTTTGTAAATAGCTATCGTTTGTTTAGTTAAGTGGAAACGATAAAAATCACAATCTTCTCTTGCCCTAGGTCATTGTTTATAACCCGGATGTGGTTGTAAAACAAATACAGATCTTTTAATATGAATAAGAATAGTGCGCACCGAATAGCCCAAACATCTTTTCTATGGTTTCAATCAACCGTGTCACTTACACTAACCTAACTTCCGGCCATTTTAAAAAAGTCCAATCTACTTTAGTCTGCTATATCATCCAGAGCAAACAAATATATGGAACAAATTCCTTGTAGCTCTATAATATGGTAATTGCAAAAAAATATCATACACACGTTTTCTTCTCACACCTTGCGTACATTTAACTCCATGCAATGATCGCAGTTACGTTTTGTTTTTCATTCTGATTTCACTGCACCACATTACGAAATACAGTCGTCTCTTGGCGTCTCTAGTTGACGGTTGGGGGCAAATCGTACTATACAATTAAATGAATGTCTATTTTCTCCTTTATATTTGATAGCGTCATATTCCTTTCAGGCTTATACTTATCGATATAAGATATCTGGTTAGCGTAACGGTTAATGACATAGTAAGTGGAATCAGACAACGGAGTTCAAATTCAATCCTTGTCTGATGCGTTCACTTTCGCACTAATAACCTTGCGAATTATATGAATCCATTTCTTCTTCCTGCCCCCAAAGCTCTGAATTTAAATAAATCTAACTCTGGACACTCTAGGAGAAGTAAACATATGAATTCCAAACTGTTCGCAAGTTAGGGCGGAATCATTTCACATCTTTCCCAATTAGTCATAGCAGTTCCCACATATAAGAAACGGGTGTGACGTGTCATGGCCATCTCAGCTCCTCAAAGGACAGTCTGTTAAACAAATAAATGAAAACGATATTAGTCTTTTTGGATATACAGTAGCGTCCAAAACTAAGGGACAAAATTTTAAAACCTAATATTTTTTAGAAATAACAACTGTGAAAAGCTGAAATTTTGACAACTGGTAGTCGTTATCATCCATAATAACATACTAAAATTTGAATCATTTGCAAAGGATAGAAAAAGAATTATAACAATTATTTATTTATTTTCAAAATAGGATCGTCCAAAAGTAAGGGACAAAATTGAGAAAAACAATGTAACATATTTGTGGCTTATGAACCCTTTTGTATTCTTTAAAGCAGGAACATATTTTAGGCTGTTAGAACAACTCCTTTTTATTTTTCATCAAGGATGTTTTGGAGCTAACAACGATGTTCAGATACAAGTCCTTCTATTTAAGCCATAGCTTTAACAACAGACGGATTCATACCTTTTGTGATGACAACGCACACTCGGTTGACACTTTCGTAATGCTCGTTGTAGTAGAGCCTTTGTAATCCCAGAGACAACTATAGTACGCCGTTGAACAATGCTAGTGTCAGACGCCTTTGAATAACATACTCACTAACAGTACTTGATCAATAATACTCGCTCGAATAGTGATCCGTATAGTGATCAGTATAGAGGAATAGTGATATGTCCCGGAAAGGGATATATTTGTTCGAAGTAGCAAAGTGGTTGTTGACTACTGTAACCACGTAGGACAGTCTAGCGGGTAACCGTAATGGACTGGTTCTCGTCATAGTGGTAGGCAACAGGCGTAGGCAATAGGCGTCGTCCCTGTGCCTCCACATCAGTCTGTATTTATGGCTGAAACCAGCCAATCATATTACTGTGAGGGGGAACCCAGGTGTATGCATATTCATTACATCAAATAGTATAGTAAATAGAGTAGAGAATAGCGGTCTATATAGTAATAGAGGATAGAATAGAAATGGCGATCCAAATACTATAGAGGATATACTAGGAATAGCGATCGTTAGTCGTCAGCTGCTACTTACATCTATTTCCTCTATGGTCACGTGGTCTACTTAATTCAATAATGGGAACGCCTGTGTTTGCTCACTGGCGATCTATGTTCAAACTCAAGTGTCGGCGGCGACACTTCATTCCTATATCACAATACCTTTAAGAAAACTATTTGCACGTAAGTGAATGTAAATCGATTATGTTTAATCATTTCACACCAAGAAAATTGATATTGTCACTAAGAAGCAACAGGTTATTGGAAAGACTTCAGTGAGGAGAAAGGACAATAAAAGAACAGCATTCAATAAGACAGAAGATAGACATAGACGTAGCATTTAAATTTTTAAAGAACGTATATATCAGGGAAGCAAGAGACTGGAAGAGAATTCCACAGGAGGTAAGTGCGAGAAAATAAAGTATTAGTAAAGGGCTCACGGTTACATCTAGCTGTTTCAACAGTAAAACGGTGAGGCCTAAATGCTAATCTAGTAGTAAGCTTAAATTCATGCGGCCGTGAAATCAAAAAGGAAAGTTCATTAGAACAATTGTCATGTAAATATTCATAGAACTGAGACTGGGCAGAACCGTCAAATCGAGATGCCAATTCAGAACCGAAAGCATTACAGACCTTTCTTTGAATGTGTCTTTTGACGTGGTTTAACGATGAGTAAGCTCTTTGTGAGCCACCATTATTGTATTGAGACTGATACTCACAAGGTGTCCCTAATTCAAGCATTTGCTTTAAAGAAACTAGTTAAATATTTATATCAGCAAAGAGTATAACGTGTTTCTTTTATTCCATTGTTGTCATGTTGAACTTTCTGAAATGGAACTTTTGTGTTGAGAGTGAAGCGTCATTACGGCGTTGCGATTTTCGCGTGTCATAATCTATAAGATCGCGCAGATGCCTTATTTTTATTTCTTTATCGCATTTCGGTGAAAAGTTTTATGAGATTGTCGGAGTTTCGTGCAATTTTTCAACAGTTTTATCTCTTGTCTCTCTAAATCGAAAACGGAAAGCTGTACCTTCGAAACTATCGAAGAGGATATAATTCAAAATCCCAGAAGATATAATTTTCCGTGGTGATGATTAATCAGCTTGAAGATTCAAATAAAGGAATATGATCATCAAAGGTTCTATTGTTAGAAAAAAAAAGCGATTAAAAAATTGTGATTTTCTTTCATTTCGCTGATGCAGCAAAAGAAACAATAATGAATTGGCTCCTTCAATCACTCCAGGAACTATCTTTATTAGAAAAAGAGTCAAATTAAACAAAAAATCGCGTAATGTCGCCATATAGACTAAATCTACTCATTCCGTAATTTCAAGCCTTAATGGAGTTCAAAATTCACGGTTTTATCGGGGAATACATTCTTATTTCTACAAACAACTTTCACACAGATACATCGTTAGAAAATATCGATGGCAAATGTTCAGACGATTACAATTCTTTAATTGCAAAAGTTCACACCTTTACAGGTAGGATACGATATGCTACTTCCACAGATGTCAAACACCCTAATTTGGTCTGGACCCTGGTCCCAAAGTATAAAAAAAAATGTTACGCACATTTTTCCCCGCAACAGTCACATTGTTGATAGGCTTCAACTTGTAGAATTCCCAGAAGAATTTAATCAGTAATCTTTCACTTAAGCGGCGGTAAATAAACTGCTATTCCCTGAGCGATGTAAAATCAATAAGATCAAGATATATACGCTTATTACAATGAAACATTATTACAACGGATAATGGTGAATCACGCAGTATACCTGGCACATCGGTGACTTATACGAAGTAGATAGGTTCGTAGATTTCTTGCTAGAAAAAAAGGAAGTCTTTAAATGAGGATCATTAACATTGGTTTGCCTCGTAAAGACATGAAATAATTTTAATTATATTATTTTAAGTATAATTTTTACATTGACAAAAATGGCCGACGACGATATTTTCTGAGTGAAGTATTAAGTCATTTTCAGTTCAACACTTCGTGTCAAAGCTGCACGAAAGTGACGTGCATTGGCTGAAAATACAAAGATGTATTCTCTCATAAAAGAATGATTCCAGAGTTGATTCTATTTAGTAATTTTTTATAGGTTCAAATCGCTAGCTCAATGACACATTTTCTTACAATAATGATCTTGACTTAAGTACATTTTGATACGTTAAAACTGATCGAGTCACTTGGTATAAGTTTGAATGAAGTAGAATGTGTGACGTTTTGAAATTGATAAATGTAGGAAAATATTCTGCATAAGAAATTATTACTCAGCTCGTTTCCATGGTATCGGATACGTTCAAATTGGCTACTTAATTGTTGAAGAAATCTTCAAAGTCACTTCAAAGGTTCCATTGTGTACTCTATTATAAGAAATGATTTCAGATTGATTCCATTGTTTTCGGTTTGATTCCTTCAATTATTCATTTCAAAGAATCATTCTCTAACAAAAAAACTCCTTCCTACGTTGAATTTTGTGTATTTCCTGTAAATATTATGCTTTCTCTATATTTTAAAAAAAATCAGGTTTTGTTTCGTTCTTCATTTTGGTATTTACTCTCTTTAAAAAAAAAATCAACACAAATAAATTTTATAACATTACCTGAAGAGGATATTTATTTAAGAAAACCAAGATAAAATATGCGAAGTACACAAGTTCATACTTTTATATTCGTAGATTTCATTTTATAAAAAAAAAAAAAAGAATTCTCTGAATGAGGATCATTGAAATTGGTTTGCATCTTAGAGACATGAAATTGTTTTAGACCGTATAATATTACATCTCCAGAAAATGATCTTCGACGATATTTTCGGAGTGAAGTATTAAGGCATTTTGGATTTTCTAATTCGAGGTGAAGCTACACGAAAGAGATGTGCATTATCTGAAACATTCAAAGATGTATTCGTCTAAAAAAGAATGATTCAGGAGTTGATTCGATTGAAGGATTTTCTTTATATGTTCAAACAGCTAGCTCTATGATGCATTCTATCTTAAATTAATATTCCTGACTGAATTGAGTACATTTTTATACGTTAGAACTCTTCGAGTTACTTGGCATAAAAATAAGTTTGAATGGAGTAAAATGTGTAACGCCTTGAAATTGATAAATGTAGGAAAATATTCTGCTTAAGAAATTATTACTCAACTCGTATCCATGGTATCGGATACGTTCAAATTGTCTGCTTAATTGTTGAAAAAAATTTTCAAAGTCATTTCAAAAGTTCCATTGTGTACTCTGTTATAAGAAATGGTTTCAGATTGATTCCATTGTTTTCTGTCTGATTTCTTCAAATTGTCATCTCAAAGAATCATTCTCTAACAAAAGACTGCTTCCTACGTTGAATTTTGTGTATTCATTGTAATTTTTTTTTAAGCGTTTCACCCCAAGCAAGGCGAGAAGCCACTAGGACACAAGGGGTTACAGAGAGTTGGAGCGAGAGCAAATAGAAGTGATAGAAGAAAGGATGAAGAGAAGGATAGGGGATAGATCAAGGCATCTGGAGACGTCGATTGACATTACATTTCAATAGTTGGAGATTATAGCTATCAGGGAAAAAGAAATGGGGAGGGTGTTCCAAAGTTGAGAAGGGCGAGACATAAAGCTATTGGATTAATTTAAAATGAAATCAGGTTTGGTTTTGTTCTTCCTTTTGTTGGTTACTCCATTTAGAAAAAAAAAAATAAAACCTCAACCCAAATAAATTATATAACATTACCTGCAGAGGATATTTATTTAAGCAGGTGAATACGAAGTAAACAAGTTCATACATTCTTAGATTTCTTGACAGAAAAGAAAAAATAAAGAATTCTCTAAATGAGGATCATTAAAATTGGTTTGCTTTTTAGAGACATGAAATGGTTTTAGGACGTATAATTTGTACATCTCCAGTAAAAGATATTCGACGACATTATCGGAGTGAAATATTAAGTCCTTTTCGGTTACACACGTCGAGGTGAAACTGCACGAAAGATATGTGAATTGGCTGCAGATACAAAGATGTATTCTTCTATAAAAGAATGATTCAGGAGTTGATTATATTAAATGGTTTTTTTATACGTTGAAATTGTCAGCTCAATGATGCATTGTAACTTAAATTAATATTCTCTACTGAATTGAGTATATTTTTATACGACCAAATTGATCGAGTCACTAAGCATAAAAATAAGTTTGAATGGAATAAAATGCGCGACGTTTTGAAATGGATAAATCTAGTAAAATATTCTGCATGAAAAATTATTACTCAACTCATATCCATGGCATTGAATATGTAAAACTTGAGCATTAATCAGATGTAGCAAAATCACCTGTCCGGTATTTATGGTTAAGGATTCTGACATTTGCAATTGTTTTTCATAGTTCATGTGGTTTATTATTTTTGTGTTATTGATAAGTATTTGCTAGACCTCACTTTTTACTTTGTTATAGGTTTGGTTGGCTACATGAAATAAATTTATATTATTATTGAATATATCTAATATTAATCGACGCGACAATGTAGTGATTGAGTAACTAATGTATCTGTTGTTTGAATAGTTGTTAATGTTAGAACATACTTCAAGTTTGAAAATTAATTTATAAATTAAAGTTGGTTAATTGTCTCGTGCTAGAATTTTTTTCTCAACGAAATCTATCTTATATATTTATAAGTCTACCATTCGTCCATGCTTTGAATATTACTGCCACATATGGTCCGGTGCTCCTGCCATATATTTAGAGTTTCTTGATAAAATCTAAAGAAGATTCTGCAATATTATTGGTCCTAACCTGGCATCTATGTTTCAATCACTTTCCCACCACCGTAATGTATTTTCTATGTGCCTTTTCTATCAATATGTTCATGGTAATTGTTTTTTAAGTACTCTCCGCTATGTTACCTAGACATTATGAATTTAAGCTTGTTACTAAATTGGCAACAAGCTCTCGTTAATTTACAGTTGAATTGGTTAATGTAGCTGTAATTTCTATGCTAATAGTTTCTTTTCTTGCAGTACTCGCTTGTGAAAATCTCTTCTGGCTCCATGCTTTCCAACCAATTTTGATTTTAAAAAATCAAATGCAATGTCAATTGTTATCTACTTTCTTCTTGATTACTCTTCTTCTAGTGTACTCACTCCTTAATAACGTTTCGCTTTTTTCATATTATTTCGCACTCTGTAACCCTTTGTGTCTTAGTGGCTTTATTGCTCTGCTTGTGGTGAAATGATTTTTTAAAAAGACAAGGATTTGTTTATGTTTGTGTCTTTAGAATATTCCCCAGTGTCTCATCCAAACGAGCTCAATGTTCAATTTATCTCTGCTGAATAAGAATTTGTTCACGCTCTAGGATTACATGATAAATATTCCATTTTGAATCTTACTAAGTACTAACAAGTATAAGTATCTTGTACAGATTGGTTAAACTGTTGAAGGTTATCAGACGTTTAGTAGATAATGTTTTTTTTTAAATCCTGAAAAGAATGTTTCTTTCATTATTTGCAATGAATTCTCCTTTTTTTACTAAGTACATTACTGATTAAAAATGGATTATTTTGAAATGTGCCAACTAACAAGATGAACATACGCCATCCGAACGTGTCAGTTATCTGTTTCCCTAACTAAAGCAAAAAGAGAACATTGACTACGTTGGGAGTGTTTCAGCAGACGACAGAAAAAATTGACACTTATGGTGGAATCGAGGATATCAACTACGAGATATTCTCTAATGATATCGTGATTCATTAGCAGCATTTAATGGATCCTGATGATGACACCATACATACTCAAAACGTGGAAAATCTTTATATGTGCATCAAGCGTAAACTGCGTCGACAGTTTGCAACTTCTTAGGTTCACGTCGTATTTCCCAAATGCGCGTGACGTCAAAATTACAAGTAGAATCTTATATATATTCAGCAATTTTTATCATTTTACCCCGAACACGGTAATAAAGCCACCAAGACGCAAAGGGTTACTGTGAGATAGAGAATAGGATATAAAAAATAATGTTACGGTGAGGGAAAATCGAAAGAATAATAATTAGGTAGACAGAAGATAACGACAGAAATTGCATATAAAAACATCTAAATTAGTTCTTTTTTTCTATTTGTATGAAAAATGTTCAGATATAAACATTTTAAAGGACCTTCGTATGCTACCATGGACATGAGTTGAGTAATAATTTGACATACAGCATATTTTCCTAGATTTATCAATTTCAAAGCGTCACACATTTTACGCCATTCAAAACTTATTTTTATGCTCAGTAACTCGATGAATTTGAACGTATAAAAATGTACTGAATTCAGTCAGGAATATTAATTTAAGATAGAATGCACCATAGAGCTAGCAGTTTGAACATATAAAGAAAATCCTTCAATCGAATCAACTCCTGAATCATTCTTTTATAGAAGAATACATTTTTTGTATTTGCAGCCAATGCACATCTCTTTCGTGTAGCTTCACCTCGAAGTAGAAAATCCAAAATGCCTTAATACTTCACTCCGAAAATATCGTCGAAGATCATTTTATGAAGATGTAAAATTATACGGTCTAAAACAATTTCATGTCTCTAAGATGCAAACCAATTTGAATGTTCCTCATTCAGAGAATTCTTTTTTTTCTTTTATAAAGTGAAATCTATGAATATAAAAGTATGAACTTGTGTACTTCGTATATTTTCACCTCGTTTTGTTAAATAAATATCCTCTGCAGGTAATGTTATAAAATTTATTTGTGTTGAGTTTTTTGTTTTTGTTTTTAAAGAGAGTAAATATCAAAATGAAAAACGAAACAAAATCTGATTTCTTTTAAAATATAGAGAAAGCATAATATTTACAGCAAGTACACAAAATTAAACGTAGGAAGCAGCCTTTTGTTAGAGAATGATTCTTTGAGATGACAATTTGAAGAAAGCAAACAGACAACAATCGAATCAATCTGAAATCATTTCTTATGATAGAGTACACAATGGAACCTTTGAAGTGACTTTTGAAGATTCCTTCAGCAATTATGCTGATAGTTTGAACATATCTAAATTCTCTACATTGTATCAGGCTCAGAATCATTCTTTGTATAATAGAATGCATCACTGAGCCGACGATTTAAACGTATAAAATATCGGTTAATTTTATCACGTCCTCTGAGCTGACCATTTGAACCTATCATAAATTGGTCAATTTTATCAGGTTCGGAATCATTATTTTATGATAGTATATATAATTGACCTGATCATTTTAATGTATCAAAAATCGCTCAATTGAATCACGTCCGGAATGATTACATTGCTTTTATGAAAGTATACGCGGTTGAACCAAAATGTCTCGTAACGTCAGATAAAGTAAATGAAATATCTTGGTCACTGAATAATAATGAATTTCTATGAATAAAAGATTTGACACAGAAATGCCTGTAAGTTTATCTACGTAATACTAAATAAATTACACTAGGATTGACAAACATTACCATATTGTATACATTGTTGTGCATACTGAGACTGAACATTGATTACATTCCCAATATCTGACAAGCTTTACGTTTTGTAATCAAATAAATGTCGTCTTGTGGGAAGTAAAATTTAAGATATGGCTCCATTTGCAGCGTGGTACAATTTCTGAATTGTGGGTAGGGCACTCGGCGAGAATCGGACTCACGACAACTGCGTAAACTACGTAGGCTTACACAGAGACGCCCTCTTTAATTAAAGCTTATCTTGTAGACGAGGAATGGATAGCGGTTCGGATTGCGGAATCGGAGAGCCGAGTTCGAATTCCATTCAGATCCATTACATTCACTTACGTGCTAATGCCCTTGGGAAAAGGTATCAATCCTCTTCTCCCCCCCCACCAAACCAGATATGGGTAAATAGCAGGACAGGGCGGGTTCTGTAGCTTTTGATGGCAACTGGTCTACCGCAGAAAGAAATGGCAACCTACTGCGGGAAAAAAAATCTGCTTCGTATGTCATGTATAGAAATATCCATGATCGCCTAAGCGTGTATGACGCATGGCACATAACTGATTGACTTGTAGACGAAAGATCATACTACTCTCTTACCTAGAGAATATGAGATTGGGGTAAATCTCTTGAGATAAAATTTACTTGGTCTTTTTTGAAAAACTTAGGTAATATTAAGGAGCCTATTCATAGGTAAAAATACCTTCTTTTTTTTTCAACATACAACGTGTGTTAGAACGTGCGATACCCTGTCTTTATCAGCCGCCGACTAGGGGTGATAGCACGGTTTCGGTGGCTTTGGCGGGACCGCCACCCCTGGTGCCACCAGCAGCGTTTGCCACCAGACAGAGTATGAAGATAAGCTAATTGATCGTTTCTCTTTGTAAATTCTCGTAATGAAATAAATAAAACGATTGTTCCTCTTTGCAGCTTCTGTCCGTAATGAAAGTTTCCTGAACGCGTTTGCCGTTATTGACGCGCTCGTAAAAATCGTTATAGACGACCACGTAATTATAACGAATTAGAAATTAATGCAAAACGGTATTCTACATAGTATTATTGATTATAATATGAAGATGTCAGAATGACGAATATGTTAACTGATGTTTCACATGAATTGTCCAAGATAAAGGACATAGTACTCGAATTGAATAGCGTGTATGAAAATTTGGAACAAAAGCCGAAGAAAATTCACGCCTTGGAAGAAGAATTATTATTCATTGATAATTCGTTTTCTACGACTTATTAACAATTTTCAGGTTATTTAAAGCCAGAAAATATTTTTAGACTTTTTTTTTTTTCAAGATAATGTTTTTTTTTTTTTAATAAAAATCTTAATAATAGCTAGGGTGCGGGAGAAAAGATGGATAAATTCCTAATCCTTATTTGTTAAAGAATTATAACGCGGATATAAAGTTGGAATTCAATTCTATATTATAATTAATGTTTAAACTGATCCCTCACTTTCTGGCAACGGTAGTTTCTACACAGTTACATTTCAGAGAATGTAAATTAATCTATAAGACGCCTTTGTAGCTAATCGTATTGATTGATTAGTTTTTTACAGCTTATCGGCCCATTACATGTTATTACACAAGTTATAATGTTCTCGCTCGCTTTCGTTGTTTATGAAAGTGTTTGGTAGGAAAGTGTGTAGTGTGTGGACGTCTCCTCATAACGTAGACATTATATCATTGACCACGGCTTGTAAAGTAATTTGGGGCTAAGCACAACATGCCCCAGGACCAAACACCACTATATTCCCCAGAGTTCGCCCCTTGCAACCTTTTCCTCTCCAAATACCAAATCCCACTTGAAAGGAACAAGATTTCAAATGTCTCGAATACAACGAGGCAACTGCTCGCTATCCTGAAAAATGAGTTCCCAAAATGCTTTCATTGATGGAAACGATGCTGGATGAAGGAGACTACTTTGAGGAAGACTAAATGGAGAATTGATATTGTTTTCTTTATATAGCATCAGTCCCGATACTTGATCAAACATCGTACATTTTTTTTAAAATTCTCTTATATATTTACCAAATTTATTATAATATATTTTATAAATGTAACCAGACATAAATATATATGAGTTAATATTTCTGACTAGGCTAAACGTTATTTTAGTTGATACTCGTATTTAAGTAGACACCTTGTTTTTTTTTTTTTTTTTAATTTAACTGTGCAAATTACGTCTACTGATCTACACATTCAAGAGACTTAAAGAAAATATACTCGCCGTCAGGGTTGGAATCTGTGTTTACCATTTTCGGGAATAAGACTCAAGAAAAAATGATCTGGAATTGGAATGGAAACAGTGATGGCGCATACCCAGACATCGTTATAAAAATTTCAAGGTGTGAAATTAGCAAATAATAAACACTTCTAATACCTTGGTGTATGGATCAGATACAACAAATTTACTATAGGGGATAAGGAAATTGAAAATAGAAGAGTCTACGGTAGGGACAGTTTTCCCCAACGTCGCAAGCTTTTACAAATCCAAAACATTAAACAAACCCCCCCCAAAAAAACCACTAGAATCATATACTTAAATAGTTGATAGCAACACATATCGATGCGTACATAGACTTAAGCTTGTTCTGGATTATCAAAACAAACTTTATACAAGCGCTTTTTCATATCGATGTTTAAAAATTGTTTGCGAGTGAAACATTTAGGTTTAAGCAAGGACAATCCTTCTTCGAAACTTGTGAATTGGCGTTAACTAATCACAAATAAATAACTATACCAGATAAGAGAATCTACATCACCTAAGGAGAGCAATCACTAAAATGGATAGCACATATTACTCGAAGAGAGAATAATGATATAATCAAGATTCTGACGTTCCGCACTACTTCAAACAGATGTGAAGGAAGAAAGTCTCCATTTATACTGCAAAGGGCCATAACCGCTACGGGACTTGAGAATATCATTTTCGTAAAAAATTATTTTAAAATAAAAGTTAAATTTCAACCTTCAGTAAAAGTGACTGTTCGCTCAATGAATGAGAAATATTTCCTTATGAGGCAACAGCTAATATAACTATTAGCATTACACTTTAATTTGGGAACATTAAAAGATTCTGTAAAAAAAATAGGCGATCTATAAGTTCAGTTATTTATCCAACACATTCTATGAAATTTAATTTGTAAAAAAAAAAAATAACTCAAAATAAATAGCCTCTTGAAATCTCATTATAGAAGCTGGAAACTATTGATTATTCGACATATTGGTCAAATTATTTTAAGCTAGTATACATTGTTACCTGATACATAGAAAGGTGATGGGCACTGCCAAATAACTCACATCATTGCACTGAGAGAAACCATGTAAAGGATTCACTTGGCCTAGTAAGTGTCACCATCCATATTTACCATACTTGGTACTTGCTTTGACCAATTTTATTATTGCTAAATTGTTAGGATTATGAAATAAGAAATGTAGAGCTTTTCTCTTCATAAGCCTAGCCTTTTGAACCCTGACATTCTAGTGTTACTTCCATCTTATCCTTGACCTCTAGGAGTGACACTAATCATTATCACTGTTCTGATTTGATGCTGACTGCAAGTCACGCTCAAGATCGTGACTCTTATATTAAGCCATTGGATCCAGTAATGATTAACCTACGAACGGGCATAAAAAAAAAGAAAGAAAGAAAGAAAGAAAAAGAATAGGTGTTTCAAAAATACGTTTTTTTTTCTTGACAGCGTTATTATCAAGTGATCCATCGGTAATTTTTATTGTTTTGAAAAGCAATAAGATTTATAAAAATTCAATAAAATTAAAAAAATATGAAATGTAAATCTAAATAAATGATTTATTGTTAAATTTCACAAATGAAATTCTACTCTCTTGTAAGAGAACATAGTGGTATTGTTAACGTGCCCGCTTATAATCGTGTAATTAAAATAATGTGTTTTAACATTTTTGTTGTCATTTCTCTAGATATAATGTAATAGCAGCATGGGCCGGCGTTGCCCGTGCTTGATTCAAAAATCGTACGACTCATACAGTAATCGCTATCACTTGACTTAAAATATTTTTGCCCTTCCTTGCCTTTAAAGAAATGCCCTTGCCGTGCTGATGTTGCTACATGCCTTACTTCTTGCCTATCTCACACTGCGATTTTTTTCTAAGCTCTATACTAAACATTAAATCTGTTACAAAAATAGAACTAAACAAAATGAACACAAAACGATCAGCTTTAAAAAAGGACTCGTAATTGGAAAAACCGAATGAAAAAAGAATGTTAACAACAAATATTTTTCACACCCAACCCAGTTCTGCGGAATCAGAATCAGCGTTGAATTTAAGCAAGCGAATGAGCCAATTGGAGTAAAGTGCCATGCGGAGTTAAATTTTTCCCACTTGTGACAAATGCAGCTATCGATTTTATTTTTATTTTTTTTTTTTTTGCATGCTAGCATGCTAGTTAACATTCGTGTCAGTCAGCTGTTTTCTCTCAGGCTGGCCAATAGAATCTTCCTGCCTATTCGTGGCAGCCAGCTATTGGCTCTCACTCTGGCCAGTAGAAAATGGCCGCAAGCTACATGAAAACTGCTGTAGAAGCAGGAAAAAATCGATTATTTCCACTATCGATGAGTATTGGGAAATGCAATATTAGTCTTGGCCTTCCCGCTAACTTGGGGCATGTGCATGTAAATGTTGGTGCAAATCCGTCGAAAATTGCGGTCGCATGCATACACACACACACACACACACACACACGCCACACACACACACACACACACACACACACACACACACACACACACACACACACACACACACACACACACACACATCCTGCCTTTTATAGAGATAAATCCAGTTTTATATTTGGTTCTTATTGAAATTCTAGAAATATATATTTTTAAAACAATTTAAATTACTGAGGGAGTATGTAGATAATAGTTGTGTCAAGAGAAAAATATTTTTATAAAAAAATTTTGCTTGCTTTTTTTGCCTGTACGTATTTGAAAGCTTTCTGACTTTTCTGCTGATACAATCTAGAAAATAACATTTCCTGTTAACACGAACGAAAGAACTGTAACAACATGCCAACGTGCATATATATATATATATATATATATATATATATATATATATATATATATATATATATATATATATATATATATATATATTCGTGTTGCTTTGTTTTGGGGGTGAAAAACTAACATTTTTGCTTTATTTACAGCGGCTATTCACACTAAAAATTTTTCAATATGGAAACTGTTTTTTTCATAGCTTTGCAGAAGTTCATTGCTATTTTGATTTGATTTTTTTTTGCTGAAAGAAATGCGTCAGCGCGCCAAGAGTTCAAAATAAGTTTGTTACCTTTTCTTATTAGATAATTCACGTTCGTAAAATTCTGTAATTTGCAGCTTCACCCCTGTGCATAAATTGCAGTTTTCTCTCTCAGTTCCTCCTCTTTATATTTTTTTAATATACCATTAAAAACGAACGCTCATACATATACACAAGAAAATGAATACTGACTCTTTATCGCGCTCTCCCTCCTCTCTCTCTCTCTCTCTCTCTCTCTCTCTCATACTCAGACACATACGCAAACACCCACAGAGACATAACGAACTCTCATATATATATATATATATATATATATATATATATATATATATATATATATATAAGAAAATGAATACTCTCTGTCTGTTTCACTTTTTTTTTCACAAACACACACAAACAAATATATATATATATATATATATATATATATATATATATATATATGTATGTGTGTGTGTGTGTGTGTGTGCATGTGTGTGTGTGTGCATGTGTGTGTAAAGTTTAAAGTTTAGAATAAACTTTAGTACACATATTATGAATGCGGAATAGCTTTTAAGTTACTTATCTTTCAAGTGCATTATAACAGGCTCGTGTCTCTTTAAATTGAATTATGTATATATGTGTGTGTATATGTGTACAAACATATATATATATATATATATATATATATATATATATAAAGAGAGAGAGAGAGAGAGAGATATTCACGGATTAATTTCGTTTGCCGAGCACACCCGTTTGCTAGGGTGTCTAGCAAATCCCTGTTGCAATCCCATGCTCCGGCGGATTTGTGTTTATTCAACAACCGTCGAGCCGACCAGTGGTTCATACTGCCACTTTGCTGGGCGTTTTCTTACTTATAGTTTCTCGGAGAGATCGCATAATCTCTCGGGATTGGCAGTGTGGCCAACGTTAGTACGTTCAAACCTCTGTCTAGATTTCTTTTGTGACTTCCTCATGGCATAAACGTCGAGGGCTTCACAATAATTCTCTATGCGTAGATTACCTGAAAGTCTTAGGTCAACGCCATGGGGTGGTTTTCGGGCAAATGAGTGTGTGTGTGTGTGTATATGTTTGTATATATAAGTGTGTGTATATATATATATATATATATATATATATATATATATATATATATATATATATATTAGAACGTAAAGGTATAAATCCTGTTCTTCTCGCCTCAGCTATGGGTAAATAGCAGAACAGACTGTGTTCTATAGCCTCGGATGTCAACTGCTCTAGAAGAGGGACAACTCTGAATTCAAAACCTGCGAAGAATCGTTTGGGGACCTTGTGGCACGTAGTGCACCAGTTCTCTCTATTCGGCCCTTCAAAAAACGTGGATGGTCCTGCATAAAACCTTCACCACCATAATCAAATCTCATGGTGTCGGGGCTGTCGGTTCCTAGGAACTGATCTGTTTGTCCCTCATACGTCCAATTCGATGGGAGAGTAGATAGATAGATAGATAGATAGATAGATAGATAGATAGATAGATAGATAGATAGATAGATTTAGATAGCCAGACAAACCTACCTTTGTTTCACCTAAACGGATCGTCAGGGAAAGTTGGCAACTTTCACTGACGATCCGTTTAGATGAAACCTGGGTAGGTTTGTCTGGCTCACTAGGTGTATCTAGGTCTGCTCTACGGTTGTATTGAGCTCTTTTAGTTAGTTGTTTATGTCGAACAATCACGTGGTCAAGATAAACACTCAGTTGTGGAGCAAGCTGAGTGAATACTAATTCAACATTGAGAAAGAGAGCTATTTATGGTGCAATGGAGCATCTCATTATGCTAAAGTGGGATAGTCCATTGCTTGGGCTGTGATTGGCTGCTGGTACCTGAGTGGAAGTATTTCTATATAAATACCAGCTTGATTCCTCAGTTAGTTTGCAGGGTTTGTATTAAGTTACAACCTGCTTTATTTTTTTGTCTGCCAGCTGGACGCTAGCTGGGACTCTTACGCCGGTAAGTGTTGTTTATTGTATTGTTATTCTACAGTTTACTCGTATCGGTTTTTTTTCTTTGGGCTTCAAACCTGTATCTGCGCGATTTTTTTTTCGACAGACTTTCATGTTTCTAGCTCTTTCTTTTTTTAACACACTTTTTTCCCTCGAGATTGATTTGATCATTGGCAAATCAAAAATTTGAGGGTTTTTCGAAACGTGTATAGTTATCTATCTATCTATCTATCTATCTATCTATATATATATATATATATATATATATATATGTGTGTGTGTGTGTGTGTGTGTGTGCGTGTGTGTGTGTGTGTGTGTGTGTCTACGCGCGTGTGTGTAGGTGTTTGTGTTCAGATATAACTAAAATATATATCTGATATATCTATCAAAACACAATATTAATAAAGACGAAGGAAAACTAACCTGAGTCGATGTGTTTCATTCTCTGATGGACTTTATCAATGCAAGGATTTTATTTTGCAAAAAGTATTCATAAACAGGGGTAAAAATGTCATTAATTTTACTGAATTTTTTAATTTAAATACGCTTATAAATATACTCCAGGCTAATGATAAGTCAAAAGAAACTATGGAGCGTATTAAGTGATATAATTTAATAACTAATAAACGAATTAACGATCAACTCAATAAGTGAATAAATGTTTTAATTGTTGTTGTTTACTTTTTATAATGTATTTATAATGTATTTATTATTTAATTTATGTATTATATATTTCAAATAATCGAAGCTTTTGAATTTAATAGTTTTCTTTTACTTTAAAAAATAGTCTTGTATGTTAACATATAAAAGTATTTTTTTAGGAAAGAATATATTTGAAAAAAAAATACTGTGGCGCAAATTTATATTTTGGTAAGGCACTCTAAAGAATTTTCAGTCTCAGTAAGTTACTTTCTCTTTTTAAACTGAAGTTGTGGTTGAACTTATTTCTATGTATGACTAATGTATTTAATTGACTGATTGATTCTTTTCTACAATTCATCAACCCTTTGCCGGTTATACATACATACATACATATATATATATATATATATATATATATATATATATATATATATATATATATATATATATGTGTGTGTGTGTGTGTGTGTGTGTGTGGCAAATAGTTTTTTACGTGTTTGGCAAATAGTCTTTACGTTGAAAGACTATTAGATAATATTTTTTAGTGGTAAGAGTATTACTATTTAACCCATAGCTGGTGAAAAGAGATAGCTACATACCTTTCCCGAGAGTGTTTGCGCGTAAATGAATATGACAGACACAGCTGGAATTGGAATTCGGCTCTCCAATTAACAATCCCGAACCATTATCCATTACACAAACCGTACATTCAAGCTTACAGCTCCTTGTCTTCCCAAGCGATCATCTATTGACCAAGCTTAACGTTACTTAACTTTGTTTCTCGCACGGAAACGGGTGTTCCAATATCATATGGCCTTAATTCTAGTACATTTAATAGATTGTTGTGTTCATGGATACATGTTTTTTTCTTTTTAGATTCTGCACATTTCCGCAATATATTTTAACAAAGAGCTATGACAGTTTATTTTATATAAATCGGCTACAAAATTTAATATTGTTATGGACATTTTTCCTTCTGATCATATCTATAAGAGTTTTGGATGTGACTCTAATTACTTTGTTATTATTACGATTGGATAAATTATTTTGGATAATAGATATTAAAGAGTTAGTAGATAGTATTATATATATCGTTTTATTTAGTTATTGTAATTTTTACTCTTGTTCTTATTAATCACATAATCTTTTCGGTAGTTTGATATTTTGTGAGCATTTCTTTTGGCTTTGTGGATTAAAGAATGAGGGCATTGGATGTTTTTGTAAAAGGGTTTCTAGATATATTTCTCCTTCATGTAAACATTTGAGACTACAAATTCTTAGTGCTTATAAATTTATTCCTATAATTATTCCAGATTTTATTCTGCTATGTTGGGGAGAATAGAAATTAATAAGTTCTTTCTTGTTGGTAGATTTTCTGTGAACCTCATTATTGCCAAATCAGTCTTTATAATATTTATTGGTGTAATTACGTCTATGTTTGTGTGTTTGTATGCGCGCTCGTTATGTAGTGGATCAATAAGTTCTAAAAACTGTTTACTGCTATATTGGTAATGGTAATTGCAATATTATGTTTCATTACAAATAAACATTTGGCATTCTCCCAGTTGAAACTTTTTTAGGTTGAAATTTATGAAATCTTTCTCTTAAAAAAATGTTCATAAATATAGATTTATCAATTCAACTAGCTGTTATCACTCTTTTTGTGCTTGATTGATGTCCACTTTCTGATCTTTTATTTGAAGTAGCATGCAATGTCAACATCATGATTATGTTATTATTTTTCATGTTACTATCCATTTTAGTTGTTGACTGTGTTGGCAGTCTTCATTCGATGTGGTTTCTGTTATTTGGTACAGTTCTTTATTTATGATTCTGTAGAATCAGTCCACAACCCTTAAAGGGGAGTTTTCGCCAAGACACTCATGCTTCACTCGCTCAAAACCATTTTAATGATTGATCGTGGAAGTGGTTGCATACAGCTAAGCGTTTAGATACATCTGAACGGGATGAGCGCCTTAGACGTCATTAATATGAAACAACGACTGGCGCAGCTTAAGGTCAATTCTAATCTTCTGGGATTAGCACTGTATAAAATTTCGATTTTTTTTTTAAATATTTGAAGCTTTATGTTAGTGTATTGATAATGAAGGCAATTAAACTAAAAATACCGCTGGGGAAGATAAATACAACCTTTTAATCTTTAGTGAAATAAACTCCCGGTGTATCTACAAAAAATCCTCTCTCACTCTGTCACCCTCCATTTCACAAGGCAAGACAAATATCTTTGAACATTTCTTTATTATACATACATACATACATATATATATATATTATATATATATATATATATATTTTATATATTTTTAAAGATATTTTATGTTTAACTTTTTTATAGATACACGTATTTAAGTAAATCATTAATTAAATGTCTTTAATAAATAAATTGTCGGACTTTGTCTATTTCTTAATATATATATATATATATATATATATATATATATATATATATATATATAATGTTCAAATATATGTGTATCTTTGTGCTTGATATTTGTATCAGAACAATGAGATCAAGGAAGCCCTACAAGTCTTACATCGTGGCAGAATGGCCCATCTTCCTTCTCCAAACGTGATAGATTCAAGACTCTCCAGGCCAAAGTGCATTCCGATCTACGCACGATGCAAGACCAGTGGTGGCAGGACAAAGCGACTGAAGTTCAATACTACGCCGATATTCACAATGCCAAGAAATTCTTCAGCTCACCGAGAACAGTCTTTGGTCCCTCTGCATCATGCTGCTCTCCTCTGTTGTCTTCAGATGGTACAACCCTGATCAAGGACCAAGAAGGTCTAAGCAAGCGCTGGCAAAAACATTTCAGCAACCTGTTTAACTGACCCTAATCGGTCAACGCAGACGCAGATCCCTCAGCAGCCGATACGGGACGCGCTCGCGAATGCCTCCAAATATTGCCCAGATGAAGATAGCAATACTTCGGACGAGTTCGAGCAGAGCGACGGGAATGGACGGAATTCCTGTCGAGATCTACAAGACGGCAGATCTAAACGCCTTGGGGTCCTTTCATGATGTTCTGCGGAGTACCTGGGAGGAGGGGAAAATAGCGAATGACTTCCGTGATGCCTTGATTGTCTTCCTCTACAAGAACAATTGTAGCAAAGTCTACTGAGACATTTCACTTCTCTCCGGCTCTGGAAAGATCTTCGACAGGGTCATCCTCAACCGACTCATTACAGTCTTCAAGGAAAATCTCCCAGAGGCGCAATGCGGCTTCAGGCCAGGCAGAAGTATTGTTTATATGATTTTTACCATGAGAAAACTTCAGGTGAAGTGCATCGAACAGATCATGCCTTTATACTTTGCTTTCATTGACCTGACGCAGGCTTTTGACACAGTCAACACGGAGTCACTTTGGACAGTCCTCGAGTGCATCGGTTGCCCACCGAAGTTCGTGACAATGATTAGGCTTTTTCATGACGGCATGACTGGACAGTTTCTCTCCAGTGATAACGTGACAGAGACTTTCAAGATCATCAACGATGTAAAGCAAGGCTTTTTTCTTAGCCCCGGTCCTATTCAACGTTTTCTTCGCCTGCATGCTGTCTCACGAACTGGATCAGAGCGTCTATATTCATTACCGTTTGAACGGCTCCCTTTTCGACCTTCGTCGCCTCATTCCTTGAAAAAAATTGATGCCAAAATCAGTAAAGCAAGTCTTGCATTAGGGAAAATTTTGCAACAGAGTGCTCAGTCAACAAAATATTCGGCTGGCTACAAAGCTAAGAGTGTACAATGAAGTAGTTTTACCCTGCCTCCTATTTGGTTGTGAGTCTTGGACACGGTACCGAAGACACATCAAGAAGCTGGAGAACTTCCACATGCAAGCTCTCCGTTCCATACTCAGAATTCGCTGGAAGGACCTCGTTACCAACCTTGAGGTTCTGGATCGTGCTCACTCTTCAAGCATTGAGTCCATGCATGAGGGAGCACCGCTTACCAAGACATCTGCAGTACAGAGAGCTTCTGCACGGCAAGAGAAATTAAGACCCGTTCAAAGAAGCTGTACACTGTGAAAGCAAATCTCCAGGGATGCAAGCTCGAACTCAAAGAAATAGTGGAGCGAGCCAATGATCGACCGAGTTGGCGAATCACAATTCATGATGCTGCTATCAACTTCGAAGATGCGCGACGTCAGAAGATCAATGCCACAGGGCATCGTCAGCAATGATGACGACAACAGACTTTCAGTGTCCCCACTGTTCCTGACACTTCGCCTGCAGCTCCGAGTTCACAGATGAGAGACAGATACGGCACGTCATCTTCGAAGGACAACCGACACAAACACACACACACACACACACACACACACACACACACACACACACACATATATATATATATATATATATATATATATATATATATATATATATATATATATATACCGGATGTGTCCAAATCCTGTAACCGGAAAATTGCCCGACCTATAAAATGTTTATTATCTAAAAACCTTTAAAGTAACCGAGTTTTTGCCAGGTTGTCAGATAAGACGCTTAGTCATCTTGGCGCCATTTGTCGTAAGACTCATTGAAAACCCATTGAGTTATTCAGCTAGAAAACAAACAGGTTAAAATCGCTTTGTGTCAGATCTGCTGTCTTCCAAACTGAGCAAGAATGAGAAGAAATATATCATTCGGGCCTTCAGTAATGTTACCAACATTTATAGTCTGGATTCCATCTTTAAAGTCCATTCAAGAACCATCCCGAGGACGGCGAATAAGTTTTAAAAAGAGGAAACATTAGAGAGGTAAACTGTATCAGTTGGTCACGACAGGAAGAGGGATCATCATTTCAACAAAGCTAAAAAGATCAATTAGAAAAGATCCAACTCAATCCGTCCCTATGACATTTGGCATTTGAGAGAGGAGTTTCAGCTATGACAGTCCAAGGAGCAGTGAAAAAAAAAACTTGAAAATTAAATCGTACGTGAAAACTCTGTGGCAAATTGTTACTCCAGGATAGAAAGTTAGAAAGTAAAAAGAGGGCTAAATTTATCTTGAACAATTTGGAAAATGATCCTGGAATAATATATATATATATATATATATATATATATATATATATATATATATATATATATATGTGTGTGTGTGTGTGTGTGTGTACTTTATTTCAATCCTTCAATCCTTCATGTGCTTCTAATCCGTAGCTGATGATTGCGTCTAGCGTGAAACAGCCTGTCACTTCAATGTTCACTCATATATATATATATATATATATATATATATATATATATATGTGTGTGTGTGTGTGTGTGTGTGTCTCTGTGTATGTATGCGTGTAGAGATATGTCTGTGTTTATACATATATGTGTCTGCAAGTGCGTGTTGTAAATGTCCACACGGTCTATATGGGAAAACAATATATTTTATTCATATATCAAGAATAATTTTAGAAAAGTCTATGACAAATTGGTAAAAAAAAGTTTCCTGTCACGCGTTTCGTGCTTTACGACTGACAGACCTTTTCTTAGCAGATTTTTTTAGTATCACAATATCGGATATTTGATAACAAAAGGGATAAAGAACTTGAACAAATACAAAAAAGAAGCTAAATGAAATCGTCTAAATTATATGTCGCGTTCGGTGGAGGTTGAGCGTATTCCACCTTTGATAATTTTGCGGCAAAAATAGTTGGATCTTTTCTAATTGATCTTTTTAGCTTTGTTGAAATGATGATCCCTCTTCATCTCGTGACCAACTGATACAGTTTACCTCTATAATGTTCTCTCTTTTTAGGTGGTTTTGTCAACATTTATTTTCATAGTTAGCCGTAAGGAATTGTAAATATAAAACTACCTTACACTTTAGTAAAATAATAACAATAATATTTATTAAGTATTTATTACGGGAAATATAGAGTTTTACATTGTTGATAATTATGTATTTAGTTCCATAAATAAATACAAAAAATATAAATTTTGAGGCTATATTCGATTTGCTGTTAGGGCTTTTTCATTTTCTTCTTTGTTATTGACAGCATTTTACAATACTCTGGCTGCAGTGCTAAGTTTTCTAAGTTGACCAAACTGGAACTATTTCGTTTGTTACCTCTCTTTTTCATTCTTGTATTACGATCAGATTCTTTCAGTCATTTTCATACGCAATTGACATTTTGAATGATTTTATTCCATTTTAAATTTAAAGCCGGTAAAAAGGAATATTTTAAATTAACATACGACAAAAAATAAAATGCTTTTGACAAAAGCCTTAATGATTTTACTATAACTATGTAACAATAATGTAATGATATTCCGTAAACAAATCTACCATTTGTTACCACATCTCATTACATGACTACAAACAATAAAACTGAATTGAGCTTGAAATATTATGTAATAGGCTCTAAATTTTTTTGTAAAATACTTGGATATTCTATAATGAATAATTTGCAGTGAGAAAAGCAATTCTCGATTTTTTGTTGAATACGCTCCTCCTCTGGCGAATGTGTCATATGTATCGTCTGTTTTAGTTGTTGGCGCTGTTGAAAGTTCACAAGCGATGTTGTTTCTGTTGTTTGCTACAGTTCTTTGGGATTACGTTGTGACAGGTTCGAAAAATGTTTGTCCTCCATTAGATCTACAAAGATCATTCGCTCAAAGCAATTTTAATCACTTATCTGAGAAAGGGGTTGTATACAGTCTCGATTTTTGTGAACGTGTTGCGAGACATGACTGATATTCGGAAATTATGAATGATTTCTAGTATAAAAACTTTTGAGTAAAATAGCTTTCACAAGTACACTGTTATCACTCTTTTTAGAAAATGGGAGTTTCCTTCCTAAACTTTTTTTTGAAACAGTGTGAAAAGTTAATAGAGTGGTTGTATCATTATTTTCTTTTCGAGTTGCATGACTCGTTTGGCGTAGCAGGGGCGTATTCAACATTGGATAATTTTGCGGCAAAACGCGCTTAAATGTTTTAGGTAGTTTTGACAAACATTTCTTTTCATGGTTAGCCGTAAGGAATTGTAAATGTAAGACTACTTTACATTTAAGGAAAATAAAAATAATAATATTTATTAAGAATTTATTACAGGACATATCAAGTTTTGCGCAAATATTGTTAGCGATTATGTATTTAGTTACATGACAAATAAATAAAAATAATATAAATTTTGATGCTATATTCGATTTCGTATTTTTCACTTTTCCCTTTGTCATTGGCAGCATTTTAGAATACTTTGACTGCAATGCCAATTTTCCTAAAATGAACAAACTGGAGCAATTTTATTTTTACGTTTTGTTTCCTCCCTTTTCAAATATTGTTTTTAGATCGTATTCTTCTAGTCATTTTGATGAGCAATAGGGAAATTTAGAATGATCTTATTCCATTTCAAAAATAAATACTGTAAAATGAAATATTTTAAATTAATATACGACCAAAAATAAAATGCTTTTAACAAAAGCCTTAATGATTTTATTATAATTATGTAACAATAATGTAATAATATTCCACAGACAAATCTCCGGATCATGTTACCTCATCTCATTGCATAGTTACGACCTATAAATCTAAACTGAATTTGAAATATTGCGTAACCGGTTCTAATTTTTTTTGTAAAATACTTGGATATAATATAATGAATAATTTTTAATGGAAAAAAAAGCAATTTTCGATTTTGCGTTGAATATGTCCGTTCTACGCCGGACACGTCATATGCACCAAATATATAGTCAAAAGAAAATAATTAATTAAATTTAAAATTTCAGCGTCCGCTTTCTTTCGTGGACATGTGTAGTCACAGGAACATGAACATTACTTTAATCTAATTAAGTCCGAAATGGAGAAACGCGTTGCACTAAAGAATTTTTAAACTTTGACAGATTTTCCTAACACTCTCTATGTTTTTTTAAATACTCTATCTCTGACGTTGACCATTATCTTCCCACAAATAGTAAATTTTAAACAATATATTGAAAAAAACACACAGATAGTGGCGCGCATGCACACACACACACACACATACACGCATAACACACACACATATACCTCGCGTATCGTGCGACATCCAAATTTTAAAGTTAAATAATTATTTTATCATGTATCTCGTGTATCATGCGAGTTCCTTTTTTTGAGTGACCAAATTACAATAGACTACCTCTTTCCCGCTATCTCTTTATCCCATCTTTTAGTTAAATAAGTTAAAAAAAAGTAAAAGAGAATGATAAAAAAGTATTATTATTAACTCTATACACTTTGCATACATGCCTTCAGCCATAAACAACCGAATGAGAAACAGCTAAACATCTTCTAAACGCAAACAATGGGAAAGATACATATCTGCTATATTTGTATTTTTAATATGTGAATATTGCATCCATTATTACTGGGTGCAGTTAAGTAAAACATCAGTTTTATTAAAATCATGTTTATTTTAAATACAGCTCTACTTTTTGACTGCAGTAAATCTGTGTGTGTGTGTGTGTGTGTGTGTGTGTGTGTGTGTGTGTGTGTGTGTGTGTGTGTGTGTGTGTGTATTGGATGGTTGTGGAGGCGTGTTAATCATTTCACCTCAAGTAACGAAATAATGCTACTAAGACGCAATGGCTTACCGAGAGTGAAAGACAATAAGATTTAGTAAGAAGAAAAGGGCAATAATAGAAAAGGTTTCAGGAACACGGAAGATATGCATGCATGGACGTATGTATAATTAAGTTTTACACCAATTTTCCTCCATAAAATCGTTATTTCTTGAATCTGAAAGCCTAAAATTCTTAACCTACATTTTCTTTATATTTTTGTTTCATTCCAACCACTTCGGTTGTAAATACTTCTTTGCTATGTAAAGAGTCGATAGTTACGTCTGGCGCCAAGATTCCAGTCTGTTGTTAGATATGGCGACCAATCAAGATGGATTGCCTCTGCTACGCTAATAACTGTGTTTCCGGTGTTTCTCTGAGAAAAAAGATCTTTTCTGTTTGATTTTTTTTTTTTTTTACCTTTAATTCTTTTTAAAGATTTGCACCTGCTACATACGAGGAGTTTTCTCTGGAAACACTTCGTAACAAAAATGGATACGTAATCCATCAGAACATGAAGCATCGTAAGTTTGATTTAAGGATTTACGGCTCTCTCTTTTTTTTGTTGCGTTGCTTTTGGCAAGAGACTGTCAGTCATTGAACATATGTAAAAACTGGCTTCATACGAAAGGGGCGTAAGCAATCGTATTTGCATTTTTAGAGTGATTGATTCTACGAGATATTGCAGAGCGTACACATTGTTAAAATGAATGTATATAAGTGAATGTTTATAAAATTGGAAAACTCTGTATTCTGTATTGCTTGTTTTTCCTTCTGTCTTTCTCTCTCTCACTCTATCTCTTTGTCTCTGTCTGTCTCTCTCTCTCTGTGTCTCTCTCTCTCTGTGTCTATATATATATATATATATATATATATATATATATATATTATTTCAGTTCAAAATACACTTGGGAAAGTTATGAATTCGCCACTTCTTCCACAGCTATGGGTTAATTAGTAAACCTCAGCATTTAAACCATTATTATCTAAAAGCAAAAAAAAAAATTATATATAAAAATATACATAATATAAAAATATTTTATGGCTTTAAATAACCTGCAAAGTATTGTTAAGCTGAAAAAAACGAATCAGACGTAAACAAAGTGCGACGAAGTTCTAAAGAACGCATCACGTCATACCAAAACTTTTTACACTTTCTCATATTTCTTTCCCTATTTTTTTTCTTGAAATATATATATATATTTAAATTATCAATTTTAAGATGAAACTCCCTTAATAAGATAAAAATACACTCTCAAAATTCTAATTATAGAACATTAAAAGAGAAAGTGATACTAAAATTTAAAAGGAGGAATTTTAAAATACCAAGAGAATGACCTAAGTACGTCCATTTAAAAATATTCCATATACGTATAGACACATACATATATATATATATATATATATATATATATATATATATATATATATATATATATATATATATATATATTTATCAATTATCTATCCATCTATATATACATATAGGTATACTCATATACATATACACACCCTTATGTACATATACAACCATATATATACA
Source organism: Acanthosepion pharaonis (assembly GCA_903632075.3). Classification (NCBI taxonomy): domain Eukaryota; kingdom Metazoa; phylum Mollusca; class Cephalopoda; order Sepiida; family Sepiidae; genus Acanthosepion; species Acanthosepion pharaonis. The sequence continues at coordinate 114,080 of CAHIKZ030001464.1, read as the reverse complement.
CATACACACACATATATACATAAATACCTACATACCTACACACGATTATATACAAAAAAGCATATAAAAAGAATTCTACCCATAACTATCCACACATGCATATGTATTTATATTACAATGTTATACATCTATTCACAAATATATTACAAATATTAATTCTAAGGTATATACATCTACGTACATATACAGATTACAAGTAAATTCATATTCAAAATACTACACATATATAAATACATGTATACATATATATATCCGTACATATACACACAAAATGCATACACATACACCTATACACATTCACAAACACACACCTGTAAACATATATGCAAAATACACACATACATATATATACATATATATACAATGATATCTAGCACAAAAATAACGTTAGTACTTAAACATACCCCATACTTATATATTTATACTCACATATATATATATATATATATATATATATATATATATATATATATATATATATATATATATATATATATATATACCTATACATATACACATACCTCCATACACATGTGCCCACAATTAAAAAAAGTACATATATCCACATAAGCACCCTTTATCCAAAACGTTCATACATATATATATATATATAAATAGATAAATTCACATATAAATGTTCATCTGCGTAGATATCAACACGTATAATATCCATGTATACATACATTCATTTCAAAAATAAAATTAATATTTTCCCTTTTTAAATAGATGTTTCTAAACATACTTCGTTAAATTGAGGTGTTTTTTTATGTCTGCATTTACAAATCAACTCGTTATGTTTGTTCAGCAGTATGTCCGGATCCTTATGCTTTATTATTAAGATTTTTCTTTAATGCACAAATTGCATCGGTCTCTGAAGTTTATATAAACGGCAGAAAGGAAGGGAATTTTGATGTTTTTCTCTATATGAAATACGGCAGCGCCTCGGAGAATTAAATTCATACTTGAAGTGTTATGTTTAATAGCGGTAAGAGCCGCTGTTTTTAAAAACCTCCGTTCCCTAGAGAGCTCAAAAGGATTTCCCGGAGCATATATATATATATATATATATATATATATATATATATATATATAATCTTCATTTAGCGAGATCTCTCCTGACTAGTTCAATCTGGAGTAGAAGGCATCTCATTTTTAATCTGGATGGTTTTAATAAATAAAGCATTTTTGTTAATTTCTGTCTGAATTTCTGGGATGAGGAATTTTCGTTATTTACACTATTTATATGCGGACTATATTCCCCCACCTTTTTTTATTGTTATCACAACGTTTCAGCCGTTATACCCTCTCCTTTTCTTCAGGTGTACGTCGATCCAGATAACCTACAGAGAATGTCAAACTGACCCCTTTATTTAATATATATGTATATAGATTGTTCTCCTTACGCTGGTCAGGTTTAGGGATATCTCGTCTAGTTCTTACTTTAGTAGAACTTAATATCTTAATGGATTAACGCGTTTTTCTGTTAATTTGCTGCATATTAGTTGTTAGTTTAATCCTTGGGTATTTTACAAAGGACGGCTGAAAAGTTTATAGGCTGACAAAGGTAATCTCACGGGATGTGACCGAATGAGGTTTGTTGTTCACTACAGCCTCACTTGCTGTCCACACATTTCTTCGCTCGGTGTTTCAGTGCTAGGATCCCATTGATGGAGTAAATTTCATTCCCTCAACAGCATATATGACGTCATCATCACTGTGATACTCGTTCCCAGCCAACATTTTTTTACATTTTGGGGAACAAATGATGGGTCAGATCGGGCCAAATCAGGAGAATATGTCAGGTGATCAACCAGTTCAAAACCACAGTCACGCACCTTAGCCATTGAAATCAAGTATTATGTGTGCTGAAGCACTGTCATGATCAAACAAGATAACTTTCTTCAGTGTTTCCTGGGCTTTTGGTCTTAATAGTCTTCCGTAACTGCTTCAGCAATTTGGCATATGACTCTCAATTGATGATGGCCATTTCCGAGATAGTCAATAACAAAAAGTCTTTTGCGTCACAAAAATCTGAGGCAATTACCTTCCCTGTAGCGGAAACAACCTTGGTCTTTTTAGAGCAATCGAGGTACTTCATGTATTCTCTTTGCCTGTGGCTAAATGCAATGAACTCACCACTCATCATGAGTTTTAAATGTTCAAGAAATTTGAGGCAATTACCTTCCCTGTAGCGGAAACGGTCATGGTCTTTTTAGAGCAATCGAGGTACTCCATGTATTCCCTTTGCCTTTGAATCAATGCAATGAACTCACCACTCATCATGGGTTTTAAATGTTCAAGGAAATCAGTTGGACCTGCTTCAAAAAAATGTCAGGTTTTCCCATGATGTTATCAGACTGATGCGCTTTCGATCAGATCTCACGTAATATGCTAATAACATTGGCTATTTGAATTATAGTCAACCAGCGCTCATCTATCACCATGTGGTTAGCATGATCATTTTTCTCTCCCGTTATGAGAGTTGCATGAGTTTGGCGGATCTCGGGTCATCTTCAATACTCTTTACCGCCTAAATTCAGCTGCCCACTTTTGTACTGTCGATAAAGCTAGAGCCTCATCGACTAATGTAGCAAGAATATCAATATGAATGTTCCTTTGGGGCTAAACCCTTTTTTCTGAAGATATTTCTAGATAATGACATGATAACGAATTTCATCCATCGCTACGAGTTTCATTTGACGTCCTCTTTGAACAGTCAGATATCGGTTTACTTGGAAATATTTAAGGCAGTTACTAATATGATTAGTTGAAATTAATGAATCGTATTTCACAGCTCGAGCATCAATCTTTCAGCCTATACTCTACGTACTTTTCAGCCCACCCTTGTACAGGGATTCAGTGGTAATAGAACGAGGAATAACTGAGTAGTATGTAACTTTGTTTTATTTTTTCAGTATCCTGTTTCACTTGCCGGTGTATTATATTTTCTTCTTTAATTCGTTGACTTCCCGAGTTCAATTACGAAATCTGACTTCAAACGTCAACTATAATAGCTAACTTAGAAAAAAACATTTTTATGACTTGATTGATAGCCGCAACTGAATTCATAACATTGCTTTCAAACTAAAAGTATCCCAGCGAATAAACTCGTTGTTAGTGGCCGCAAATGAAAATGCATTCGAAAAAGCCTGGCATGAGGTAACTCATTCTATCGCCTAGACTGTATATCGAACCCTTCTCTTGCTTTTCAAATGCCCCTTTTATATTTTTAATACATTTTTTATCCTTAAAATGTTTGTTTTTAGTTACCAGTACGAATTTTCATTCCCGCCTTAGACACCGGATACCAGATATTTGCGTTGACAACAACGACAAAACTCGAAACCACTAAAGGGAGATAACTTGCTGTTTGCAACAAATGTGATAAGCAGCACGTATTTGTAGGTATCATCATTTTTTTTTTATTCGAGTATCACGTTTTCACTTGACTATGAGCCACATATTGCTGATTTTTCCAAATATTGAATCTTCAACTGTTGGGTGGTGTCATGTTGGTATTTCTTTAAGTATCGCCTCTTCAAATATCTTTGCGTATTATGTCGTTATGTTTGTTCCTTTTTCTTATCGGATCTTTATGTGTCGGTGAGTGTCATGGCTTTCTTTTTTTCAAGTGTTGAGTTTTCACGTTTCTGTGGGCGCCATGTATTTTTTTTTTTCATATACCGATTTTTCACGCGAAGGTGAGTGTCATGTGCTTTTTTGACGATTAAACAACGAGACATAAAGAGAGAGTTGAAATTTCTTGGGCACATAATGAGGACGGAGAGCTTGGAGAATTTGATACTCACAGGGCATATCGGAAGCAAAAGGGACTGGCGAAGGCAGCGGGCTTAATATCTGACTAGTAAATTACTGGAAAGTAGGGGATATGGAAAAAGACAAATGTTGCTGAGAGTTTCAATGGCTAAAAGGTTGTGGAGAGCCATGATCGACTACGATCTGACAGGACACAGTACATAGAAGAAAATCGTGTACTACATGTGTTGATGAGTTTCATGATTTCTTTTTTTTACGTATCGTATCTTCACATTTTAATTTTGAATCTTAGTCAAACAGCACATTACACTTCCTACATGCTACATGCTATATAGAACCAACCTTCAGTTGGAGTCTTACAGAAAATCTGCCAACAAGATGGGACTCATAAATGTCTATTCTCACCACTGTAACATGATCAAATTTGGAATTATTATAGGCTTCTCTTGAAAGCACTACCAATATGCATCCCCTAATACTGGCTTGACGAAATACGAATATATATATATATATATATATATATATATTATGAAATGGACAAAGTCCGAAAATTATTTTAAGACATTTTTATGTTTATACATTCTTTTTATAGATACAAATATTTAATTAAATGCACTGTTTATAATAATGCGTGACGTCATTTGTTTACATTTGATACGCCATGAGCAGATATGAATGTACGTGAAAGATTCATAGACATTCAGGCCGGTAAATGTTGCTTAATACTGTTTATTATAAACAGAGCATTTACTTAAATATTTGTATCTATAAAAGAATGTATAAAATATAAATGCCTTTATATATATATATATATATATATATATATATATATATATATATATATATAAAAATATATATATATATATATATATAAAACACGTTCAAAAACGTCTAATATCCTCATTATTTCATGAAAGATGAAGTGAAAGGCATACAAAATATACATCCGGAAAAAAGATAATGACATTATCAACAATAACAATGGCAATAAACCGTGATTAAAACAAGTGCATAATAGTAATTACTAAGTCCTTAACATCTACTATCAAAAAAAAAAATTCTTCCAATCTTAACAATATTAAAATAATAAAAAACACATCCGAAATTATTATGGATAAGTTCAGAACCAAAATATCCGTAACAATAATAATTCTGATTTTTTTTAAGCGCGCCTTGGATGTGGCACAAGGCCAAAAGCATTGGGCACCCAGAACTCAGTCGTGATTGACCTAGAGAGTGATTCTTTCTAACCATTACACCACGTTAAGGTGCCCGTATTGATTTTCTAAGTGTAGCTTAGATGTGGCACAAGGCTGAAAGTTTGGGGCATCTAGTGGGAATTGAACTCACTTTTCAGTCTTAACTGATCTAGCGAGACAAGCTTGCTAACCATTACACCGCCTTGGGGTGCTCAACTATAGTGATTTTCCACTTTAGTCAATTAGCTTAAATGGGACACAAGGCCGAAAGGCGGGGTACCAAGTGAGAATCGAACTCACTACTCAGCCGTAATTGTTCTAATGAGACAAGCTTGCTAATCATTAAACCACCTCGAAGTGCCCATTCTGAAGTAGATATATATGAAATAAACTTTCACAACTCTTCTTTACAAAACACTGGGAAAAGTTGGAGGAATTAAATAAAAACGTATATAAACATAAAAAAGGATCTTGTATACAATAATTTATGAAATACATCAGTCGTATATAGAAAAGAAATCAACCGCAACTACGATCTAAATAAGGCCACGCTTAATAAAAAAAAAAACAAAAAAAAAACTGACTTATAGCATCTAATTTGACGGAAAATTATTTAAAGTGTTGCTATCGAAAGTTATCAAAATATAAATCTGCGCTGTGGAATTTTGTTGTATATTTTGAATATATCTTTTTTCTAAAATAATTACGCCAAGCCCAAGCCAAATTATACGACAATAAAAATATTAAATAATAAATGTATAAAATTATAAAAATATAAAAAAATAAAAGTATACTGTTAAATTCATAACATTCTATCATTTAAAATATATAATACATGAAATAATATCCGAAACTAAGATAATATAAATATTAATTACATTATTAAAAGAATCAATCACTTTTGTTTATGAGACATTACATTACGTTATTAGATTACGTCATTCATAATTTTCCTAGACTTTTCTGTTACCCTGATGAATATTCATGAGCGTTCTTAAAAATGACGTTTTTTTTCACTTTTGTTTATAAATGTAAAACTGATTAAACTGATGCAAGACATTATTATTACTCTTTTTATTTTTATTGCTATTATTATTATTATGATTATTTTAATTCATTTCTCATCGATGCAGTTATTACGTTGTAAATACAAATTTCTTAGACTAACAGAAGGTAGGATTGATATACATATTCTTTTATCTTAAGCAATACGAAATCAAAATGACTTAAAATAACATTCGTAGTATTTGTGTAGTATTAGCAATTGTCATCTTCTTCTGATTATTATTATTATTATTGTTGTTATTATTTTTATTATTGTTATTATTAATTTTTATATTATTATTATTATTATCATCATATTTCTGTATTAGGTCGTGGTGTGTTGTTATGGCATTTCATGTTAATTTTTTTTTTTTTTTTTTTTATCTCCGATGATTGATTACATTTCTCCTTTAGTTGTTGCTGTACTTAATAAGACAATTTTCTGTATGTCTTTTATTTTCCAGGATTCTTTCAATTTTTTTATAATTCCAAGTGCACCTATTACCACTTATTATTCTTGTTTTCAATTTCCACATTTTTTATTTCAATTTCCAGGTCTT
>CAHIKZ030001464.1:22500-102500 GCA_903632075.3 Acanthosepion pharaonis | reverse complement strand
TCAGAATTTCCATGGTCACCATTGGAATCGTAAAATATTAGTGTTTAAGCTTTTTATTATATTGTATATATATTTATATATATATATATATATATATATATATATAATGCCTCTGATGAATTCACTTTGAAAGAAATTGTTTATTTTTTTATCAAGAATTTTTTTTAAAACGTCAGCGTGTTGAAATTCTCACAATATTCAGTTTTACCGAAGCTATCGCTAATATTTTTTGCCGGTATTTAAAACTCTACGCTTCGTTCAATTTCGCAAATCAATCGCTGGATTTTGAATAAATGTTTTTTATGGAAAAATACCTTTATAAAATCCCTACTTCACGGTTTAATAATTTCTTTAATTTAATTTTATAGGACAGGGTAAAGAATATTTTTTAATTTGGTTTCGATCAGTCAATCTATGGCTATTTTAGACGGGGTGAGGGACGGACAAAGGATATCACGGATATTTATATAAAATATAAACTTGGCTATGAATTGTAATCAGCAGCAGCAAATAAAGCGGTTGTCACTCATTATTCTACTTGGTTGTCCCTGTGAAAAAAAAAGATGGCGTTGTGCAGTAATGCTCTGAACATTTAAATAGCATTAATGTATTAATAGAAGCAAATTCATTGCATATATAGATATATATGTGAAAAAGAGACGGGTAGAATAGGTTTGCAGTCAAATTGGTTTCTGGTTTAGAGTCGGGCGGAATGGCAATGATGAGCTAACGAAATAGGAGCATAAAACTTTGGTAATTTTGCACATTAACAAATACAAAAAACGCCAACACAACGGAAACCAAATGAGAATTGTTTTTTTGTCTATCATTTATTTTTTAATGCATTCTTCGTATACGGAAAACTGTGAGGAAACAGAAATGCCTGCAAGATTATTTGAGCATACAAGAAAATGAAGAAGGAAATTGCATCTCGAGAGACGAGGCAAAAAATCAAAATGATTGCAAAATATGGCAGGCAACAAGTCAAACCGTCTATTCTTGTCTCCATTTTTAATCGGAGGAATGTATTTACGGTTCGCTTTGTTTTTTATCAGTTTCGTATTAATTAACAAAAGAAAAAAAGTATGTATTTTGGCGCGAAGCTTTTGCTGAGTCTGGTAGAGTGAAAGAGAAAAACAAATCCCGAGAACCAATAAATAACTGTAGGAAAATTGGATATAAAAAGGAAAGTACTTACAGTAAAAGAAAATAAAAAAAAAATATCGATTCCTCTCAGTAAAGCAACAACTATCAAGCTAGTTTCTCTTGGACAATTCTCATTGGAAGGCGTATATTTGGAGCTTTGATCTGCTCGACTTTTAAATTGGGAAGGTAACAGTGGATGTGTCACTCGAACTCTGGTGGTCAGATTTCAAGACCAGTTGAAAACCAGATTGTCATTGTTTACAGACAACGTTAAAAAGCCGTTCCAATTTGATTGCTGCAAAATATTCCACTTATATATTTTGAACACCAAGAAAAATTCAGATGTCATCTTCTTCCTCTGTATAATGAATCGGAAAGAGACATTTGATTAAATGTTTTTTATTTTACGACGTATCAACATTTTCTATGTTATTTTCTAGTCTTATTTAGCGTACAACAAAGTAAATACTGATATGTTTCCATTGGTGGCATGTTCCGAAGTTAAACTAAACTCTTTCTGTGGTAAGATTTAAATTAATAAAAATTCTGGCCATTTGCGTCCTTTGGTGACAATGTAGTTGGTAGCATGACATGTTTAATAAGACATCGCTGAATTTTAGACGTGGGATTTGCTATATTTTCGGCAACACGAAAATAAATTATCGCTAAATTTATAAAATTCCATGAGCTAAAATGATGAATCACCAATCAATGCCGACGACGGTGGGGATCATAGTCATTGCGGGGGACACGACCCTTCCATTAACTGCTTAATATGTGATCTGCCAGAATTACATATAGTTTGAATTTAGAGTTAAACGAGATAAATCACCACCAAAGCTGAAGAAATCAATCAGCCTAATATTTATCCCATAGTTGGGGAGAGAGAAAGCAAAAATTATTTTCATACCGTTCCTAAGGATTATGTGCGTAAGCGAATGTAACGAACTCCACCCGCGAAATGTTTACACTGACTATATCGATGACAGCGCTATATATATATATATATATATATATATACACTTTTGAAAAAAAATATGATTTCATTGCGACACAGAAATTACTATGTTTCGAAACTGGTTAGCAGTATTTAAGTTTAATTCCAATATAAAACCATAACCACTGGGTGGCAGTTTCATCCCCAAGACTTGTTTTGGAATATATATATATATATATATATATATATATATATATATATATATATATATATATATATATATATATATATATAAATATGAATGAAGAAATTTTTTAAGGTAGGCTATATTTATGGGATAAAGTGCTCCATATCAGAGATAGAGCGTATGTAAATATAAGTATAAAAGTGAACATTGAAGTCAACACTCAGAGACAACAGGCTGTTTTATGCTAGACGCAATCGTCAGGCCTGACGATCACATCTAGCATTTTCTGTCGCCTTTAAGTGTTGACTTCAATGTTCACTTTCCAGGAAACAATGAAAGAGAATTCGCATTCTACGCCACGATAGACTCCTGGTATATGTGACTCATTTTTTGTCTTTGTTTTATATTTATTGTGATTACATTTTTCAATTACTCACTTATGTTAAAAATCATTGCTATACAACTAATGAAGGCGATATAATGAACAGAAAACTACTAAACTGAAATACGTTTCACAACACCAACATGATGTTGCGTGTGACTGTGTGGGAAACACACTTTTGAATCCCAAAACGCCATATCCATAGAAATATATTTAAAATATTCTCCTGGATGTCGTAAAAAAGGAATAGCCGTGTGGATTTTGGCCCCAATTTTTTAAACTAGTAATTGATTCCTCTCTATTTATCAACCTCCCCGCAAGGCAAGATATGGTGCAAGGCCAGTATTTTTTTAACATGGGCGTTCCCAGCTGTAGACTCGTGCAGAAATTGCCCGTAGACTATGTATACAATGGGTCGGGTTTGTCTACCTCCCCAAACGTGACTCTGATCTTCGGCAGAGCCTTGTCTGGGTTCCTCTTCTCCTGGAGGCAGAGAGTTCGAGAGAAGAGGAAGAGGACGAAAAGCCTACTCCTCAAAATATATTTGATTTCATACATTCATAATCTATCTGGTAACAATGAATAATACTACGAATGTTCAAATTATATTTTCTCAGGTCGTTATTATATAATTATATGGCACGAAAATGGTACGCATCCCTGGCACATCGGGAAGAATTGTTACGTCAGTGATGACGGATCTTAGAATGAATAAGAAATCACAACTCCCCGCTCAGCTGGTTTGGGAAGCTTCGCTCACTGGACTCTCGCATATTGAAAAAAGAAAACTGCCGGTTCGCCACATCAGACAGTTTTAGAAACACTGTTGTAAATCATGAACTAAAAGAAATCAATAAATCTGGAAATTTAAAATTTAAATTAACCCATTTCTGTCTTTGGTTACATCCCTAACTATATTTCTAAATATATTTAATGGCTATACTGGGTGTTTCAGAAAAAATATATCATTTCCTCCTCGAGTATATTATTGTTTAGGTGATTTCAATGTTAACAGCATATATAGAAACAACTCAAAATTCTGTTTGATCGTTAATGTTTTTCAAGTATAAAAATGCCATTCAGTTGCAAAGAAAAGGCTTTTCATGTGTTATAGTTTGCTCGAGCACAGTCGAACAAGCCTCTATTTATGAGATGCTTTCCCTAAAATTGCAGCAATTGCAATGCATATTTGGACATACCAGAAAAAAGCTCGAAGGGAAAGGCTGTCTGTACAAGGTAAAAAATGATTTAGACGACCCAGACTATCGGAAAAGGTAGTCGGTTGGGTAAGGGAGACATTCTTACGAAGCCCCAGGATGTTCATGAAAAGGGAATGTCAAGAATCTTAGATTCATCCAATGTCATTTTAGCGTGTCGCAAGCAAAGCCTTGTGAATGACACTCTACACGTTGCAGCTCGTTCAGACCTTAAAGAGAGATGACAAACAAATGTGCAAGTAATTCTTTGTCGATATGCACGAAGAACTTGAAGATGAGTATGAAGACCGTCTTAGTTTTAATTTCCTGAACTATGTAGTTATAGATATTTACATCTCAAATGATATCAAATTTTATGAAGTACACTGTATTTTGAGATATTTCGAATTTAAGAAAATAGAATGACCTAAGTTATCATGCAGATTAAACTATTGTTAATTTATGACCCCCGAAATATAAAAACTATTTTTTCATTATCTATTTTGAAAGAGCGGTAATGGAAAGGATTTTAAAAATGCTGAAAAGCATAAAAGTAATAAAGTTATTGATTGAGAGAATGTCCATATAAGAGATACCTAGGGCACACCAAGGCGTTGTAATGGCTAGCAAGCTTGTTTCGCTAGAACAATTACGAATGGATAGTGAGTTCGATCCACACTGGGTGCTCCATAATTTCTGCCCTTGCCACGTCTAAGCTACGCTTGGAAAATCACTTTCGGCACCTCGACGTGATGTAATGGCTAACAAGCTTGTCTCGCTAGAAACATTACAGCTGAGTAGTAAGTTCCCTCCTCACTGAGTGCCCCATGCTTTCGGCCTTGTGCCACATCAAATTTGTGCTTAGAAAATCTTTTGGAGCTCCTCGAGGTGTTGTAATGGGTAGCAAGCTTGACTCGCTAGAACAATTACGACTGAGTAGTGAGTTCGATCCTCACTGGGTGCCCTCTACTTTCGGCCTTGTGCCACATCTAAGCTACGCTTGGAAAATCGCTATAAGAGATACCAAATGAGAAAGAGGGTAGTTAAAAATAGGAATAAATTGCGAATTAGAAACAACGAAAAATGTTTTAAGAACTTGTTTCCTCGAAGGAAACGTAAAATAGAGAGAATGTTAACGAAACAACCACTTATGACCAGTGCTCTTTAAACAGACTTCGCAAACTGGGACCTGTCAAGCAATATCCTAGGCAAACTCCTATCAGTAAAGCACATATTTTAAAACATCAAAAATTGGGCCATACATAACAATTGACTTTTCTGGAGTAATTTTCACGGACGAATCATATGTTATACTCGATGTTTTAAAAGATGCAGATGCGCCTGTGGTAAAAAGAATGTAGCTCTGTGTGACAGTATGATGATACGGGATGGAATTGTCGAGGAAACAATTGTAGGAACATTCACAGTCAATGAAGGAATGAAATTGAACAGTGCTAAATATTGCGATTCATGTAGAAGAATTTCTTTGAATTGTACGAGTCTCAGCCTCGCAGTTTCAAAGTGATGTTCATATGTATCAATGAAAATGCTACTCATGCATCTAGGGACAAAAGTAGAAGGTTTACAAAAGAGAAAGACCAGCATCAAATCCCGACCTAGTTCGAAAATTTTTGCTCAATTGAGAGGAAGAAATTATATGAAGATGGTAAACAATATACCAAAATTGCGAACCTATGACAAGCAATTAAAACGACCATGTCGGAAATTGAACCCTCTGAAGTTAAAAAAATATGTAACAAAATTCAATGGATAAAGCTTTTCTGACAGTTATTAAGAAGAAAGGGAAGTATATTAAGTAATAAATGCGTTGCTATCGTTTGTCTGACGATCGCAAATAGCGTGAAACCTAGGATCACATCAATCCAACTAAATATGTTAGCTCTATCATTGATATGGAGCGCATTCCAATAAGTACCGTATATATATAATATATAAATAATATATGTAAAAATTGCATATACTCGACTCTCCCGCCGATATTCGACGTATGAGGGTCAAGCAGATCGGTTTCTAGGAAACCGACAGCCCGACATCAGCACATGAGATTTGATTATAATGTAAAGGTTTCGTGCAGGACCATCCACAGTTTTTGAAGAGCCGAATACAGAGACCTGGTGCACTACGTGCCACAGGGTTCCCAAACAACCCTCAGCAGGTTTTGAATTCAGAGTTGTCCCCCTTCTAGAGCAGTTGCGATCCAAGGCTATAGAACCCAGTCTGTCCTGCTATTTTACCCATAGCTGGAGGGAGAAGAAGAGGATTCACACCATTCCCAAGGGTATTAGCACGTAAGTGAATCTAAAGGGTTCGACTGTAATTCGAACTCGGCTCTATATATACACACACATATATATATATATATATATATATATATATATATATATATATATATATATATATATATATATATATTTTATATATATATATATATATATTATTTATATATATATTACATATATATATATTTATATTTTATATATATATATATATATATATTACATATATATATATTTATATTTTATATATATATATATATATTACATATATATTTATATTTTACATATATATATGTGTGTGTGTGTGTGTGTGTGTGTAAAAGAAAGATTTGTGAGTGCACGTATACATATGCTTCACTGGATTATGTGAATGTTTTCGATTTCATCTGAAGATTTCAGTGAGGCATGAAACTGACATTTGCCAGACAGGGCTGATTCCTTTATCCACGCCGCTATTAATATAGAAAAATGTAAATGATATATTTTCAATTTGCAATATGAATCTGAATTGTTTTGCTGGTGTTTTTTTTTTGTATGTGCACGACAGGGAACTTCTCAAATATTCTAATATTTAGATTCGCTAATCTATGCGCATTCTAAAACAGTTACATCTACTTCAGATTTTCCTATCATTTAAACTTACACGGATATTGGGCATACAAGATTTTCAAATGTCTTTATCTAGTCGTCATTGTAGAAGTATTGATGCGAAAATATTTGCATTTTTTTGAAATGTGTACGGTGACATGTCCAATAATTTTACCAACACAAATTGTATTAAAGCGAAACAAAATTTGGACGTGAAATATTTTAGCTAAATCAGACTGCTTTTTGAAAGCTTATTTCCTGTAAATAAATAAATCTTATTAAACTATATTTGTGTAGTTCGGGGAATAGAAAACGAATGGAAATCAAGTTAAGATGGCTTCGGTGTAATAAAACGATAATGAATTCATATTAATAAAATTCGTTAATTTTAGTCAAATCAACATTAATTTTGACTACCGTATAACCTAAAATAATTTAATTAAAAACATTTAACACTCAGGGTCGCACAGCAATCAATGAGATATGCCATATAGTCGAGACCGGGAAACGGCTCGAAAATTTTAATTAAATCTGATTGTAAAACAAAAATATCTAATAAGTTTTATTTTCTGTAACATTCATTATTTAAGCGGATAACGTGATTCTGCTTTCTTTTGTTAATCATTACTCTACAAGCATGAAAATAAAACCCACAAGAATACAAGCGATTGCAAAAAAATGCTGGAAACAGAGTGTACAATAAAAAACAGAAATGAACAGTCTGGTCGACTGCTATATTTAACAGTACCCCCCCACAAGGAATGTATGTGGCACAAGACCTATTTTATCGTGGGTTTCTCCGATCCCGTAGGCTCGGTAAAAAATGTTCCCTTTGAACTCGCCTTGACGGGTTCAGGGCCTGTATCTTTAAGATTTTGTCTTTTAAGATTCTTCTTTGCCATTCGGCAAGGCTTCGTCCGAGTTCCTCTCTGCCGAGGCAGATAGTTCAACAAAAATGAACAATCTGGTCGACTTCTCCCACAAGGCCTTCTATCCTATTAATCTTATAGTAGGAGGAAGAGTCCAACATCGACTCTTTAGAGGGAGGACGCCATCACAGTTTTAGAAGGGACTGACAAATAATTCTGGGGCTAAAAACTGACATTTGTATAAGTTATGAAATAATAATGTTATTATAATGAAGAATTAAAGGAAACCTTATATTATTATTATCATTGTTTAAAAATAATAATTTTAGATTTCAATGCCATCAAGGCTTAAGGCCATATCACGTATAAACACGCGTTCCTGTACGGTTATCGCGGTTAAACTACGTCGATCCTGGTCTGTATCTGAATAGCTGACCGCTTTGGAAAAGCAGGTGCTGTTAAGCTTGGCCGTTTTGAAGAAATATAGTTTTAGGGTGAGGTATATTTATGGGACAAAATGCTCAATATCAGAGCGTATGTAAATAAAAATATAAAGTGAAAATAACTTCAAAATTATTTTTTTGAACAGTTGGAAAATTTGCACCAAAATATCGAAAAAAGTTTTGTCGCCTCCAAAGTGTTGTTTATATTCAATTTTTCATATTTTATATTTATATATATATATATATATATATATGTGTGTGTGTGTGTGTGTGTGTGTTGACTGCTGGCTCTTATAAGTAGCCTATAAGCCCTTCCGCAAATACTTCCAAAAAATCAGTATAGCTGGTAAACAAAAAATTGTTTAGACGCTTTTTATACCGATCAAGGTTGTATTTGGTTACATGTTACTGTAGCGGTTTTATGACTGACCCGATCTGTAAAAATATGAATGCAAAAATATGTTTCTAGTAAAAGCTTATCTTCTTTCACCATACTGTAAAAAAGAGCTAAAAAAACTTTATTTGAAAATACTGATTAACTAAAAAACAATTAATAAACAGATTATAAAAATCATTGCAAATTCAATAATCGAAATTCGATAAAATTTTATCCATTAATTGTATTGATCTCTGAATTTATGCAGTTCTTTTTCGTCGCGTACAAAAATATTCGAAGTACTTTTAGTTTAGACGAAGCTTACAAATCCCAAAGAAATGACATTTGATCTGGATTCAAAAAAGATTCGATACGAATTCAAAAATATTCGGAAAGCAGCCGTTTTTTCTGTGTCGTGTGGGAAGTAATCAATGATACTTAAATGATTGCGTCGGGTGCCGATAAAGCGGTGCGCGTGTGGGATATTGCTCTTGAACAATGCAGATGTATTGCCCATACACATCAATCATAGCTCTAGTAACGTCTTGAAACATGGCCATGCAGCTTGTTCGGGGTTGTCTGCGTTATTACTTTAAAGTGGGCTTGTCTGATTACGTCAAGCCTTAGGGAGGATAATATTATGGGTGAACGTACGTACCATGTACTGCTTTCAGGTCGGAAGATCTGTTCCATTATGATGAACCTCTCAGTGGCCGGCCGCAGGTCCGGAATGCCGAGGTCCTGAAGGCGACCATAGAGGAGGACAGCAGCTAACTTGAGCTTATCGAACGCTTCCATGTTTTTGTTGAAACAGTCAGACTTCACCTGCATCGCATAGGGACCAAATGGGTACCACGCACACCCTCGGAATCTAACAAGCAACAACGAGAGACGGCGTGTTTATCGTTGCATTCTCGGCACCGCATCATACCCATTTTTGATAGAGACGCATTTTTACCACCAGGGAATTGCAGAGTTTGGCCACGTTGGATTACACCAGCCGCACATCCAAGCTTAACAGCACCTGCTATTCCAAAGCGGCCAGCCGTTCAGATACTGACCACGATCGACGTTGTTTAACTGCGATAACCGTACAGGAACGAGTGTTTCTACGTGATATGGCCTTTAGCCTTGATGGCATTGAAATCTAAAATTATTATTTTTAAATAATAATAATAAGGTTTCCTTTAATTCTTCCGTATGATTCAGTGTCACAGTCTAATATTATTATTTCATAACTTATACGAATTATTTGTCAGTCCCCTCTAAAACTGTTATGTTGTCCTCCTTCTAAAGAGTCGATGTTGGACTCTTCCGCCTACCTATGATTAGTAGGAGAGAAGGCCTTTAATGGAGCAGTAAAGACTGTTAATTTCTGTTACTTCTCTGCCTTTGAAAGAGGAACTCGGATACGAAGCTTTGCCGGAAGGCAAAGTTTTTGTTTTCCTTTTTCATTTCTTCGCTTTCCCGTTTAGTCGGGTTCCAAAGGAATATTTTTTGGCCGGGCCTATTTAAATCTATGAATTAAAATAAATGGAAATCTTCCAGTCGACCAGATTGTTCAACTGTCGAACCCTCTGCCTCGACAGAGAGGAATTATTGATGGGAGGCATTTGCCGCAGGGCAAAAGTTTCGTCCGTGGAGGTAGATAAGGCCCCAAAACCCGTTTATAATTCATAAACAAGGGAAAATTTTATTCGATCCTAAATTCACTTGGCTCAAGAACGCAAAAAAATTAAAAATAACTGAAAACGCCACATATTCCCTCGTGGTGGTGGTGGTGGTGGTGGTGGGCTGTTAAATATTAACAGTCGAATAGATTGAGCGCTTGGTCAACCGACACAAACTCAATAGTCGTGTAATACTCTTCTGTTGTACTTAATGTTTAATATATGATATATCTGTAAGACTTGTTTTGTTATGTGACGTCGTCCCCCGGTCGCAGCGTCGACTGTATCGTTCGATCCCGGTCGCGGCGCCAATTGTGACGTCACGTGCTCCCCAGGCTCTGATATCCTTGTCACGGACAGCACCAACTGTGACGTCTTCGCCGCGGCGTCAGCTGTTCGCTCCTCGCTGCTCCAAACGTGACGTTCTAACCCTTTGGTTAGATTGATACCAGCCTCGCCGTTCCCAACCCGCTTCCAACGCCTGGTTACCAGGGTAACTGCACTGATCTCCAGTCTGCCTACCCACGTTGTGAATTGATCTTAGACAGACGAGATCAAACAGGGGTTGGGGCCGTAATGCAAGTTGAGTCCAACGGGGGTGATAACACACAATTATGTATAAAAGAAAATAAAAATAAAAACTCACAAGGTCCAACGTATCAAAGAAAAAAGGTAACAAACTTTTTATGTCTATTTGCTCGGTACATAGGACTATGTCTACTTCCCGACCCGTTCTGTGGATTGTGGCACGACGCTTTTACTAGGCAACTTTAAGGCTTCAAGTTGTCTGCTCTCTAAGAAATTTGTGTTTCGGTGTGTCTTTGGACGAAAGTCGAAAAAAAAACTTATTTCTGTGGTCTGATTCTAAGTCGCTCTTCAAACTACTTGTTCTTGGTTGAAGAAGAGTCCAGAAGTGTGCGTGAATCTTGGTCAGCTATCTTGACGCGGTTTCAACACTGGGCGCTCATCTCTGCTTGTCGTCCACGGCTCAAAACTTTTCGTCAGGTTGTCCGCGGCTCAATCGACTTTTCTCTCGGCTCAAACAAAACCGGTCATTCCTCTCGGGGCCGGTTCTCTTCGGCTTGGGTCGGACGAACTTCTTCATAATTCTAAATTTCCACCCTTCTTATTTCTGGTTGGGGATTTTCCGGCTTTTTTCTGTTTTTGGGGTCTTTTTTATCACGCCCAAAACTTGGGTCTGTCGGCGCCAGGGGGTTCTTCGATAATTCTAAATACGTATCCACCCTTCTTATTTCTGGTTAGGGATTTTCCTTTTCCATTTTCGGTAACTCCTCCTCCCACTTCTTACTGTGCCTGACAATGGCGTATACCGATTCCCCCACTTCTTCGTATCGTCTCCTCACCGCTCACTTCTGATGAGGTCGTCGACCGATTCTCCTCGTTCGTCACGTGACCGCTCTCGGCCAATGAGGTCCTGGTCGGGTATCTTTCCTCCTCCTTCGTGTGTCATGTGATCTTATTTAGCCAATGACGTCTTTAGTCGGGCGTGGACAATCCGTGGCTTTGTTTTGGGGAAAGAAACACCTTGCTTAAAAAAACAAAATATTAATTTAAATCGCCCTTATCATGAACGACTGAGATGACACCTTCGGCTTTTTAACACGTGGTATTTGTCAAACAGTTTATCGCTAATTGGATATGATCTAAGAAAGGGATTTCTCAGACCTGTTGGCGTTTCCGTGAACGAAATAAAAATATTTCATTTTTTCCTCGGCCGAAGGTCCGATAATAAAAAAATCTTTATTATCTCAAAAAAAATTTTTTCAGCGAACATCATCTTGTGTGGCTTTTTTTCAATTCTGGAAATTGTCTGTGTTTTCGTATTAATGGTTTGTCTTCATATCCTTAGATACACTTCCCCACCCACTTAGACCTTTACTATCATTCCAATGACACACTTTCCACTTGTTACTTATCAATATTTTTCATTGTCCCTAAACTTTGTTTCTTCAACCATTTGATAACAACTTCCATTTTTCGTCTCGGTCAGATGCTTGACCTGATATTTTTCGACATCTGTTATCTGTCAGCCGTGCGTGTGTGTGCTCGCTTATGACCTGTTTTCGTATTATTTTTTTTTTTTTTTTCTTCTTCGTTTTCTTTTCTTTCTTCCAGATCGCTTGAATGTAAAGAAAGAATTATTCTTAAAACCCAAAATATTTTTCGGCTTTAAATAATTATTAAATGGTTGATAAACCGTAAAAACAAATCATATATCTATGAATATTTCTTTCAAATCGTCAGGATATGCATGGTGCCACAGTTATTTCTTTAACCATTTACTGGTCACAACAAAAACAAAATCATTTAGAGCCTCTCAAGTATTCATTGACCGTTTTTACCCTTCCAACCTATCAAGCTTCAGGATAAACCCATCAATCCCTCAGTGTTGATAGCCACAATTTTCTCAGTCCCTGCTTTATTGTTAATGTGTATCATGTCGAAAGTGTGCATATTCGATCTAATGAAGTAAACCCGATAATATTTGTATCTATCCAGCTCAAAATCAATATAAACTCCGCATGCTACTGATTCTGACTATCATTTTAACAATTAAAAAAACAGATCTCCTCGGTTGATATTTTACTGGAGATCAGCAGATATCATCATTTGATCTTTTATAAATGTTTCCAATGAAACAGGTGGCATTTGTTCATGTTTCCCGTCTAAATAACTAATTGGCAACTCTAAGATTGACGAGACTGACGACCATATCACGTCAAAACACTGGCTCTCGTACGATCAGCAAATTTAAGTATCGGAGAACATGGTCAGTAACTAGATGGGTGATCGCCTGGGAATACCAGGTGCTATAAGGTTTGGGCGTGCGAGTGCTGTTATGATTGATAGCTCGGAATTGGAAATCTGAGGATCGATTTTCAATCTATTTATTTTTATTTACTTACGCGCAAATACTCTTAAGAAATATATGAATTCACCTACCGCCAGCTATTTGTTAATTAAGACTTGTATCAGTAAATTATTATTATCTCCAAAATGTCTTAAAATCTAAAGGTATTTTGTGGATTTAAATAACTTTTGTGATGTCAGACGCTTACGCGTTGTCAATTTTTTGATGTCAACGAATGCTCGTTATCACTTTCGTAATTCTCGTTGTAGTCGAGACTTTGTAATCGCAGATACAAGTAGTAACACCTAATAATGCTCGCACTAGTAATAATTGTTCAAATATTAACCACAGGATAGAAATCCGTAGAGCGATCAGTATAGAGAAATAGTATAGAGGATAGTATAAAGAAAATATTTATTTTGTAAAGAAATACAAAATTGTGGCTCAAGGCCGAAGGGGAAGAGGGGAAAGGTTGGCCTTTCGCTGACTATCTTAGTTCTAGTTAATCACAATCACAACCCATTTATTCAATACAATATACTCAATCACCACAAGAACTTGTCCATCACCTCCCAATCCTACATGTACCACAATACCACATATACACAAGGGACCTACAAAATACCCCATGAGGTAAAAATTTATAGTAAGGATAGTATAGAGAACCGCGATGACTTAGACGCCACTCAAATTCAGATATATAGCTTTCTTTTACGATCAGGTGGTCTAATTATTTGAAATAAAATCACCTGTGTTTGCTCACTGGTGATCTGTTTTTAAGCTCCAGTGTCGGCAACAATACAACAATAACTTAAAATACTGATAAGTCGTAAAAAATTATATCACTCAATCAATAAAACTAAGGTGTCTATAGGTTCAACTTTTTCAACCCCTCCTTTGTGGTTAGTTCATATCATGTCGTAATGTGTGCATATTTGATTTGTTAATATAAATCGATAATGTTTATATACTATAATACTATATACTATAAACAACTGTTTTATGTATGAAAAGCTTCAAAAAGTATTAAACAGTTAAAACTATTAAATGAAGGAAACTAACTTTTTTTTTCAATTTCCGCTATTTTCTTTTATGTTTATCATCTAAAGGATTTAAAAGACAATTTTTAGCTTTTTTTTTTAAATTTTCTTACTTAATTAAAACGAAAATAATCATGAAACTCGTTTAGGTTACATATTTATGCAACTATTTGTCATTTTGTAATGATATACATATATAATAACAAGACGTTTTAATATAAAAAATAAATCTTCATATTTTTGTGTTTTTGGTACCAAGGGTTTAATACATTCGCTGATATAAAAAAATAAAGCCATTTATTTTGTTGAATAAGAATGGCTTTCTTAAAAAAAAAAAACCTATTAGAGTGAAAGTGTTTATTGCACTAGAATTGCCATCTCGAGCCCAAGATCAGTAATCTGTAATTACTATGTTTTGTCCGTTTTTTATGCATTGTTTAAACTAAAGACGATGATGCTTCCAATCTAAGCCAAACGGAAACAAAGAAAATGGAAAATCAAATCTGACAATTTTCATCGCGTTTGACCGAAGTGTCGTTGTGATTGGATGAAAATTATTCATCTTGTGCCAAGCTAGGAATTTTCTGCTACAAATTATATGACCGGTCAAAGACTAAAGTCGTTCTTTTGGGTTTGTCATGAAACACTGAACTTATAAACATGAAAGAAAGGCACATTTAAATGTCATGAATAAATTAATTCGTAAACCCTGCTTAGAAGACGGAAAAAAAACCCTGACAGTATTTGCATATGTTAAAATGTGCCTTCCGTCTTTTATACGCTTGCAATAATCAACAACAGGTTTTTAACAACATTCTGTGTTTGACAAATGTATGTATACATATCTTTTCTTGCAAATATTTTTCTAAGCGTAACTTAGATGTGGTACAAGGCTGAAAGCATGTGGTACCCAGTGAGGATCGAAATATTGTATATATGTATGTAAATCTGTTTCTGTATTAGTACGTACATAATTAATTTGACTATATTTTCCTGAAACTTTGGTGTGTCATTCCACCTTTTCAATTCGTTGTATATATAGAGATGTGCGGTCATAGAACGTTTGTAGAGATATTTATGGATGGAAAAAATTTTGACGATCGCTTTAAACGTAAATCAGCTATCATCGTTGAGCTCTCTATCCACATTGTATTATTTTAGCTATTTACATCCAATAAAAGCAACTATATATTAAAAAGTAAGCATCGTCTCCAACCCCATATTCTTCGCTGCATATAAAAAAAAGGATACACGTCGTTGCACGTGATTGATAAAAGCTACCGTTGCACGTGACTGATATGTTTTTCGGAGATTCAATTTTTTACGACACTTTCAAAAGAGTGATGGTTCCCGTAGGATCACCGAAGTTAAATAAGGTCGAGTCTGATCATTACCTACATGGATGATGGCTTGGAAATAGCAGGTGCTTCAAGCCTGGATATGCGAGTGGTGTAAATGATAATGGCTTGGAATTGTTAATCAGGAAGCTGAGTTCCAATTCCAGTTGGGCTTTTTATATTCACTTAAGCGCAAATAAACTTGGGAAAGGTATGAATCCACCTCTTCTCCTCCATCTATGGGTTAATTACTAAGACTTGTATCACTAAATAATTATTATCTCTCCAATCACTTCCGAAAAAAAAATCTTACAATCTAAAAGATTAAATTGTTGATAAGCCGTGAAAAACGAATCAGTCAAATTAAATAAAAAAGGGCTATGTAAAACACTTCTGATTCTCTTTCGGTCACATTCCTGTACATTTTTCAACTTTGTAAAAATTTAATCATTTTTAAGTCGAAAGCTCCAGCACCATTTTGAATTCGGATTTTTTTTTTTTTTTATAACCGGAACATAAATATACGTTTTTAGATTCCGACACTAATGTTATTTCATTAAATTTTTGCATTAATAAATTAATTTTTTCTTTTTAATGGTCATCTTTAAAATAAATTGGTTTAGTTTTTTACATTCTTAATTTTCTTATTTTTTTCACTTTGTAAAACACCCTTCTTCACTCTATATAATATTTCATGTAAATTTTTTACAACCAAATGGTAAGAAATAAGTTAGGACAAAAATTCCTTATATCAATCGATAAACATTTTCCTCGAGAAAATAAACTCAGTACAATTTTTAATAAAAATACCCTAAAATCAAGTTATTGTTGTACAGAAAACTTAGAAATGTTTTAAGAAACATAATGCTAATATCTTAAATAAACACTTACCCAAAATCAAAAAAATATAGATCCTGAAATAAAAAGAAATGAAGAAAAATTATATAACTGTAGAAATCTTCAAAACTGTCCTCTTAATAATAAATGCCGTATTGAATCCATAATTTATCAATGCAATATCTCATGTATTGAAGATCCAAATGTAGTTAAATTCTACATTGGATATACACGAAATGATTTCAAAAGAAGGTGGAGCCAACATCAAACGTCCTTAATAATAAATACCAAAATCAAGCCTCCCTATCAAAATAGTTCTAGCAATTAAAAGAAACCAAAAAAACACAAACAGTAAAATGGAAATTAATACCAAAAGCTAGAGCTTGTAGGTAATTAAATGACCCATGACCTTTGTACATACATGAAAAATTATACATTATTAAGTTTCTGAAAAATAAAAATTTACTAAATCAAAGAATTGAAATAGCAACTTTTGTAGGCACTGTCAAATATTTTCCTTAAGTAATAATTAAATTTGAAAAAATATAATAATAAAGAATAGAGAGGAAACATATTTTTAAGTTTGATTTTTAATTAAAATTTAATATATTTATTTGCAAAAATACCGTATAGTCTATTAGTTCACTATTTACATTATTCGGACTATTGTCCTCATCTTTGTCGCCATATTTATTACATCGTTTCGGGCGTTGTACGCTCCAGTCTTCTTCAAGTGGTTGGAATGTCGAACTGAACCCTTTATTTCGCTCACAGGGGTAGACTGTTCTAGTTTCACGTGCCATGTTTTAATGGATATCTGTTATTAGTTATCTCCTGTTAATTCCCCTATCCAATTCTCCACTGCCTTAATCGGGTCTTTGGGTTTTGTCACTGGATCTCACCAACATCTTTATCCACTGTGCCATGTGTCCTTGAGGACATCTGTGTATGAATTTCTGGGTATTATAAACTTAATGTCTTCAGCAATCATTTTTACCAGTGCTCATATTGCAATTTTTTGTTGTTATTATTGCATGTTTTTATCTGAGCTCATATTGCAATTTTTTTTATTATTGCTTTTCTCTGGCACATATTATTACTGTTCCCATATTGTTTTCTTCTATGCTTGGTCGGCTCAGGAGATTTTTTTTCCCTAGCATATGTGCTGATTCTTTAAGTTTACGAATTTTCCAATGGTGTTCTTTTGTCTATGATCTCAACCTGATCCCACAGAGGGCGGTGATCTTCCTTTTCCATATGTGGTCAGCCACGCCTGATTTTTTTCCACTTCCCTCGTGTTACAGATTTCCTGTTTTCTTGAAGTCTTACCTTGAGGGGGCGGCCTGTCTCCCTTTTATATTTCTTTCCGCAGTTGCACAGGATAGTGTACACACAGTCTTTAGTCATGTTCTCCTCTATGGGGGGTGTCTTACTCGGGAGAGATATCTGCGAAGTGTCGTCCAGCTCTTGAAGATTGTTCTGATGTTATATGAACCACAGATCCTTTGTATTTTCTCTGATAACCCCTTCACATAAGGCAGGCAGACTATTTTCTGAGTGTTGTTGTCCTCCTCTTGTACCCGCCTATCCCAGTTTGAGTGCGGGGCTACTGCCATGTATCCAGGATAGTTGTTACGTTGTAGGATACTACTTATACTGACCAATTCTTTATCAAATGTCTCTGGGCCGCCACTTATGACTTTTGCTCGGTGTTGTAAGCAGCGGA
The DNA here is from genome assembly GCA_903632075.3 of Acanthosepion pharaonis. Classification (NCBI taxonomy): domain Eukaryota; kingdom Metazoa; phylum Mollusca; class Cephalopoda; order Sepiida; family Sepiidae; genus Acanthosepion; species Acanthosepion pharaonis. Next base: position 84,597 of record CAHIKZ030001464.1, on the reverse strand, counting down.
CCATCCCTTTCTTAGCGCTGTATGGATGGTGGGAGTTGAAATTGAGGTACTGTCCAGTGAATGTCGGTTTACGGTATATCTTAAACCCATGCTCTGTTCGAGATATTAGAACATCCAAGAATGGGAGTGAGTTGTTACTCTCTTTCTCGATCGTGAACTGTATCGAAGGTCTTATTGAGTTCACATGGTCCTGTAGAACCTGAACATCTTCCTGGTGTGGTCAGAGTATGAAGGTATCATCTACATACCTTAAACATAGAGTTGTCTTTAGAGATATTGCCATTTCCTCAAATTATGCCATGTATATATTCGCCATTCCTGGTGATAATAACGAGCCCATTGCTAAGCCCTCATCCTGTCGATATATGTGTGATCCCATCCTGAAGTGTGTTGTTTCTGTACAGAAACTCAATATCTCCATCAGATTATCTATTGGAATACGGGTCAGTTCTTCTAGGGATGAGTCAGAGGCCAATCTGTTTATGACTACTGAAAGTGCCTCCTCTGTGGGTACCTTGGTGAACAAACTCACCACATCTAAGTTCACCATCTGGTTGGATCGGATGGGAGCATCTTCGATTATTTCCACGAAGTAGGCCGAGTTCCGGACGTATGAAGGAGACTTTCCGATCAATAAATCAATCATATCTACAAGGGAGCGACTCAGAGGGTGGCACACAGAGCCTTGGCAACAAACAATCGGCCTGAGCGGAATACCGTCTTTGTGAATCTTAGGGAGACCGTATGTGAGGTAGCCTGTTGTAACGCTGCGATAACTACCTATACGTCTGAGGTGCGAAGCGATCCTTGTTCTTGATTAGTATCTGCGACAGTTTGCATTCCGTTTTCATTGCAGGATCCTTTGTTTACTTTGCTGTAGCTACCATTCCTAATGTCTTCCAGCTTTCTTGTATAATTGATCCAAAAATCAGTACAGTCGCATTGCCTTTGTCAGCCGGTAGTCTGATGATCTTTTCGTTCCTATGTAGGGTCCGATCGTCAGCCTCTCCAGTTTCGTGATGATTGACCTGGGCGGCTTGTCTCAGCTTCCATCTCAGTTCATCCGCCTGAGCCTAAAGGAAGTTCAAGGCCACCTTCTCGACTCTGGCAATGATGTCCAAATATGGCACTCGCCTGATAGTTGTGGTTGAAGTTGAGACCCTTATTCAATAAAAACTCCTCAGAGGCAGTCATATGATATGGCTGATTTTTTATTACTGCTTTCATTTTTGGGCATTTGGCGTCACCTTCTGATCTTTCAATCTGTTTAATTTTTTGTACTTGGCGAGCCTTGATTACATCGAATACATGTCTGAAGGATTTATCCAGGTCATTTTGGATCCTTCTCCTGTCTTCTTCATTGGTAATTCTGTTGAATGCAAAAAACAAAAAAAACAAAAACAAAAAACAGCAAAAATGATGATTCTGTTGAATGCAATGATAACAGCATAATATATATATATATATATATATATATATATATATATATATATATAATATATATATATATATATATATCTATATATATAATATAAATAAATTTTAAAAATAAAAAATAATCAAGTGTTGCAGATATATCATATATTTAACATTAATACAACAGTATTTCGAAATTTCTTGTGAGTGATTTGTATGTCGGTTGAACCAAAAAACCAATCTATTCGACTGTTCCACCAAGACCTTCTTTCTTACTAATCGTATAGTAGGCGGAAGAGTCTGAAAATAGTCTCTTTAGAGGAATTTTTGATTGTTATATATAATATATATATATATATATATATATATATATATATATATTTGATTCATTCATCTTTATTGCCGGGAAAACGCTTATTTTATTGTGATGTATGGTTTCCAATATGAGAGGGAAGATGTAATATGCTTATTTTGTTACGATAACTATGAACGTTATCTATCGTGGGTACAAGCATTAGTTACACTCCTTGATTATTTTTTATTTTATTAAACAGTGAAATTAATAATAAGCGCTTATATATATACCTACCAACTTCACACATAAACAACATTAATTTTTTGAAAGGGTTCTTTATTTAACACGTTATTTAACGCTAGTGGATCTGAAAAAAGCCTTCAATTAGAATGGAGCAAAAACAACATCATTTTTAGATGTGAAAGAGTCTACCTTCTTCAATTACTTTAAAGTACTTTCATTAAAAAACATTTTGAATTAATGCAGTTACTGATATAACAGAAGTAGTCTGTATTTATTCAATCAAAGTTAGCCGAGAACATGAAGGGGTAAAACAGGCAACATGAAGTCCAACTTCATATCACAATTCTTCGAGTTTTTGAAATTCAATTTTTCAGTGTGCTACCAGAGATGTAAAAGAGGATATATTTATAAAGCAATTGTTAAGTTTGATGAAAATTGGTTGAAAGATCAAAGAAAGATTAGAAAGAAACCAGTAAAAATTGCCATTTTTTGTTATTTACGCTGGTTTTCACTATATAGGTGGACTCAGTTATCAAGTTAATTGACTTTTAAACAATCAACTTATTGTTGGCTACATTTAAGTGGGGTTTGTATTAGATTGCTTGAAAATTGAGGAAGTTTTTAGTTTAAAATTTCTGTTGAAATCGATTTGTTTCTCACGGCTTTTCGCTAAAAGCTGTGGCGTAAAAATAAAAATTAAGTATGGTTGAACCCGTCATGATGTAAGTAACCTACATATCGAGTTGGAACGAAATCGAAGAAAAAAAGTTGAATTTACCGATTTTTGATCAGCTCTGTCGATTATTGTTTTGTTTTGTTTTTTGTTTTCTTTTAAATTATCGATTTTTTACGCAAATAACTTATCTCTTACATTGTACAATGTATATGCCAAGTTTGGTCAAAATTGATTGGATGGATCTCGAGTGAAAAAGTATCAAAGAGACATACAGACATCCTCTGTTTTATATATTATTACTATAAGCGTTATTTTAGTGGGCACAAGTGTTTGATATTCCAGGATTTTTATTTTATTAAACAGTGATATTAATAACACCCGGACTAAATTAAAGTCTTATGTAAAAAATTACCTAAGTTTTCTGTGGGTCTTCTTATATATATATATATATATATATATATATATATATATATATATATATTACCGGCCTGAATGTCTGAGAAATTTTCACTGTCGGAGGACGAATATGTTCTGTGAAAATTTCTCGGACATTCAAAAACAAATGTTGTTTAAGACTGTTTATTATAAACAGAGCATTTACTTAAATATTTGGATCTATAAAAAGAATGTATAAACATAAAAATGTCTTAAAATATATGAGTGTGTGTGTGTTTGTGTGTGTGTGGAATAAAATAAGAATTGATACAATATAATTTGCTACAATTTTTTCTTGATTTTTTCTGATATTTAAATAAATATAAAATATATTTGCGTAAATAATCTCTGCATACACCTTCTAAATTTTTTAATTTTCTTTTTTTTAACATTCCACCAATTTGGCCAGAAGTTATTTTTGTCGTAACCAAAACGTTTCAGACGTTTTTCCACAGTCTTTCTTAATGGCAAAAAATTACCCAGAAAGAGACGATTCCAAATAAAATAAAATAAAAACTTTCGCAGTTTATCACATATGCAAATACGTTCGGAGAAGCAAATTGGAGTTACATCACAAATTTCTTTCAGTAAAAAAGAGATATAGCTAAATATGTCCTCTGATTAACAATTTTTCTTGGAAATTTACAAATCAATAGCAGAAAATCATTTACAACTAATTCAAATATTTGAAAAATCCAGTAACATAAATAAATAACACGAAAAAGCCAAATGTGTTAAATATTAAGATTTACTAGAAAATTAATTTAAAGTAGTAACAATTAGACAGAACCAAAGTAAATTTAATAATTAATTGATTCCCAACGTGGAATTACCGTCTCTTATTTTTTCCTCACTATTTTATTTATGTCTTTCGCTTATGACTGAAACTGCATCTGAATTCCCCAACCTCTTAGATTTGAAATTCCTTCCCTGGGGCCCAGTACCATTATTTTCAGAACGGCTACTGTCAATTAATTCAACAGATCGTCCTTCCATTAGGCTTCTCATATTATATTGGGATTAATATTCGTCTGAATATATTTCTTTCCTACATATGCACATATACAAAGTGTGCGACTTTTATACAGTGTGTTTTATTTATATTTATACAGTGTGTTTTATTTATACCGTATGTGACATTTATACAGGGTAGCACAAATTTGCAAAGTTTCTTAAATGAACATAAATTAGGCCACACTAATGATTATTTGTTTTTTGTCTGAACTATTAACATTCTAAAGTTTTTAATATTTGAACACCGTGTCTCGCGCACGAGAATTAAGATGCTCGAGCTTTCTATCTAGACATTCGCAGTAACTCAAAAGCAAATGACTTTTCAACTACAATTCCCTGGGCGACAAGTTCTTCCGACTTTGAACAACATTCTGTAAGTTTTCGTTTGATGAAAAGGTGACAACGTCATACTGTGAAAAGAATTAGGGTAATTGTTTCAGCTTCCACATTCATCGCCAGAAATCCATCTACGTCGGTCTGTCGTCAGTCAGCGGAAACTGGTGAATCAAAACTGACCTTAAGGTATATACTCCACAAAGACCAGTACTCTATACAAGGCCTAAGAGTCACTCAATGTAGGGGGTTATTGAAAGTGTTTGTTTGTTTTCTTTTTTTTTCATGACCGGTAAATAATGTGCAGTCTATGAGGATATAGGGGAAAGATAACGGTTAACTCTAAGCTTGAAGATGTTACGATTGTAGCAGTCGTAGAAAGCATCCTCGCCGGAGTCTGTTGGCGGTTAGTTGGAAGAAGCTGTCCAAATCGAACTGCTTTCTTATTAATGGAACACAAAGGGAATGTGGATGGGTCGTCTCTGTGTAAGAGGCTTTCAAGGGTCTGAATTCGTGGAACTAAAGAATGTATTTTGTCAGGACTTTTCCCATGTTGTCTATCGGATATGATTTGTAAGGTAAAAATAAATATACATTTGATCACTGGAAAGTAAAGAATAGGCAGCTCGAGCCTACATATGTAAGCGGTACTCTATTTTTTGTACGATCTGGCTCTTTTAAAGGTAGGTCATGACGTTAAAGAAATGGTACTTACTGAGACACGGTGGAGTAATGGATAGCGTCTCGGATTGAGGAATCGGAGAACCGAGTTCGAATTCCAGTTGAATTCCAGTTGAATCCATTGCATTCACTTCCGTGCTAATACCCTTGGGAAAGGTATGATTCCTCTTCTTCTCCCCCACCCCAGCTGAGTCCTCTTTCACCGGCCGATATTATCAAGAAATCATACCATTGTCGAGTCCGAACGCTAAGGCTTTTAAAACGACTGGTTCACACACACACACACACACACATATATATATATATATATATATATATATATATATATATATATATTCAGGTAAAATAACTTCTTTGACTTCCGCCACATTTCTATACAACTTACAAAATAATGTAACCATTTGTATCTGTCCATAGTGGAATTGTCTAGGATTTATATGCAGACAACTTCGTGTTATGACCTATATTAGTTTTTTCGGTGAATTTGAGTTTAGCGTAGGTCACATTCGATTAAATTACCAGAGTAAAGTCCAGAAACTTATTTTTAATTGTTTTTTTTTCTCGGAAAAAGAGAAAGCATTCTTCTTTTGAAAGTAAATTAATCATTCAGTCGCCAGGAGACACATTTACAGTGTTGAAACATAATTGCCATTGTGTAGCGATTTTTAACATGTTTTTTGTTTTAATATCCTAAAATATATACACACATACGCTCATTCACACACACACACACACACACACACACAGACAGAGGAACACACACACACACATAAATATATATATATATATATATATATATATATATATATATATATAATATCTTATGCAGAATATTCAAACATATTTTCATTGAATGATATTGTTTTTATTTTTATACTGACACGTTCCAGTTGCTTAATCAGTAACTTGATGTTAAGTTGGTATTCATCAATATAGTCGCCGTAGATTTTTTTTTTTACCCAAGTACTTTCGACCTTTCCTAAGATCATCTTCAGAGGTAAATCACAATGAGGAACTTATTCTAACTGAGATAAAATCTGCATTCTGCTGTCATGTTGGTTTTAAAAATTTAAGGGAACGCGATCTTTAACTGTTTCAAACTATCTACTGTAGCTATGGAATATATTGCAAAACAAGCGTTTCAATATAAAGGAGACTGATCAGTATGAAAATAAGCAGACACAATATATATATATATATATATATATATATATATATATATGATGGACTCTCCCGTCGGTTTCGACGTATGAGGATCTGACAACTTGATTCAGTTATGAAATTTTGTGCGATAATTTTAAGTGCCACTTAAGACCCGCTACAAAGGAGTCTGCATATGGAGCAAGAGTAACGATTGTAGGATGAGACCACTGTTAGATTGGCTTACCTTTTAGATAGTGCTCTCGTTTCTTGAAAGCGATTCAGACAAGCTGATTGAAAACTGCTGAGTCCACTAACATCCGTTGATCTCCATTCTACCCGCTCCATGCTTAAGCACCCGAGGGTGTTATGAGGTGTATTGACAGCTGACAAGTTCCTCTTCAGCTTGTCTTTGTATCTTAGCCATGGGCGTCCTATATTCCTGTAGCCCTGATCTAACTGGTTGTACATTAGGATCTTGGGTATCCTGTCATCAGACATTCTCAAGACATGACCAGTCCACCGTAACTGAGACTGTATGAGAAAAGTCTCAATTCCTCCAATATTTCACTTGTTAAACAGGTTTACGTTAGGTGTTCTATCATGAAGGTTAACTCCACAGATGGCATGCAGACAGCTTTAATGGTAAACATCCATCTGGCATATATGGTACCTGTATGGAGTACACACACACATATGTGTGTGTGTGTTTGTGTGCGTGTGTTTGTGTGTACTGTGTCTAGTTTATATATATATATATATATATATATATATATATATATATATATAATAAAATGGACTAAATCTGATAGTTATTTTAATATATTTTCTGTTTATATATTATTTTTATAGATGCAATTATTTCAGGCTGGTAAAGTTATTTAAATAATTGTATCTATAAAAAAATATTTACAGAATATATATATATATATATATATATATATATATATATATATATATATATATATATATATATATATACTATTTTAAAAATTTGCAAGCAACCTCTGGTAATTTCTTTTTTAATTTTTTTGTTCTTTAAATAAGAGAAATATACATGATTAAAAAAATGTGCGACATCAGGTTTATTAGACATTTTATTATGTCCAAAAAAAATATTTTCTAATTAAATTTTGCTCTCGTCAGAATATCCTCCTTTATCCTTGAATACTGCAGCACAAATCCTTGGCATTCCTTTCAAAAAATTTCCAAAATATAATTTTGATAATTGATTCGATTCTTTTTTCAATCACTGTAAGAACTCTTTTTTCACTCTTCTATTCTAGTTTATCCCATGCTAATTCTGGGGGTTACTTCGAACTTTTGAACTGTAGTGTATATATGGGGATGCGATTATATGACTATCAGAGATACTAAAATTCTATGATTCTAAAGAAAGTTTTATATATAAATACTATCACACCGTATTGGGTTGCACAAGAAATCTGATTAATCTGATAAAAGAAAAGTAAGAATGCTGATCATTTATATTCGATATTAAGATTAACATTTTTATCGATTTATTCCAATTAATTCTGTCATCTTTCAAACGGTTTCATGTTACCATTCATCCAGAAATTTCTGTCCGAGAAAATTACTTTCGGCGACTTCTGGAAGATCGATATCTTTCATTAAAATTAGAATAAAAGCTCGTCCTCAGTTTCAGTCACTGGGGAATAATGTAGGCGTGTTAAACTTGGCTAGCATAAGTGCTACACATTTTGCCTGGTCACTTAAAGAAACACACGATCTAGCGTTATCCTGATGCAATATTATGACCTTATTTAAGACTAATTTCAGACATATTCATCGATGGCTGCGTTCGGTTCTTCTAACTAGGAGCAGTATTTGTTCGAATCAATCTTTTGATCATTTCGAATAATATCATAATGCAGAAATATTTTCTATTCACGTTGTATAGACAATTTTAAATTATTTTATATGTTGTCAGGTCACGAGATCTGTAACCAAATATGATCGTAGGGGGACTATATGTACAGCAGCAGCAATAGTAGCAGTAGTGTTTCCTGTAGCTCAACTCATCCCAGGCTAGATTTAAATTCATTAGGACGCAGTATTACCTATATTTGTGGGGGAAGGATGTGTTCATTCATTTTCCAGGGATATTAAGTAAATGAATGCAATGAACTCGGATGGATTTCGAACTCGGCTCTCTGATTCCTTAATCCGACTCTCTATCCATTATTCTAGCATGTCTCCACTATTAATTTACTTATGGTATTTAAAAATATATATTTGTCTATCCTTTTTCCGAGTATACTTAGTCCTTAAATTTCTGTTAATCTTGGTCTGCTCATCCCTACTCACTTCAGAGGGAAGAAATGGTAGTTAAATCTTTGTCAGATTGCCGAAGTCAAGAATTATAACCAACGAGAAGAAACTCGCCTATTTGAGCATGGTGTTTTTTTTTAATGTTTTATTTAAACAATCTACGAGTACTTTAACTGTTCAATTACCTCCCAAGGTGGCGAGATGTTGGATTACCGACAATAATCTGACAATAATCACAAAATGGTTTTGAGATTCTAAAAAATTTCTTTCTCCTTTGAATTGCGAAGCAGCAAGACACGTACATTCTTGCTCCGATAGACACGATTACATGTGAGTGTTTCAGAGGTACATAATGAATATTGTTTTGAACGATTCAGAAATTTAGCTTAATTTATTTTATTACTCTTCATTAACATGTTTTATTCAATAAATTTATTTTTGTTGTTTGTTTGATTTCCATTTTTTGTATTTTATTTTTATCTGGACTCACATGAGTCCGTCAAATATTGTTTCCGGGACAAATGCACCAGTAGGCATAAAATGAATAACTTCCATTCCCGCAAGAAAAGTGGTGATCCCTCCCCCTACCTGATTCGAACATGCTACAAATACTTTGTTTTTAATAGAAACATGTTTATATAGAAAATCACACAATGCACTTGTATTTGGAAGCAAGTCACTAAAGAGATAAGCATCATCAAATGATTTTTTTCGCTTCGTTTCAATATTTCGAATTGCTGGCATTCTCCTCCGACTATTAATACACAATGTTTAATTTATTTTCGCTGCCACTCTAAAAAATCTGGCCGAATATAACACATTGCCTAGCGAGAAATTCTTGGCACGAACTATTACAAACGACTTTTCGTATCTTAGCACATTCACCTGATTTTTTTTTTTTTTTTTGGTTTTTGTTATTTTTTTCTGAAACAGGAACGACATTTGAATGTTTTTATGTTTTTTTTATTTTGCTAGTATCTTATTTCACACAAAACAGACTGTTCTAAATATGTCGCTTATTGTTCTATCTTCTTTGTCATAAACAATAAATAATGATGAACTAATTTTGAAAATTTCTTTAAAATTCACGTTTTAACAGACTTAAGAATTTTTTATTGTTTTTTTTTTTTTTAATCGTTGTCTCGCCATGCATGGCAGTAAAGCCACTAAGACACCAGGGGTTACAGAATATGGTACAATTACGAACAGAAACATTAATAATGAGTGGAAACAGAAAAGAGCAATCAGGAGGACAGTAGATAGCGACTGACAATGCATTTTTTTTATTTTATTTTTTTATTTTTATTTTTTGCAGATTAAGGTGGGCTGGAAAGCTTGGAGCTGGAAGGGAGAATTGCGAAAAAAGAAACTGCTATCATAACAAATTACGGTTACATCTAGCCAGCTCAGCTGTAAATTGATGAGGTAACATGGCGAAGGGCTCATCCGAACAATTACCATTCAAGGATTTATAAAAAAAGGCACAGACAGGTAAATTTACGGCGGTGGGAAAGTGACTAAAGCCGAACTGACAGATCAGTAACCAATAATATTGCTGATTCCGATAGACACGATTACATTTTATCATGGAGCTCAAGTTAAATAGTAGGCACACTCGACCATATGTCACAGCAATATTCTAAGCATGGACAAACGGTAGCCTTATAGATATGTTAGATAAATTCTGGAGAGAAAAATCGTCTCACACGACACAGTGAACCAATTGTCTCAGCAGCTTACCTAACAACGGGTTCAATAGCATCTTTCCGCTTCATCCAAACTGAGAATGTTAGCCCGGGAAGGCGGAACGAGCCACTTTCTTAATAATGATGCTGATGGAAGACAGAGAGCGGATTCTTAGATAATTACTGTGAAGCTTAGTTTTAACTTAAGACTTTTAACGCTAACTAACAATAACGCACATTTGGAATAACCCAGTATATTCGAAAATAAACACCTGTATATATATTGCAATGCAATATTAAAATTAAATTAGTCATTCGGTTCGAGTTTCGAAAGCCTGTTAGGTATTTCTGTATAGTTTCCTGAACGTGACTTTCCTCAGATGAGAAAGTCCTTTCCTAATGCGTTTATAATGGATAGCTTAAAGTCGTATATAAACGATTTTGTATTTTGCTTGCGATGTAATGGTGAAGTTTACATTTACAATATTTTTTTGACAATGTCAGCATTTTCAGTTTATCATCTGACTGGAAGCAAACAATGATATTTTTTTAGCGATGAAGCTCACAGTGAGTAGAATTCAGCTTTAAAAGTTTGCGAATAAAACGTATGTATCTAAAAATATATATATATATATATATATATATATATATATATATATATATATATATATATATATATATATATATATATATATATATATATATATATATATATATATATATATGTAAGCATAGTTATGTATGTATGTATGTATCTATTTGTAAGTCTATCTGTTTATCTATTATCTTTCTTACGAACATTTCAGACAATGCAGAGGAGTCGAAAAGATTATGGCTGAGTCTAATGGTGATTACGAAAATAATTTTGGGAGATTCACGTGATGCCGACGTTACCTCCATTCATTTTTCCCACAGGGACTCAGACTCAACACGGAGGCCTAAATCAAATGCCTTGAGGATGTAGTAAATGGGTCAAGAGGGTGTGTGCTGGAAGACCCTATGTCTAGCACTAGGACTCTGCACCATGCCACACAAGCAGACGAACCCATATATATATATATATATATATATATATATATATATATATATAATTCGGCAGCAACCTTTATTCGAACATGTATCCATGAATATGAATAATCCCTAGTCCTTCAAAAGGAACATGCCTGGTATTTGAGTTGACGATTTTCTATTTTAAATAAAACAATGTTTAACATATTTTCTCCGTTGTTCAAAATTAGAATAATACTAGAAGTTTTATGTACATATATATATATATACGAAGATATATATATATATACATATATATATGTGTGTGTGTGTGTGTGTGACAATTGGAAAAAAATCTTAGATTTTGGCGACGCGTTTCGTCTTCCGACTTTTTCAAGGCAAAAATGAAATCGAAATGTTTTTCTTGTTATAGTTACATTACAAAATCTAAATTTAAAAAGATAGACGCTTCTGTCTAAGCCTTTTTTTTGGTTAATGTAAATTACCTTTATAGTGAGGAGTTATTTTTTTTCTTTTTCCATGTCGAGAATATAGTTAAATAAAAAAAAAATAATAATCTTTACTGTAAAAAGGTAATTTACATTAACCAGAAAAAGGCTTAGAAAAGAAGCGTCTATCTTTTTAAATTTAGATTTTTTTTTAATGTAACTATAACAACAAAAACATTTCGATTTCATTTTTGCCTTTAAAAAGTATGAAGACGAAACGCGTCGCCAAAATCTAAAATTTTTTCCAATTGTCATTTTATAGCAATCTGTCTTGTCCACAGAATTCATCTGGGAATTTAAATATATATATATATATATATATATATATATATGATACAAGACAAAAGGAATATTTCCCAGATAAGTTATCCTTTTGCCAATATTTATTTTCTCTAAATACTAACACAGCTACACACACACACACACACACACACACACACAAACATTGTGTTTAAATCCCTCATCACTTAATAATATTATCCACGAGCAGGAACCTAAATCCATTTACATACAACTACAGGCTTTGTCCATAAACAAACTCCCACCCCAGCCAGTCTCCTTGTCACCATCTCAGACCCCTTATCAAAATCATGCATCCCCCTTAAGTAGCCCCGTACATTTTCACCGATTACTATTTAAACTAAATTAAAAAGAAAAAAAAACATATTTCGATATAGTCAGTCTACGGCTGAGGAAAACTAGCATATGCCTGTGCTGCTCTGAAATAGACTATACACACATGAGGTAATTTTTGTTTATATATATATATATATATATATATATATATATATATATATATATATATATATATATATTTCTGTATATTATAAATTTCTGTATAACATATATAGTGTAGCATGGTAAACCCATAAGAAAATATGTAAAACGTTTCTTTTCACAAAAAAAATGCACCCAAATATTTCCAACTTATTTCATATATTTAATTTTTGTCACCTCATTCCTCCAAATTTAAATCATATTTGAATACTTATTTATTCATTAATATATAATATCATAAATTATGTCAATTTTTCATTCTAAATTTAATTATTTTGTTACACTCAAGATAGATTAACTATCTTCGAGGAAGCCCGGCAGAAATTCGACAATTTTTTACTTTTATTAGAAAGACTATTTTATTCTGTGTGCTCGCAATGTTACAGTAAATTCGGTTTCTTGTTATCAAAACCTCTAGTCTCACTCTGAAACTTCTATCGGTTTTTGTTTTTGAGAATTTCTTATTTCTTTCACACACTGAAAAAAAAAGAAAAGAAAAAGAAAAAGAACTCTCCTTCACTTAGCAGAACAAATATATCAAATTACCAAGCTGGACGTTTATTAAGTTAAAACTTATAATTGTCTTTCAAGCTGTTAAATCGTAGAGTCAATCGAAGTAGCGTGGAAGAATAATCATCAAATTGACTTCAGTGTTTCGTTTTTTTTTGTTTTTTTTTCCTTTTTATCTTTATTTTAAAACTCAATTCAGAATCTACTTACTTTCAGCAACAACGCCTTTAAAACCGATACTCTTAACGAGTTTATATACTCCGTATATATATATAATCTTCCTTGATTCGGTTTTGTTACAATGCGTGATTTGTTAATTGAAACAAAATCGGCAATAACTGACCGAGTGTTAATGCAAGTTGTATTTTATTAAATATTTATCCTGAAACATTTTTTGAGGAAAATATGTTTCTCAAATCCATTAACTGTTATTAACTGTTTCCATTATTGATGGCGGCTTCCTTCCTAACCTTTTCGTTGAAGTAATATTGAACGTCAATTTATTACGTCATTTTCTCTTCAAGTCTTGAAATAGGTTTTGTCGTCGCCGTTGCATATAACTTCATTTCGAGAGATATTTCCATTTCACTGTTATATTAATCACATACAATTTTTAACGTAAAATTATATTGAGGAAAAAGTGATTTATGTTATCTTTAACAGCAAAATTGTTGACATTCCCAACCTCCCCAGTTTGTTTTGGCCCCCTTTCATCACCACTGGGTCAGCTTTTTTGTTTTCCCTTTTTTGAATGTTTGGACATGTCCTACTAAAATCAGTTACGTTTATTTTTGCTTTGTTTTGATATTTAGTTTGTTTTTGGGTTCACCCCTCTCCCTTCATGATCATTCATCCGATTTGTATATATATATATATATATATATATATATATATATATATTGTAAATAATATTTATCATCTCATTGGGATGATTATTTTTTTTGTATTTTTTTTTTAATTCCCATTCTGAAAGGATGTGGTATTATGGTGTCTGGAGAATTGATTCACGATGGATGAGTTTTTATGGTGAATGAAGAAATTGTAACGAGTGAATGGGTCGTGGATCCGATTAGCCAGCTATAAGATAGTGAAGACCAGCCTCAACCCATTCCCCCCTTTTCGGCTTTGTGCAATAATTGTATAAATTTACAATAAATCTCAACAGCAAAATTGTCCAAATCGTGTAGCAGTATAATTATGCATCCTACAAAATGCTTCATATCTAGAAAACTACTAAACTAATTGAGTTCCTTTTTTTCAATCTTCAAAATCTATTCAAAAATAATCAAGAGAACGGTGAATATGCTTTAAAAAGGGGGAAAACTGGATCAGGAGGTCACAACAGAAAGAGATCAATTAGAAAAGATCCAACTCAACCCATAGGACGTTTGGCACGGGTGAGAGTAGTTTCAGTAATGACAGTCCAAAGAGCAGCGAAAAATATTTGAATATGATATCGTACGTGAAACCTGGGATACACCTTGTTGCTCCAGGACAGAAAGTGAAAAGATTAAAGAGAGCAAGGATCACCTTGAAAAGTTTGGAAAAAATACTGAAATAATATATATATATATATATATATATATATATATATATATATATATATTTGAACATTATTTCAATCCTTCACGAGCTTCCGATCATTAGCTTTGATTAATTAATGGTGAACATGTCATATTCGTTTATGATCGATTTCATCACGATATTTCTGTTAAGCTTGGAGAGTAATTATACATTCTTTTTGCTCAATGTAGAGTTCAATAGTGTTATAAAAACCTCGGAGAATTCCAGTAAGATATTTTTAATCCTTTCTAAGATACAACGGTTCAGAGCTTAATCTAAAATTCAGATAATAATGCTGTTACAGGATTTGGACAATTTTGTTGTTGCACCCAGTATAATAGCAGGAGTAGTCAATGAATAATAGATACCAAATATCTTATAGACGCGAGTAAGTAGTCATCTAATTTATTATGAGGGAAAGGAGAATTGCAAATTTAGCGGGTAATATTTTCATTAGAAACTAAAAGAGTACTGGACTTCTGTATGTCAGTGAATTCTGGTCAAGAAGAGGCAACATAAACATGGTTCTACAGAAGGATGCTGAGGATACCATGGAATGATCAGGTGAGCAACGGCGATATTGCAAGGGAGATGGAAACAAAAAAATGACATTTGAATCAGAAACGGGAAAATTTTATTGAAAGCATAATATATTATATAATATCGGTACTTCTATATAGCAGTGAATGCTGGGTAATCTCATCACATATAGAGAAGGGGCTCGAGGCAACAGAATTGAAGTTCTACAGAAAGACATTGAGAATGTCATGAACTGAAATCGTGAGATGGACGAAAAACGGAATAAAAAAAGGACGCGTATACGTAATATCAGAAAGTGCCAGTTTAAATTTCTAGGTCACATAATGAGGAAAGAAGGCTTGGAAAATTGAATACTCGGAGATAGATGTTGAAAACAAGATACCGTGTTCTTTTATTTCATTTTCATATCACTAATTTTTTTTTCTCACAGTCTTCTAGTCCCAGTAACCACCTCTGAGCCTTTCGTAATGTGAAACGATAAAAAGAATGCAAGACAGAATAAACCAACGATTAACTTACCTCACCAGATTGTGTAAATTGTCGGCAGAACAGGGATTAAGATATCAAAAAGACAAATTTACTAAGATTTACAAGAGACAGGAATCTGTAAAGAAATATGTGTGCCCACACCATAAATGGACAAGGGACATAAAAACTGCCGAGAAAAGTGACAAATTTTGGCTGTATATCAGAGTAGCTTCGATAGTAATCATTTTATCTGTTATGGGGTTCACCCCTTTTTCATACAAGTGGACTCGACCAGTATGTACTTGAACTACTGCCGTTAAATAACCAGGGTCAGTCAGAGTGGGAGATTGAGATTGTGATTGAGTTGGAGGTAGAGTAATAGTGTGAGGTAACCGCTTGTAGAAGTCACAGTTACAAGTCCGTAGACTCTAAGGAAACTGCTACTTCAGACTGGATTTACCAGACTATATATATATATATATATATATATATATATATATATATATATATATATATATATATATATATTATATTATTATTATTATTATTGCTACTAACCGCGTTCTGGATTTACTAACCGTATTACCAATTGTATTATTACGTCAATACATTTATTTGTTATATTTCATTCCTGCGTTTGTCATTCATTGGAGACCGAATTTCATCTCGGAATCCACAACATTATCCAAACGACATTCTCCGAAATTAATGAAATACATGCACCAAGCTCGAAAAATTATAATGGTACACAAAAATAGTTTATAATGATTCAGAACAACATTTTAAAATGATAAAATAGAATCTGGTGTATGAACATTTTGAATAGGAAAAAGAAATGTCAAAGTTGAAATGTTAAACTTCTTAGTCACACAATGACAACTAAAAATACATTGTTTAAACAAAGAGGCGATAAATAGACTGTAAAATACCCAAAGATTCAATTTAATTCATCATATTTGACTAAGCCAATATTGTTCACTATGTGACCGTCGTAAACAAAGTTAATATAGAAAGCGATTTTAACATAGTAGCTTGCAATATCAAATCGGATTTTAAAATTAAACGAGGAAAGATATTCTGAAAAGGAAAACTTATCCAAATAAGGTCAGAGAGAAAATATCACCAAAGTTTTGGTTAAATCAATAGGCTATCTCGAATAATGAAAATAAGATAAAATATGATGATCAATTTGGCAACCATAATTTAGAACACAGAGATAACCGAAAAAAAAATCCGAAATAACACTGAAAAAGCGAAATTCACACAGTTCATAAAATCAATACATGAAACGATGAAAAATGGAGGTAATAGTGTTGTAAATACTAAAAAGATAAAGCAGAATTAAACTAAAGTGAGACTTGAAAAAAAGGTGTAAATATTATTTTTTTGAATAACAAATAATGTGTACGATGTGAAAACCATTCTATGATTTAGTTGGAATTTTTACTACGATTTCCTTCAAAGTCCTCTTCCCTTTCGAAAAAAATAACAAACACCCGACACAATAATAGCGAAAATAAGAAAAGAAAATGCGTTGGTGTTAATGCGAGGTGAGTGAAATTTGTCTTGAATGGCCACTCGTACTAACGCGGGTGTCATCCTAAATCCATCATTGGTCTTAGGCTTTTTTAAAATCTTTATCAGCTCTCAAACTGGCATATAGGGTGACGACACTACTATTTCCTTCTGCATCCATATTAAGAGTGAACAGTCAGACAAGATCAAAATGGCAGCAGATGCATAAAACGAATACAGGATTGCCACTAACCGGGGCAAAAGATGGCATGCCAATTTTAACGCCTCCAAAACTAAGCTTCTCTCTATTAAAGATCTGAGAGACCCCTCTCTACCTTCCATCAGCTTGGTTGATGTTGCACTTGAAAAGAGTGTAATTCATTACGCCTTTTCGGGCTAACGTTCTCAGCTGATATGATGTATAAAGACTACATTGAATTCATTGTTATATCAGCTACGAAGAAAATGGGTTCACTGTGTCGGTCAAGACAATTTTTTCTCCCTGGAGTCTATCTTACATATCTATAAGTCTTCCAATTGTCTATACTTAGAATATTGCTTCTATATATGGTCCGGTGCCCAAGCAAATTTTCCTGGATCTCCTTGATGAGATCCAAAGAAAAATCAGCACTATTATTGAATCTGATCACTCGGTTCGGCTTCATTAACTTGCCCACCGCCGTAAAGTTGCCTTTCATGGTAAGAGTTCGCATGAGCTTGCGGTAATTATCATCACCATCATACATACAAATCATGCGACAGGCATTCATTGGTTAATCTCAAAACTAGCTCGCTGATTGGTTAATTCCAAACAATCAGATATCCTGCACGCGAGGAATGAAATTTCCCGCTCACTAAAGTTTGAGCCAGTCATGTGATACACCACCTTATATAAACAAAACACGTGTAAGCTCATTCACTCTCTCTCTCTCTCTCTCTCTCTCTCTCTCTCTCTCTGTTTTCTCTTCATTCATCTTATTCCTTGCTGACAAGATGTAATCTTCAAGAGCTCCCGTCTTGACCGTGCCGTCAGACGTTAAAAAACATTAGCAATTCACGCAAGTACGAACTCTTAACTCTTCTAAACTCTTACCAACTTTACCAATTCACTTTTCCTAACATGCAACAGGAACTTTATTCTTCTAAAATTTCAGTTTAATAATTACTTCATCTTTATGAGCTCCAGTACAAATATTTCCAAATCTAAGAGACATAACTCATTCAGACCTTCAGCCTTATATGTATGTACCTCAACACTAATAAATTCAATTGTTATGTTTTGAACCATTACGTTCTGTCGTGTATTTTATACTATGTGCTATTTTACGCCAAATATAATTAGCATTGTGACCGTTACAAGTTTGGTAAGCTCCAGCGTCTTTGCTTGTCTTTTTCCACGTCATTCCCAGTTAAAGATTGTGGTGATGCGCGCTACAAGCTATTCGCTATGGTATCGCAACTGTATGGATTTAAGCGCAATACTAGTAGTCTGGCGGTGAGATCTCAGAAATTTACAGTTGAGCAAGCTAGATGTAGCCTTAAATTTTATGCGAGCAGTTTTTTATCTCGCACTTCTCCCTTGTGGAACTCCCTGTCAGCTCCATGCTTTCCAACCAGCTTTAATCAGCAAAAAATTTAAAAGCAATCTGAATCACTATCTACTGTCCACCTGATTGCTCTTTTCTCTTTCTCTTCATTACTAATGTTTCTGTTCCTAATTTTTCCACACCTTATAACCCCTTATATGTTAGTTCCTGTACTGCCTTGTATGGGGTGATGCCGATTAAAAAATAGGAAAAATAAGGAGCAAATTCCCAAACATGCTTCTTAACATCGCCACAACCTCATTCAATGGCAGTGTTCCACCTACGAATATGAACATATATCCCAGCTACGTAACGAATTCCTTTTAGCAGTTTTCGCTTCTTCATCACAATCTTACTTGAAACACCGAGACTTTCATCTCTTACGCTATAATGTTGATGAAGAAGTGATAACTGCTGTAAGGAACTGGCAACATCAACAACCAATTGAGCATTACGAAGCTGAGATACATCTCATTCGTAGGTGGACCACTGCCATTGAAAGAGGTGGTGAACATGTTGGGAAGTAGGGATGTAAAGGTATGCAATCTACTTTTTTAACAAACAGTTGGAAAGAATGCCACGAACATGTCAAACAGTAATTAAAGCAGGTGATGTTTTTTTATTGATGTGGACAAAATGTAATGATGTTGTCTAGTAAGTTTTTATAATTTTCGTCAAAATAAAAGCAAATACACTGTAGTTAGTAAAATTTTATCATTTACTTTAAAAATAGAAAGATATATATTTTTGATGTGTTCTTTTTAAAAAATGGAGGGATTCTCCATTTTTTGCCTATAGTGTATAGGTAGAGATACCTCTTTATATTTTAAGGGCTCCTGTGTAAAACCTAGGGACAGAGAATGGAAATCTTTTTGCAGAGTATAAGATTATGTTTAACCAAACTCGCACGCTAATTTTCATCGAGTTTCGATTGTTATCGAATTATTTTTTGTCTATCTGATTAATAATAATTAGAGAAATTAACGATCCCAAGTCTCGTAACAATTTAATATCTCTGGGTCACCACGTATACTGCGGCCATAGTTCTAATGGCTATATCTTAGCCCAGATAACCTAACAAAACCCGTATCTCTTCACACAGTTTTAGAACATGGAACTGCTCGTAGAGTAATTAGATTTTTCAATGTTAAATATCCCAGTTTAAACTAATATTTAACCAATTTTGATTCTTGCCTTTTACAGAGACAACTCTACGAATTGAACGAAACAAGCGCAGTTATGAATTCGCATTTGGCACGTCGATTCAAGTGTCCGTATCGATAAACCTTAAACTATTCGCACATTTTTAATATATCCATTAATAGCTGTATATTTTTTCTCTTCCGAAATAACTTTTGAATAGATCCTTCAAAGCCTGATGCTAGCTTAAGGTACAGAAGAGAAATTCCACATACTTAGTTTATATTCCCAAATTATCTTTGAATGCATCTTGAAAAACTATTTCTTTCTTGAGGCATGGTAGAAAATGTTTAGAATATTTAGATTCTTATCATCTGAATCGTTTTTTGTATAATTATTTTTAAAAAGTTTTACATCCTTGTCGCATTATAGCACATTTAAATATGGCATTAAATATAAAAACTAAATATTCAGTATTAATTATATGTAAAATTATATACAAATAATTCCAGATCAATTATAGGTTCATAATGCATCCAGAATTAATTAAGGAATGAAAAAACCTGGTATCAATTATAGATTTTAGCCTATAACCCCGTGTCACATATTTGTCCGAATGCATAGTCTCTTATGTTACTAAATACTTTATATATATTTTTATCCCGTGACCCGTAGCGTCGTAGGGACACAATGTGTACAGCAGCCGCAGTAGAGGTGGTGTTTCTTTGGTAAGATAGTCTGACGAAGCCCAACATTCTCAAGGCCGTTTTAAATTCAAAGTTTTCCGTCTCCTAGACAGGTTGCCACCAAAGACTATAGAACCCAGTCTGTCCTGCGATTTACCCATAGCTGAGAAAAGAGGATTCATACCTTTCCCAAGAGTATTAGCAAGTAAGTGAATGTAATGAATCCGATTGAAATTAGAACTCGGCTCTCTGATTCCCCAATCTGAACCGCTATCCATTACTTTACCGTACCTTCCTACTTTATATTATATCCGTTAAAAACAGCTTTCCTTTAAGACATGACAGAGAATGCCCGAATGCGTATTTGCTCATCTTTCTAATCCAAAATTGAAATTAATATCTGAAAGTCTCAAAAAATTAATAACTGTTAACATATTTTCTTTTCTATTGGATTTTACACCAAAGAAATCTTATTTGAAAGAACAAGTAACTGGGAATATAAGTAGATCTGGTGGTTTGCTTCTATGGTCAGCGGCCATCTTGTTGAATGGGATAAACTGAGCTGCATACTTGAATAATTCCGCACCCCTCAGCAACAAAAAAAAAAAATCAATAAAATACCAATAAATGATTTCTGCATATCTGTATATAACCGATGTATATTTAAAACAATATATTAAATTACTTTTAAAATATTAACATTTCGTTAATAAAGAAAAGAGTGATTAACATTTGTGTAACATCATGTCTTCCAATATGGCAGTGAACGATCGAAAATATCCTCACATATGAAGAAGAGACAGTAATGTTTTTCTATAGAAGGATCTTGAGAATACTATACAAGAACTGCCAAAAGGTGTATGACCATTTCTTGTAGGGTCAGCGGCCATATTGTAGAATGGGATAAGCTGAGCTGTATAGCTATAGCCAGTTCAGTGATGACACAGTTTCCCTTGCCGGAGTGCGTTCTGTACTCAAGTCAAAAAGCAGGGAGGAGAGATTCATTGATGAGATGAACAAACATGTGTTCATGACAAGAGCGGGGCTTTGAAGGGCATCAGTTGTAGTTTTCCTCGAAGAGACATGGCCTCCCCCAGGTTTACTTGACCAATACTTAAGAACGATATTACATAACCGTTTATCAATGTTTTCTTTCATTCTAACAACATTTTCCTCTGAGCTAATACTTTGTATAGCTTTCAGAAGGAGTCGTTTTGCTTTTCAAATGGGCCTTTGCACTTCTACACAATTCCCGGCGTCTGTAAAAATTATTGCATGCTGGGACTTGCTTGATCTTGCCGTCTATAATTCGTAGCTTCCATCTTGGACTTTTTTTTTCAAACGATCATATATTGTCTTTTTTTTTTGCAATTTATGATTTTTTGTTTGCACACATTAGACCAGACATTATCACTTTACTGCCATATGCTTATGTGCGTGTATTGCGTTTCCGCTGGTATGTTAGGTTTTCCTAAAATCATTTTGCTTAACCTGATATAGAATTACAAACTCATATAAATATAGTTACATTTCATTGTCCTATTTCATGTATATTTCAAAACTGTTTAAAAACTTGAGATATCTGTTTGATTGATTCTGTCATTGATTATAGAAGATAATGAGCATCATTTTCGTTATATTATTAAACTATGAAAGAGAAAAAGACGTAATATATATAATATATATATATATATATATATATATATATATTATTATTATTATTATTATATTATAAAGAGTTATAATAAAAAATTTAAATTTTGTCCAAAATTTTTCATGTTCAATACTATGATTTGTTTTCTTCAGGCGATGGTAATTAACTGTAAGTACCAGTTACTTACGATCGCCTCAAGAAATACAGTCATAGTATTGAAACACGAAAGCTTTTATGTAGCGATTTCAAAAATATTTTTTTTATTATAATCTCTTATAATAATAATGATAATAATGATAATAATAATAATGATAATAATAATAATAATATATTGCTCTATTTTTTGTATTGAGCACTTTTTTAAAAGTAAATGCCACTAACAGTAGATTTTTACTCCATCTGTTTTTTTCTCTATTTATATATATATATATATATATATATATATATATATATATATATATATATATATATATTATGTACATTTCATTGAATACAACAGACAAGGTGCTTTTATTTTTTTTTTTATATAGTGTCCGGTAGGTCTCCATGAATATTTAAATGAGATCTAATTGAGCTATGGTCAGAAAGGTGTAGAGTTTTTATATAATTTATCATCTGGAAAGAAAAGCTTTATTAGATCGAATGAGAAATTGTATAAAAACTAAATAAAAGCAGCTTGTCTGTCGTATTCAATGCCATGTGAAAAGAAGGATTGCCGCCTAAACACACACACATATACATATATATATATATATATATATATATATTCGCTTGAAGATGAAATGGAACTAATGCTTTTAATTTAATTGCAAAATTAAATTCGGGGTTTTTAGCTTCTATTTTTGAAACATGGTTGAACTGTGTAGCGAAAAAAAACATATTTTAAATCAATTAATTTATAATATTAATGCTCTGTAAATTTACATTGAGCACTATTTTGTAAAAATATATATATATATATATGTATGTATTCAAGATATCCGTATATCGTAAGACAATATTGATTAGAAGTGACTGCGAATTCAGGCAGCTCATTTATTGACTACGGAAGATAATCAGTATTACATATTATTTATTAAAATTATGAAAGAGGAAAAGAGGGAACATGTGACAACAGTGCTTCCCTAAATGGTGTAGGTGAATATTATTGAATTTAGAATGCGTTTGTATACAGGTAACAGTTTAGATATTTCCGAAAGGGTTTGGTGTAATGCATGGCATCCATATCAAAGTCTGAATCGAACGAGGCTATTTAAGTATATGATTCGAGTTTTTAGTTTAATGTTTTGGCTTTGTAGCAATTTACGGTTTATATGTTCAATTGTTTTTCTTCTATACTAACTGTTCTATATAAAGAGTTTGATATTTACTAATTCTACATTTTGAATTATTATGATGGATTCAAAGTATGTTCAATCACTGATTTCATTACAGTTCCAGATCTTTGTTTCTGCTTTGAAAAGGTATATTTAGAGTCCTTTTTTTTTACAAGACTCGTTAGAAAACCATTTCCTCTCTCCAAAATGAATACCTATATAATCAGCATAGCTCATCTCATCATCAAACAATTGGCCTTGGGAAAGAAACAAGGAACGTTATCATCTATTTTTAGACTCGTTTTGAATGTGGTATGAAATGCTTAAATAGTCAGCGCTCAATTATTAAGATTTTTTTTTTGTATATGACCAAAGCATATATATATATATGTGTGTAAATTTTCTTTTCATTTTTTGTTTGGAAGGAAAATCTGATAATCCGCAGTCCTTTTAAAAGGGCTGTGGTGAAATAATTTATTACATGAAACCTTAAAGTGGTCTGTTTTATTTAAATTATTTGCTCTGAATTTACATTGAGGTCTCTGGATTTTATCCTCCTTAGGTTTACCCATACGGATTACCTAGTTTTTCAAAAAACTATATATATATATATATATATATATATATATATACACGCACACACATACAAATAACACAGGCACGCAAATACATATATTTTCGTATATATATATCCATTGCTAAAAATGCAGGTAAAATAGTCGGTTGCCTGTGCTGTTCTGTTACGTAACTGGTTCCTCATGTTATCCTCTACTTTTACAAGAGTCATATCAGGTCAGAAATGGAGAACTCTTGTCATATTTGGGCGGAATATGACCAGATCTAACTCTCCAGACTTTATGGAGTCTAAAAGCGTCTCGGAGTTCTTGTGGTAACGCATTATTATCCCTCCTCCAATCACACAGGTGGGATATCGTAAACATCTCGTTGTGCTATAGCTACTTCCAAGGAAAGTGCTCGGACGAACTACATTCACTGGCCCCACTAATTCAGACCTTCACTGCAAGGACTCACTATGACGCTTAGATAGTAGCAAACCCCCCCCACATTCCCTCCGTATTCCACCAGTGAGAAATAAGTTTCACCCTAACAGCTTCTTGCGAACCACTCTTCTATGGAACCGACTCCCAAAAGGAAGATTCCCCTTTTCGACCAATCTTAAAAAAACAGTCTAGGATCAACTGCTATCATCCACTGATCTCCATACAAATTGCCTCCTTATGTAACGCTCTACCTCCAGTGGCCCCTTTCAGTCTGTAAATGGTAAACCTTACTGTACTAAATAAATATATATATATATATATATATATATATATATATATATATATATATATATATACATGAAGAAATATAGTCTTAAGTGTGCTATATTTATGGGATAAAGTGCTCAATATCGGATATAGAGCGTGTGAAAATATAAAAGTGAACATAAAGTCAATTCTTAGATGGCGACAGTCTGTTTCATTATATGCAATCGCCAGGCCACATGGCCTGACGATTGCAATAGTATGAAACGATATTCGATTGAATATAAACTATGAAACAGACTGTCGCCTCTAAATGTTGACTTCTTTGTTCACTTTTAAATTTATATATATATATATATATATATATATATATATATATATATAGTGATTATAAAGACAAAATGTATATATATATGTATATGTATGCGTCAGGGGTATGCGTGTGAATATTTAAATTAGTGAGACAACAAAGTTACCGACTCGAACAATGTCCCCACATCTCAGCAAATCACAAAAATACCATAATTTATAACGTGATCATATTTGGGGGACTGTGCACTTTTAAACACCTTTCCTCCCTGGCTTCATAAAACTGTCTAGATTTCGAGTCTGGGTTAAAGCAAAGATTTTGAATGACACTTTACAAAGAGTTTAATATCTGTCAGATTTGGATTTTCTGGAAGCTACAGAACAATTGATCCAAATACATTTTACCAAAATGTGAAGAGAACTTTTATCCACTCGTATGTTTTCAAGACTATCACACACATTTTTAAAATCCGACAAGATATATAAATACACAATGATACGAAATAAACGTACGCAATAGTCTTGGTATCGACCATAAATTTTAAATATAATGAGATATTTATGTTTTCCAAAATATCATGTAAGTCAAACTGGGTGGCTTTTCTTTAGTCGATGCATCTTTTAAGCCAGTAATTTAATTGATTTTTTTTCCATTTATACATTATTGTTTATACACAAAAATTTATTCTTCAAGAAAAAAAAAAACACCCAAGTGATACTAATTCGTCTGATCAAACTGAAAATGGCATACTTAGTTTCTATGGCTCGTGGTCGATATTTGTGTCTGGGTTAAAGTAAAGATTTTGAATGACACTTTACAAAGAGTTTAATATCTGTCAGATTTGGATTTCCTGAAAGCTACAGAACAGTTGATCCAAATACATTTTATGCGGGCATTCACTATTTGGATGATTGTCGAAATAAAACTTCCGTTCATTACTTAAGCATATGCCAGACCAGATTAAGATTTAACAACGACCCATATTACTGTTATATACCATGTCCTTTCAAAGCATGACAGATTACGGCTCTCTACAGCTTCCTTCTCTTTACGTATCATAAACGCAGCTTTATGGGACTGATCCACAAGAAGATGCCGTTAACGATTAAATATTAACCATTATCTTCCCCCAAATATCCGCATAATCTGTGAATCTTACACAGTAAAATTCTACCACAAGTATCTCTTACACGTTGCACAGAATGAACATCATTGTAATTTTTTTTTAAATAAGCCACTTAAACCAGCACTATTTCTTCTTGTTTTTGGGTTTCAATTACTGAAACACGTTTGGTTGGTCACCTCTGTTTTTTCTTGACCTATATATGCCCTACGGGTGTCAAATTCTCTTCCCTATTTTCCTCATTTTGTCTCCCAGAAATCTCTATTATCTATTTCTGATTATTAGTATCAGTTTATTTATACATCCTTAAAATTATGTTGTTTTTTTACTGGTTCTCTCCGTTGTATTTTCAGCATTCATATCTTCATTTCAAGTGCCATCTTCATCTGTAAGGATATTATCCAGTATGCACCATCCAATAGATCAGTGTTCGCCAACAATCGTGTCGCTGACCAGTAGCGGGCCGTGAACCATTTCGTACCTGCTCGAACAGAAAGACTAAAAACCTTTACATTTAACTATCGCGGCTTTGTTTATTGTTTTTAAACTCCCCCGAACCTAACCCCCACCCATCGCTATGTGGAAATATTTCTATTCTCTATTTTAGATTATTAATATCAGTTTATTTATGCAACCTTAAAACGACCTTGTTTTTTAATTGTTCTCTCCATTGCCTTCTCAGAATTTATATTGTTGTATTGCCCCCTTATGCTTTGAGGGCAACGACGTCAAATTAATCATAATATTGCATCGCCTCTCTCGGCCGGTGCTCGCTAGATTTTATGGGCAACAATGAATGACATCAATACATCAATTTTAACTGAACTATTTCCTTAATGCCGAGATGTACTAACTATCCAGTGGTGGTCGTTCCTCCGCTCTGGGGAGCCGTTTCAGACACGAAAAAAAAACACGTCTACATTGCTTGGCGGTTAAGAAACAACTTGCTGAAAAAAACCTTTTTTCTATCTATCGTACCCACACTAGCTCAACCAATCAAAGTCGACCAACCATATTATCTGTATCTGACCCCATGGTAAAACCCATGAATCGGAGCAGAGATACACTAATAATACCCTGCTAAAATATTATTTAACAATATCAGGACTTCAAGTGGCGTTTTCATCTGAAACGAGATTGTCTAGCATTCACCATCACCCAGGTCAGAGTTCCACAACAACCGGACCTCCGAACATTTGGTACCTGGCCTCACAGAAAGAATAAAATCTTATCCTGTTTTTTTTTTGTTTTTTTTTTTTTCAATTTATTGACTATCGCGGCCTTGTTTATTGTGTTTTGTTATGCGTGTGACCAACCCCGACCACGATCTTCCCCACTGCTCCGTGTAAAAGGTGTTTTGCATAACACCGGTCCGTGGTTCAAAATGTTAGAGGACTGCTAATATAGCTGATTAAATATTCTTACTAATAGAATTCATTATTCTAAACTTTACTCACTGAAAGATACTAAACGTTTTTATGAATTCAAATTGTTTTGGAATATTGTGTTAATTTATCAAAGACTAGCCGAATTACCCGCGCCTTGCTGCGTGTAACACATTTTTTGTAAGAAAATTATGATACTGGTCAACAAAAGAAAAAGGATTTTTGAAATGGCATCGAGACACCAAACATCTTTTTTAACTAATTTGAAGGTGCTGAATCTGAAATGACCTTACTTTTTCTTGGTTAACTACCATTTTTGCTGTAGAGAAATGCCTCATTTTTTCAAAAAAAGCATTTGTTACATTTGTTTTCTGAATATATGATATTGACCGATGGCAATATTTCTCAAAATAAAATCGTCGAAACCTCTCAATTCGTATTTAAATCAACAAATATTGGTCTGCTTTTTGAGAAATACTGTTTTTGCAATAACAATCAGACTCTAAGTCTTTAAAAATAACCCGACTGAATATACCAAGACCAATAAGTATTTTCATCAAATCATTTAATAAACTAACAGCAGAAATAAAATCTATGGTAAAAATTTTATCTTTCTTGATTCTCATGTTCAAGGTTATTTAAGTCCCTTTTGATACTCCATCTGTATCATGTACAATGGAAGAGATATATTCAATTGGGATGTCTTTAGTTGGAGTTTCTTTCCAACTTTGAAAAAAAAATGCTATTAATGTGCTTGATCCACTTCCGTAGTGAAGAGGATAATAGTGATGGGATAAATTTATGAATATCAAACAGAAGATTTTAGGGCTTCTTTTTTTATGTCACCTTAATTATCAGGTTTACTAAAGTGTATTACTGATAGTTTATCAGTTAATTCGAATTTTGGCGATAAATTGGAAAAATTCTGTAATTCTATTTTAACTTTTTGACTCAAAAACACTTTTCTCTTATAAAAAATAGTTTATTTCAGGTAGCTGGCATGAATTTCTCGGCGTACCTGAAAACTGATGGGTTACTACGACATTTATTAACTATATTTTGCTATCAACTAAGATCGTAAATCGATCTTTTTGCCAAAAATGAGCAATTTCCGTACAGCAAAAACGGTAGCTAACCATGAAAAACTAAGGTCATTTTCTAAATCAACCCCATCAATTTAGCTAAAAATCATGTTTTGTTTCTTGGCACCAAAAATCATTTTGACCCGTGTGATTTATTTTAAATCATTGTTATAAATTGTGTAGAAAAAAGATGCATTTCTATATTACTCAATGATCTTGCCAATGTGACCACCATCTTCTGGCTTTCTCCTATATTTTGTAGAGGGTTCATTCCCGTGTTCAAATTTAAATTCAATTTGAATTAAAGGAAAAAATTTCAGTGGGGATTTTTACCCCCCTTTAACCAAAATGATATATACTCATCGAAGTAGTCTATGTAATTCAGTTTCAGAATATATATAGTTACTGGAGTATATATCCAAAACCCTAAGAAGTGTTCTATAAGAAACAGTCAGACAGAGTTTACAACTTTAATTGTGGTTGTTCCCGGGTCCACTTTGACCCAGTTTGAGAGCATCTTCTAGGATCCCATCTAAGGGCTAAGAGTCAACCCGTAAAAAAACAATGACAACAGTACATTTTGTTATTAAAAAAATTACCAACAATACATATTTATACTAAAATGACTAACAATGCATTTTAACTGTAGCTGAGGACAGAAAAATGTGTTCAAAATATTTAAATTTCGGCATTAAATAACCCATAGCGGTTGATATGTCGCTAAACAAAATCAAGTAAACAATCAATATGAAAGAACACTTACGTGACCTTAATCCGTATAATATCCGACAATTTCTTAATTCTAAAATATAACTTTAACAAAACTACAACAGTAAACACACATATCACCACCTCTAATAATCATTTCCACACAGATTTATATATGAACAAAAGCTGAGTATTATCTACCATGTATTCAATTGTGAAAGCAGAATAACATATCATTTTTATTATTCAAACATCAAAGAAAGTTAAATTTCGGCATTAAATGCTGTTAAATAAACACATTGATCAATCAATCAATCATTTCAGATAAATAAATTTCAGCTGACTCAACAAATAAAAGGACACGGTGTAATCTTTGCCTTAAAGCGCGACATAATGATATGGAGATAGCTCGCTTCATGGAAGATGCTCGGTATTTCGCTCGAAAGGATTCGGAAGTTGCTGATGGGATCCATTAGCAACAGCTAAGCAAAGCGCATATTAACTACCCTAATGGGAACACCTAACTTTGCACGAAAGTTCCAGAAGACAATGGATAAGAGCCCCGGAAGACAATCATGACCACTGCGCAGAATGCCTATTTTTAACAAGATTAATGTTATTGTTGTTTTTATTATTGCTATTATTTTTCTTGATTTTATTCTTAGCATTATGTATGGAATTATAAGGACATTGAATATTTGAAAGGAGTACCACAAATATTTTTATTCTTGATACAAATATTGGTAGCAGCAGATAATTCTATATTTTTTATGAAGTTGTGAATATTAATCTTTTAATTAAAGGAAGATTATGAAATTCTGAATCGTGCTAGCGGTGATGAATAATACATACATACCTACATTCACACACACACACACATACATATATACATATACCGGGTATATATATATATATATATATATATATATATATATATATATATCCACTGAGAGAGAGAGAGAAAAGAGAGAAATCAACTAGAAATAATGAAGACAAATATAAAATAAATTGAAATAAATGTTTCAAAAATTAGTGATAGTCATGAAAAAATCCGGTCGTCAGAATATATTTATATAGGCACACAACAAAATCGCTGCAAAATCAGCATACCGTGATGAATACATGCCCCAAACGTAATGAAAACATAGATTTATCGACAAAATTGTTATATTATTATAAAGAGAAATGATCAAAGTATTTTTTGATTATTTAATTAATTTTTTCTCTTTTCGGGAACATTCGAAATTTTGTTTAAAAACTTGGTTTTATTGCGTTTGTACTGACTTTTAGCATAGCAAATTTTAGCCTCGTTTTTATGGTGACAGACATTAATTTGGAAATTCTTGCAAAAATCAAATAATTGTCTATATATATTAAATTTTCAGGACTTATTCACAAATGAAAGAAATTATTTTGGAATTTTTTTTATTTGAAAATCTTGAGAAAATTTTTAGTGACTATATTAGTTAATAGCAGAATTCTTTGAAGTTTTTCAATTACCAAATTGTTTTTTTTTTTTGCAAAATCCGACCAGTCTTACAGAAAATCTATTGTGAATCGCAAAATAAAAACCGCCATAATACTAAGACATTATTTTATTAGAGAAGCTTTAATTACTTTTATGAATAATATATATAAAAGACAATATTGTCTGAAGAAAAAATATTTCGACAAAAAATGCATTTTTTACAAGATTTTTCATTTTTTACCATTTAAATTGAATATTTGATAAAGTTTTAAACTTTTTAAACTTTGTTTCAATGTGATAATTCTATAAAACCTATATTTACTACTCCTATATTGTAATGTTTATTGCAATATGACAAACTCAAATATTTTTAAAAGAATTTCGATTTGTTTTTGTATGTAAGTTAATGTGCAAACTGTGGATAAACAAACCGATAAATTTATGATTAGAAAGTCACGTATTTTAAGAGTTGTCCCCCATCCTTGTAAAATGTATCGTCTGCTTCACCATACTATGAACACACTCGATTGTCCAACTGCTGTCAATAAATCGATTAACATGTCAGAAAAACAAAACCCCTTTGAAGTATTTTTTAAAAATTCTCTTTATCTAAATATTGAGGCATTTATTTTCAAAAACAGCTTGTTTTACAAGAGATATTCACGAGTTTAACACTTGTCTATTTTTAATGCACTAAAAAAAATCGTTGTTTTTTTACGATATCTATATATATATATTTGTATATATTAATAATAGATATGCATTTGATTCCTCGCCGGTTGCACAACTCTTTACTTTAGTGCATGATGTAATCTCATTTTAACAAATGTATTTACCAAAATTATGCAAAAATATCTTGAAATACTAAAGTGTAAAATTATTCAATAAAATGGCCAATGGCTTCAACCACAGACTCCAGACGACTTCGAAATCTCCTTCACCTCTTTTGTGCGATCTCGTTGTTTTCGCCAATGCATGCTCTCCATAATCCTTACTTTCAGTTACTCTTGGTGTTACAAGTTTGGTTGGTATCTCAACCAACTGAGCCCCACACATAATAATCAAAAGGGCTGCAGTCTGGGAAGTTAAGTAGTCAGATTTCAGGAGTGATGTGGTCAGAGAAATTGTCTGACAGCCATGACCGGGTTCTCCTGCATGTGTGGCAATGGGGCAGATTCCTGTTGTTAGACACAGGGTCTTCCAGCAGCCACCGCCTTGATCCAGAGCAACACTACCACCTCAAGGCACTTGATGCAGGTCTCCGTGTTGGATATTATCAGAAGGATCAGAGTGAGTTTTCCGAGCTGGCGTAAACACCATTTTACTCAACCGACATTTTTTTTAGAATCGTCTGCACTGCCCTCAGATTGACACCCAAACACGCTGAAATGTTCATATGGGAACTGATAGCGCCAATGGTTTGAAGTACAGCATGCCGTTTACAAATTTCTAGGCGGAGTGAATGGCGTCATGGTGCTCTTTTTTCTAGAGAAATTACACAAATATATGCATATATATATATATATATATATATATATATATATATATATATATATATATATATAATATATATTTTCTAGATAGGGAGATAGATATACGGTGTAGTATGTTTCTGTTATCAAAATGTTGAATGTATATTTTTTAGATCAATGTAATTTATATTCACTTTGTATATGCACAAAATTTTCACACGCAAACACACACATTATACATATACGATATATATATATATATTGATTTATATATATATATATATATATATATATATATATATATATATATATATATATATATATGCGTCTTCAGGACTATACATATATATGTTCATGATGCTTGTTTTTCTATAAATTTGTCACAAATATGCTTATTCACACACACTTTCACATATATATAAATGATTGTCTTTTTATTTTTTCATATCTTTGACTGACAGACAAATATTCCTTGTAGTATCTTATGTTATCAAAATATTGATTCAAAAATCGTACGACTCCTACAGCAATCGTTTTCACTTGACTTAAAATATTTTTTTGCCCTTCCTTGCCTTTAAAGGAGTGCCCTTTGCCGTGCTGATGTTGCCACATGCCTTACTTCTTGCCTATCTCACACTGCGAGTTTTTTCTAAGCTCTATACTAAACATTAAATCTGTTACGAAAAAAGAACTAAACAAAATGAACACAAAACGATCAGCTTTAAAAAAAGGACTCGTAACTGGAAAAAACGAATGAAAAAAGAATGTTAACAACAAATAATTTTTCACACCAAACCCAGTTCTGCGCAATCAGAATCAACGTTTAGTTTAAGCAAGCGAATAAGCCAATTGGAGTAAAGTGCCATGCAGATTTAAATTTTTCCCACTTGTGACGAATGCAGCTATCGATTTTTTTTGCATGCTAGCATGCTAGTTAACATTCGTGTCAGTCAGCTGTTGGCTCTCACTCTGGCTAATAAAATCTTCCTGCCTATTCGTGGCAGCCAGCTATAGGCTTTCTCTCTGGCCAGTAGAAAATGTGCGCAAACTACATGAAAACTGCCGTAGAAGCATGAAAAAATCGTTTATTTCCACTATCGATGGGAATTGGGAAATGCAATGTCGGTCTTGGCCTTCGAGCTAACTTGGAGCATGTGCATGTAAATTTTGGTGCAAATCTGTCGAAAATTGCGGCTGTGCATTCGTTACACACACACACACATATTCTGGCTTTATATATATATATATATATATATATATATATATATATATATATATATATATAAAACATTTTTATGTGTATACGTTCTTTTTTATAGATACAAATATTTAAGTAAATGCTCTGTTTTATAATAAACTGTATTAACCTTTTACCGGCCTGAAAAAACGTCTCTGTCCATTTCTTAATGTGTGACGTCATATATATATATATATATATATATATATATATATATATATATATATATATATATATATATAAAACGAAACTGTCAAAATATAAAAGAGTATCTTCATATCACACGAATACCTGTCTTCTGATTTTATGAAGAGTGCCATTTTGTAACAATGTTAACTTCTTCAAACAAGACGGGAGACACGAGTCGTTAGTTCAATCCTATTTCAATATTCAAATTTTGCTAAATGTTTGTAACTGCTAGGAAATCCAATTTTCATTTTGAATAATAACTCGTGACAACTAAAATATTCTTTACGTTCTGTTATTTCATTGATCCATTTGCGGGTCCAGACCAAATTTAAAGCAAACACACTTAACACTAGGGACTATTATCAAATGGAATAAAGATGAATTACAAACTACACCTTTAAGATCGACAGTCAGTAGAAGAATTCCTGCAGACTTGAAACAAATTCGTATAAATCAAACTGGAATTATATCAATCTAAATTTTTCCAGAATTAGTTATGAAATAATTAAGCGTACCAAAACATGTCTTACTCTCCAACAAGTCCAGGAATTTCTATTTATGACGACTTCGATCAAAAGACATTTTATTCCAAAATTACGTAAAAACTGAATACAATTTTAAGTGATTTATCGTAGATTAACACAAGATTCTTGGATTGTATAAAATACATCTTTTAACTGAAAATCCCAATACCGGCTACTTATAAAATCGGAGACAGTTTAAAGGATCTAGTCTTCCAAAGTAAACTAAACCTTTTATGACATTAAGATACTGTTGGCTTCCTGATATATTCCTCGGATTAAAGATGCTTACCGCAAGCTCTCCACAGATCCTTGCTGCTTTTAAAGACCCCTTTAGCGAAGGCAATAATTCTCAAGTGGATACATCAAAGATATACATGACTCAGTGTAGAATCCTTGAACATGTATGAGAACATTTGCAAACATCAATACTAATGAGGGATAGATAGATAGATAGATAGATAGATAGATAGATAGATAGATAGAGAAAGAGAAAGAGATAGAGAGAGAGAAAGAAATATCTCATTATGAGGGGATGCTGAAAACGCCCATTTCTGAAAAACATATCAAGTGATTAAATATCAGAATTTAGTTTTGGTCAACCTGAGAAGCTTTTAGAATTTCTCTCTCTCTCTCTCTTTCTTACACACACACACACACACACACACACACACATATATATATATATATATATATATATATATATATATATATGTAAAAGGGAACATTGAAGTCAACTGACACAGTCTGACACTTCTGAGCGTTGTCATCAATGTTCACTTCTATATTTACATACTCTGATATTGAGCACTTTATCCCATAAATATAGCATACCTTATACTATATATATATATATATATATAAATTTCAAGCGTTGTTTGTAGTGGATACCAGTATTTGAGTAGGACAACAGGTATTTTGTAAACTGTCCACCGGCCTGCTCATTGCAAAACTTTAATAAGGTAAAAGTTTCTTCTGACAGGTTTTCAACCTGCGCCTCCTTTCTTAGAAGGGAGAACCGTCTGATTAGGTGTACTATAACGTTTGAAGTAATAAAATTCTATCGGATCGAAAATAAAAATCTATTAACTCTTGAGAAAATGAAATCTATTTGCTTATGTTACGGAAACGAAAACGAGTAGGTACGGCGTTCCACACGTTGCTTTAAGGCAAACAGAAACTTGCTTGAGAAGCTAAAAACCCCGAATTTAATTTTGCAATTAAATTAAAAGCATTAGTTCCATTTCATCTTCAAGCGAATTTTTTTTTTTTTTTAATCAATTAATTTTTAATATTAATGCTCTGTAAATTTACATTGAGCACTATTTTGTAAAAATAAAAATATCTATAAGAACACCGGATTTTATATCTTACTGTTCTTTCTTTTTATATATATATATATATATATATATATATATATATATATATATATATAAATAATTCGGGTATACCGAATCTATTTCTATCAACCCTGAAATGAACCCTCTTGTGAGAGGTCGGACCTTTCTTCTGTGAATGTAGTTCTTTTATTATAAACCCCGTAGTCACGGAAAGGGCATTCGTGCAACGGAAATACAAACTATCTTATGTACATTTGGAATTCTATATTGACATAGTATTTTTCGTGCAGTTAACACTTAAGCCAGGTTGCGGCATTTTGGTCTGAATAGGAACATAAATTCTTTGTGTGCATGTAATAGTGTGGAGAGCAACACGATTCTCTCACAGACATCAGTTCCTTATTATATTGATAGCATTTTTCATCTTGCCACGAAAATGAAATCCGAGAAATTAAAACATATTTAGAACGTACGAAGATGTACAGTTCCAATGGCGTATTGTTGCAAACATCTAATAATGAGCATAACAGGAAAACGTTGAGTGGAAACTGACCCATAGTGATTAGGCATAAGGTAATTGTACTAGACGAGATAAGGCCAATAACGAGCCATAAGGAGTGATTTTGATCCTGAATTATTAGATGTAGGATGATAGACTAATTTCTGGAATCTATCCAATCTAATGTCTCGCCAGAATGTCTCTCAGAAAAATTAAATCTTCGCCAGAAATGCCCAAGCTGCAACCTTCACCGAGATTAATTACAGCTTTTAACTATTGAAAATATAGTTGCTCGTTGTCCATTTATATCGTCTCATAAATAAATTTCGAAATGTAGTTTATTTTATAGATTACGCAAAAGCATTTGACAAGGATCGACACAAGTATCTCTTGATCTTGTTTTCCTGGCTGTTCATGCTAGGAAAACGAGATCTATTTAGAAAAGATGTTATAATAATCCATAATATAACCTGGGAGCAAACCTACATATGGGTGCAGGACAACTCAAGACAACTAACTCAACACCGCCAGCTCAGCACCGCCACCATGAACACCGTGACAACTCAGGACTGAGACAACTCAGCACCAGTTTGTTTTTTTAGAATCGAATAAAAGTAATTTATTATGAATTAAAAAGGTTTTAATCTTACTTATTATAAAACGCAGATTGTGTGTGCGTGCGTGTGTGTCTGTACGTTTATATATTGGATCGGATTTGCTATATCTTTCAACCGATTTCAACAAAACTTCACAGGACTGCGTAAAGTTACCTTGGGGTGGTTCTGACAGCGCCTAAAATTGGAAAAACACAATTATTTTTGCACGAAATCAATTTGAAAACACGATTCTGTTGCCAGAATGAAAGGGGACAACTCATATCGAGTTATACTTATAAAACCCAGGTTGTTTTGTGTGTGTGTGTGTGTGTGTGTGTGTGTGTGTGTGTGTGTGTGTGTGTGTGTGTGTGTGTGTGTGTGTGTGTGTGTGTGTCATTTTTATATCAGACGATTTCAACATTTTTCAAAATTTCAACAAAAAACACTTTTTTTGGCAGGTAGTGTTTCTTATTGTCTTGCACACTTTTTCTTTATTTTTTACATTCAGAATGCTTTAAAATTCCATTTACAAGACAATTGTTTATAATAAAATTTTATTTAATCGGTAGACTGAATCATAACGATTGAAAACAATGTTTTTGTTTGAGTTTGGTTTTGACCAATTCGTAAAAAAAACAAAACAAAAAAAACAAAACAAAAAAAAACTATTTAAGACATGCGTGTCCGTCTACCTTAAACAATAATCTTTGTCAATTTTATTTTTCAATCTTTATGATGGTCGATACTTGATCTATCTCTTACTGTTACATCCCCGGGCAACGCCGGGCTCTACTGCTAGTCTTTAATAAATTAATTTTATTCGGTCCTTAAAAAATAAATTATTAAAGATGTCTACCGCATCCTGAATTAACCTTATTGCAAAAACATTTTTAAATACTATATTGACTTGGAAACTTCATTCTTCTTGTACCTGCACACATGCTGTGGATGATAGAGCCTCGCCACCAACAACAAAAAAGACGCGGGTGCTGTGGTCTTAGAAATCCTTTTATTACAGAGTACAGTTAACGGATTAATGTACTAGTAGGATAACTGCTATCCTTATGAAAATGAAAAACAGTCTAATTTTCAACCTACTCTAACACGTACATTTTTCAACTCATGAACTTCGAAAAGTCAAGGATCCATATTTTCTCCATATTCTTTGCGAAAACATAGCAGAGATGTAGTCAGGGCACTGTAGTGTTTCCTGGTAGCAAATCTAGTTGAATAAGAATACAAAACTGTAGAAAAATCACGTGGTAGAGATAAACACTCAGTTGTGGAGCAAGCTAAGTGAATAATAATCCAACCTTTAGAAAAAGAGCTATTTATGGTGCAATGGAGCATCTCATTGTGCTAAAGTGGGATAATCCATTGCTTGGGCTGTGATTGGCTGCTGGTACCTGAGTGGAGGTATTTCTATATAAATACCAACTTGATTCATCAGTTAGTTTGCAGGGTTTGTATTAAGTTACAACCTGCTTTATTTTTGCCTGCCAGCTGGACGCTAGCTGGGACCCTTACGCCGGTAAGTGCTGTTTATTATTGTTATTCTACAAAAACGAAGAGAATGCAATTAAAAGCTCTTCCACTACATTTCCTAAGATTTTAAAAAAAATATTTCACACCAAGCAAAGCAATACATTTACTAAGATTGAAGGTGTTAATGAGTGTGAAAGAATAAGAAAAAGAAAATATTATTAAGAATTTTAAAAAGAAAAGTATTCAAGAAAACAGTAGATAACTACAGACATTGCATTTACATTTCTGAAGATCAAAGTTGGCTGGAAAGCAAGAAACCCGAAGAGAGTTCTAGAAGCGAGAAAAGAACTTTACATCTAACCTATTCAACTAGCTAATCTACCATAAAGCAAAGTTCATCATGAAAATTATTATGAAAATACGTAAAGGAAATGCATTTCATGATTGTTTTTGTCCTGATAGTATATATCTGTCTATATCGTTGTGATGAGGTATTAAGATTACTTGCATTATTTATATCATTCAAACTGTTATCCGTATCTTTATTGCCATATTTACAACGTTTCGGTCGTTGTTCACTCCTGCCTTCTTCAGGCGATTTCGAAATAGTTCTACATGCTGCTTCCAGATGTCTCAGTTATTTCCCTCAAATCAACTCTCCAAGTTTTTGGTTCCCCACTACTGTAGCCTGGTATTGAATTCACAACTTTTGGTCTAATCACTGGATCTAACCAACGTCTGTATCCACTGGGGCATGTGTCCTAGACAATTTCTGGGACTTATAAACCTAATTTCTCAGTTTATCAGCGCTCGTACTGCAATTTTTCTGTTGTTATTATTATTGATATTATAGGATAGATTGGGGTTGCGTAGCGTGTAGGTTTAGTCAAAGAGTTAGTATCGCTATGGGATTAGTATTTAATATGTAAAACATTGGATTAAACTATGCAATAAAGATACCAGCTCACCTCGTTATGGATTCCGGAAGTACTAGATCGAAGCTAAACCGGATGAAGTAAAAAGATAACACTATATAGGAGAGGAGAGTGAGAAGCCCTGTTTTCATT
This sequence comes from Acanthosepion pharaonis, assembly GCA_903632075.3. Taxonomy (NCBI): domain Eukaryota; kingdom Metazoa; phylum Mollusca; class Cephalopoda; order Sepiida; family Sepiidae; genus Acanthosepion; species Acanthosepion pharaonis. Next base: position 45,389 of record CAHIKZ030001464.1, on the reverse strand, counting down.
GGCTGACGTTGACTGATATATGTCATTAAGAACGGTCCAAGTCCGGCTTTGCTCGGCATGTGATTACTGTTTTTGCAATAACGACGCTTTCAAGAAGGCAGTCTGACTAAACTTGAATCAGGTCGGCGTTGCTGTTGGAGCCGATATGATGCTAAACCCGAAATCGGCGATGAGGACAGTGCATCACTGAAGACCACCCTTGATTCATCTAAAATGTATTATTTAACTTGCATATGATTTACCAGAATTTATAAAGCAATTTTTTGTTGAATATGCCAATAAAGATGAGGATAACTGTCCGAATAATGCAAATTATGTAAGGTCATAGCATTTATAAAAATGAATTGATGGCCCATACACCACCGAGTTTTCCTTTTCCTAGACTGGTTGCCAACCTAATCTAATGTGTTAAAACTATCAGCTATATCAAACTGTTCTCAAAGAATAGTGATTCAAAATGGATTTAATCGAATGAACCCGGTTGCTTTTGAAATAAATTGTACTTTGTCGTAGACTGACACTACAGTATCCTAAAGAAAGAACAGCACCATATCACTTGATGCCAATTTAGCACAAAAAAAAAAACAGCTTAAATAGATATCACATTTAAATCGAAGGGAAAATAATGATATATAATCAAGATGTTACCTTTTCATTCAACTCCAAACAAAATGTTATAAAGGAATACCCCATCAATATTTGGATGCTTATTTATGTTTTTGTTTTCTCTAAAACTTCGTCGTTGCTCACGTTTTCAATCCATGGTATTCTCAGCATCCTTCTGTAGAACCATATTTCTGTTGCTCCCATTCTATTCATCCTCTGGGAGAAGATTGCCTGCATTCGCTGCCATATAAGACGACTTACATTTCAGTACTCTTTTCTTTGTTTCTAACAAAATTTTCTTGTTTCTTAAAATTTTGCTTAGATTTTGGAAGAGACTTCACATTGTAGAGTCGAACTTGCCGTCCTCTGTTAAAAGACTTGCTAGATACTTAAATTGTTATACCTGTTTGTTTTCGGTATCTCCAATTTGTTATTTGCATGTTGAGCTGTTCCTTTTGCTGACAATTCTGCATTATGATTTATTGCAAACGATGCTTAGTCCTTTCTTCTCGCTTTCCTTGAATATTGAACTTGGGAAACCTATTTTACTCAAAAAACTCTTTTAAGAGAAATATTTTGCTAATTTAAAAATACACTAATGCTAACACTTCGGTCAAAGAATACCGAATGTTTCCTCATAAGAAAACGAATAAACACATTACTACCATTATCATTTAACACATAGCTCATGTCAGAAGAAATAATGCGAAGTAAACACAACTTACTCGCCCGGAAATTGAACACAGCTCACTGATTTCAATACCCGAAATCTTTTCGTCCTGGGTAAGACGATAAACTACATCCAGCAGAAAGGCCTCCAATCGGGAGGTTTTGAGGAGCAAAGAACCACGTCTTAATTACTGTTGTTCCGAGGTCTACACTGACGCGGGATGGTAGCACCTGTTAGGGTCCCAGTCATGGGCAAATTGTTAAATTCCAAACTGGCGTCAAAACACTATGAAATTATAAAAAATGAATACTACCAATGCATTTTTTTGAAAATATATTCCCAGCAATACATTTGACTCTCGAGAAAAAAAATTTTTTTTTAAAAAAGTACGTGAATGAAACCTGATCTACAAATTGATTTCTTAAAATTTCTTAATATTCTGTTCATACGAATCTGTTCTAAAAAATCTTGTCGGCATTTAATATTAGGTTGGTGCAAAAATAATGTCGTTTTTTGACGTTCAGCTTAACGTCAAAAAACGACGTTATTTTTGCACCAACCTAATAACTCATTGAGTTTGATATACCGTAAAACAAAATGAACCAAATCAAACCAAACCGTAAACTTTTACGTTATGTGAATATGCACTTGGATAAGTTTGCATTTATTTAATTTAAAATTAATAGCCCTGTTCTCAAATTATTATTATTATTTCTGCGGTATACCTTCTGGACGTTGGCAATCATGGCTCTCCACAATTTCTTGTCCTTTGTAACTCTTAGTAAACATTGTCTTTTTGTTATCTCTCCTCAATGCTGTTCTGCCATCTATGTATACGAGATCGTTAGATAGTTTATGTGTTGTTTTCCTATGTCCCTCTTGTTTACAATATGCCCCGTGAATTTTTGAAGCCATCTTTCTTTATATTGTCCGCTAGAAATTTCAACTGTTTCTTTCTGATGTTAAGTATAAGTGTCCTTTATGGCTCTGTTTTCTCTAAAACTTCGTTTCTGTTCACATGTTCAATCCATGGTATTCTCAGCATCCTTCTGTAGAACCATATTTCTGTTGTTTTCAGTCTATTCATCACCTGTGAGAACATTGTTCTGCATTCGCTGCCATATGGGACGATTTATATTCCGTAACAATTCAGTAATCCTTTCTTTGTTTTTCTAACGAAATTGTCCTGTTTCTCATTACTTTGCATAGCTTTTGGAAAACATTTTTAGCTATTCCAGTGAGTCATCAGATTTCAGTGGCGCATTTTCCGTCCTCTGTTAAAAAAACTTGCCAGATACTTAAATTATGTGACCTGATCGTTTTCGTATCATCTATTTTTAATTTGCATGTTGGGCTGATCCTTTTGCAGACAAACTTGAATTATGTTTTATGCTTTATTGTAACTTGTGCTTAGTCTTTTCTTCGCGCTTTCGTCACTCCCTACTGTTGGAGTTCTTGTCGTTTCCTTTTTTGATCTGCTGCCAACACCATGTCATCTGCATAACTTTTTTAAAATTGTGGCTGAATCCTTGACTTTTAAATCTGCCAGAATCGCCTCACCATAGTTTGAATGAGTCCAGTGAGAGGAGACATCTTTGTCAACTGAATAAGAGTAGATAGTTTCGTCCTCCTTCTATACGGCAGCGAATGTTGGACAGTCTCTTCAAAGATGAAAAAGATATTCGAGTCAGCGGAGATATGGTTCTACTGGAAGATGCCAATGATATCATGGAGCGAGCGTGTGAGCAACGATGAGGACTTGGAAAGCATGCAAACACGGAGGAGGTTTATACTTAACATCAGGAAGAGGCAGATGAAATTTCTGGTACACGTAATGAGAAAAGAAGGCCTGGAGAATCTGATATTCACTGTTCGAATAGAGGGCAAAAGAGATAAGGAAAATCAACGCATGACATACCTGGCCAGCTTAACCAAGTGGGTGGCAGAACGTGGTCTGGGGGAGTTGGCAGAGGCACGAAACTTATTGAAAGCTCCAATGGATAGAGGGAAGTGAAGAGACATTTTCGCCTACGTCCTGAAAAGACGCAGCACATAATAAGAAGTTCCGTCCTATCGTACGGCTCACAATACTCCATGGGTTGTGAACAGATGTAGTGTTTTAGCCCTGGTTTCCTGTATAGGATTAGGTTCGGGGTTCCATGTGAAAACCTCTTTTCTTCGTTCCCTACCGCCCCTTGCGTCTTAGTAGCTTTAACGCATTGCGTGAGTAAATTTATAAAACAAAACTCCCGATATGACTATTCGTTCTCTGCAGGCGTACATTACTCGATATATCAAATAATTCCTGATTAACTATTTTTAAGTTTTAGAAGTTTATATGATTTTTTTAAGATTAAAAATAGGATCTCGCCAGTTCTAAAATGTTATCTTTTTTATTATTATTCTGAGAAATATTGTGTTTAAGTCTAATGAATGTAAATCTATAAAAAAACTGTTCAAACGAATTATCTCCTTTTTTTCGAGCTGAACTGTAAATTTAAGTAGGCCAGGTAAAGATGATAATGCACACATATCTAGAAACTTGTTTGGTTCTGTAGTGTTACCTGTGGCAGGAATGCCGTTACCATTTGCAACCGAAGATTCACTCTTTCTGCAAATCCATTTGATAAAGTATGACACGGAAACTTCTTTGAACTATGATAGCACCACTTCTTTTAGAAATATACTAGGTATGTCCGAAACTAGAAGCAAACCGCCTGCATGGGGATAAGAAACGAATTAAGTATATACACAAAACCAGAACGGTGGGTTAGACAAAGATGTGTACTCTCAGTGGGTTTATTTAATACATACAGAGAAGAATCTAGAAAAAAACTCTCGTAGAAGACGACAAAGATACAAATACTTCTAGAGAATATAGCGAAGACAGAACGAGGTGAAATGACTTAACCATTAATTATACGATGATAGAATGGATGAATGCCAGTAAAAATGAATCTACATATGTGTGCTTCGAATTGGATACACCAGAATTACGTAGGCGCAGAAATTTAACGATATGAGAAGTGTCATATCGTATGTAAGAAGAGATCCGAAGGCGTATCTGAAGAATGGAAAAAAATAAAATAAATGTGGTAATATTTAGTTAGGAATAAAGGAAAGTGTTTAAATTCTTTATCCTAAACGTCGTTCTACATAGCTGAAAAGGCTGGCCTTTTTCCTTACAGATGAAGACAAAACACAAAGGAACAGAGACTTGTTTCTACAGACGATTTCTGGGAATGCCAGAACAACTGAGCAATGAGGAAATTCTAAAGAAAAGAACTACTAAAAAGATTCTAATACTTAAAAATCGAAAATGCATGCGGCCATATCACGTTGGAACATCGGTTCCCATACGATCACCAAAGTTAACAACGTCGAGCCTGAACAGACACTAAAATACCAGGTGCTGTAAGCTTGGATGTGCTGGTGGTCTGATGGATAATGTCTCGCCATTGTTAATCAGAGGGCCGAGTTCCAATTTCGGTTGCCTTCGTTATGCGCAAATACCCTTCGGAAAGGTATGAATCCACGTTTTCTCTCCCAGCTATGGATTCATTAGTAAGACTCGTATCTCTAAATCATTATAATCTCCCCGTCCCTCCGAAAAGATTCACTCCGATCTAGAAATAGTTTCCGGTTTTAAATAACCTGCAAATGGTTTATAAGCCGTAAATAAAACTAAACAATCAATAAAAAAAACATTGAAAGTTGAAATTTATTGGAGAGCATGATGGCTTTGGAAACTTAATACTGCATGACGTATTGAAAGAAAGATAAATAGCGCGTAACAGAGATCAACTAATGAGTTCGTGTGAATTTTTGACAGAGAAAGAAAAAAAAAGAAATATTGTCAAACGTTGTTTGGAGTTACAAGGGACGTGACAGATAAATGACGATGAAGAATATTTTCTCAAACGGCATACCAGTAACAGATGATGGGGAATTACCGTATTTGATATAAGGCACACTTTTTTTTACAGAAAATTGTCTTAAAAATTCCCCGGCGTCTTATATGTCATATTAAGTTTAAGACTCGCGATAGTCGGCAGAAATTAGCTACCTGGCAACTGCTATTAGCTTAGACGTTAGAGTAATTTCCTTATACCTACTGCCATTATTTAAAAGGCTATCATGCATATTAAAAATGTTATCATTGATAATATTCATTATGTTAATTTCATCACGTTTAATATTAGTACTTTGTTTCGCTAAAATTATATGCAAATAAATTCAAATTATATATTTGTAAAATATTTTATATTTTATAAAATTGACATTTTATTTTTATATCCTATTTATGGCAATTAGACATTTACAAGGCGCAGGTTGTAGAGATCATGTAAAAGAACACGAGCCTATAAAATCTTTATTATAAAGGTTTTATAGGCTCGTGTTTTTTTCCCCTTATTATTTTTCGTTTAATTGTAATCAGGGCTTGTTTGTCAAAAATCATACCTCATAAATATAACCTAGGCTGTATCATTAAGTAATATTTTTACTAATTTTACTAATTTTTTCTTGATTTGCCCTGTTGAAATTGGGATGCGTTTTATACACCCGTGCGTCTTATATGCGGTCAAATACGGTAATACGTAAGATACATTTTGAACATATTTTTTCTATTTTTTTTCTGCCAAATACCTAACTATCGTTTCGATGCATTCACAGATATCGACGAATAAACATTCTTATGCAAACATTCTGAGTTACGTTGCTATAATAACCAACTACACGTTCTCTCACCCACACGCATGTCTATTTAAAGAGCATGTATTTGCACACGTCCGGAGATCGTAAATGTCTGTTGGTACAGGCCATTAATGCCAAGTGCCGCTATCAAAAAGACTATTAAACTATCAAGCCACTTAACTAATTTCTCTAGTCGCGAGCTCAGCCGTATTCCGGTCTATGTACGCGTGTTCTTGGTACAATCGGTGAAAACGACTTCCGTTCTTTTAGACTGCTCATTTCGAAGTTTCCTTTCTCTATTCTCTCTCTCCCTTTCTCTCTATTGCATCTCTCTTTTTCTGGCAATTTCACTTTTTTTTCTTTCTATCCCCCCTCTCACTTTCTCACTGTTTTTACATAATTCCAATGGCTTCTCTGTTTCTCACTATTATCTAATATTTGCTCTTTCTTGTTTCTCTCTCTTTATCTTCACGCCACAATTTCCTATTTTTTACGTCTCTTTCTCACATTCTTTCTCTTTCTGCCTGTCTATATCTATGAATAACAATGTAGGCATCTGTTTATCAACTGAGATATTAGTATAATAGTACCGCCATGTTTGTTAAAAAATTCAGTCCTTATGGGAATAGCGTCTGGAGTCGTAAAATGTTGTCTCCCGTGGTGAGCTCTGACTGGGTGGTGAGACTAGCGTGATCTCTCCAGAGCACACGCATTTTAGATGGTATATGGACGTCGAGCACTGCCCAAACAACATGGTCAACCTGTCGAATATACCAATAAGATATAAAGGTATACAGGTCATTACATTAGGGGCCGTCTTGATCTCAGAACTTGCAGTGTTGACAGCTAACCGGCTTTGGGTCTGTTTCCCGTTTTTCTGTCTAGATTCACTTCCATAAACTTGTCACGGCAAATATTCTGTGATGTGCTCCTTGTCTGAGGTTCAAGATCTTGAATGAGCATATTGCAAGATCTCCGCTTTTAAAATTAAAAAGTGTGCGAAGGTATGAAGTATAATAATAAATTATATATTCATAGGCCTACCACTGGCGAGATTATATTCATTGCGAACTCCATGATCTTGGCGTTGTTTGCGTAGAATGTGCTACGTGAGAGCCACATATGGTTTTGAATGCGGAGTTTTTCTTCTCATAGAGTGGCTGCTAATCTTGGCTACAATACCCGGCCTGCCTTGCTGTTTCATTCATCGCTGGAGGAGAATGGATTAGCGCTCATATTTTTCTCCAAGGGCATTTATACGAAAGTCTATGTAATGAAATCGGCTGAAATAGTTATTGTCACTAGCATCTAAACCTTATACAACCCGAACACCCTCACATACGAACAACAGCACACGCACACACAAACACGCACACACACAAACACGAACACACACACCCACACAGACACACACACACATACATATATATGTATGTATATGTGTGTGTGTGTATATTATATATATATATATATATATATATATATATATATATATATATATATATATATATGTTTTGAACAATAAAAATTAATGAAAAAATTACAATCTTCAGACACACAGGGTTGTATATTAATATTTTTCCGTTTTTATTATTTCAGTTAGATATTTTTTATTATTTTTATTATTTCATTTAGTTTATTTGTTACCATTTATTTATTAGTTTTTATTATTTCAGTTAGATATATTACATATATACATATATATGCGTGTGTGTGTATTTAGGCAGCATTTTTTCATTGGTACATGTTTCATTAAATAATATAGACAAGTGTTGTCTATTTATTTTATGTAACTTCTTTTCATATCGTCTGATAAGCTTAATAACATTATCATTAAACGAAGAAAGAAAATCGCAATATTGATACATATTTTTTTAATCCTATCTAAGCTTTCGGCTTACATAAGCCATTCTCAATGACAATTACATTAAAATATATTACGCAGTACACGGACAAAACAAGGATGATAGTCTGTTTCTGTTTACATGGAAGATTTCCAAGCAACGACAAACTCGTGCATATAAGACGCTGGAAGAGACGCCAATAATCCTTGGAGTCGAATTTGCGAGATGCAATACGTTACTTCATTCGAGCAGCAAATAGTGACTTAGCTTCTTTGAGGACACTCTTACACTCGTTACGGGCAGAGGCAAAGAGACGTCTATTGCAGTCGGACATATCGCTACGATAGAAGTGGAAAAAGAGGTTCTTATGGGCAATGGCGGCTGAGCAAGCAGTAGAAAACCAGGGGAGACCTTAAATTTCCTTGAGGGGATGAAAGCGTCGATTCCAGCTTTGACTCAGGAGGAGACCTCAGAAGTACATTCTTGAACGGGGAGCGTAAAGACAACATCCCAGGGGACATCAGGGAGGAAATCACGGAACGAATCCCAGTCAGTTCGTTGATAGCAGAACGAGGTTCTAGAGGTAGGATGTTCTTTACAGTGGGTGGAGGTGAAAGAGATGTTGACCGACACTACAGCGTGATTGGAGTTACCGAGAGGGCAGAGTTGTGAGGCGCTACAAGACTTGGGGATAGAGGTACAACACAGATACAGGCCTTACCGTCCCGGTTGTGGGCAAAACGCGTGGGGAAGTCAACTATCTGCGTGAGGGATTGAGAGACTGAAAAATTAAGTATTTGAATGCCTACAAGGTCAGTAATAGTATTCTGAAGCCACTTGGTATGATGGGCGTTAAAATCGCCAAACACTAATATGTGAGCAAACGGATGGAGCGAGAAAGAGCCTTGTCTATCCTATCAGAAATGCTATCGATTATTCCGCAGTTTTTTTGTGAGCATGCGTGTATATATGTATATTCACTCTCCATACATACACACTGTCTTACTATGAGGAATTAGTAAATACTTTTGTACACATACACACATATATACACACACATATACACACATGAACACACATACACTTCCTATGCTGTGTAGTGTTCTTATGTGTGCCATTTGTTTTTGCCAATATGTGTATATATATATATATATATATATATATATATATATATATATATATATATATATATATATATCAGCATGCGCATGCATACGCGCACTTCCTCTCAACATAAACAAAGAATCAATACATACACACAAACATGCATACATACATGCGTACATACATATACATATACTTCCCAAGTTAAAGTAATCAGTTTACACACATACCTACATACACACATATATACATACATACATACACACATACTTCCTAAGTTGTGTCGGGTTTTGCGCATGCCAGTGAGTAGTCCCATCTTTCTGTCAATATATATATATATATATATATATATATATATATATATATATATATATATATATATATTCGTGTTCAACAGACATCTGCATGTGAGCGTGTGTGCATGCATGGGAGTGGTTTGATTACTGTATTTGGTAATCATGTGTGCACATTGTGTGTTTTTGCGTGTGGGGTTATGATCTATTTAGTTCTGGTTTAAATTTGTTTATGAAGTTTTCTTTTTCTTGTATTTGTAGGTAAGAATAATTGTCTGTTTGATATATTGTCATAATTTTGAATTTATCCTGGTTACATTTAAAGATGTGTTGTGATACAAAAAGTTTTCTGGTGTCTGGTAATTTTATGTTGCTTTTGTGTAGGGAGACCCTGTTGTTCAGTTGTTGGCTGATACATATATATGACTTCTTGCATTTTGTGCATTTGAGTACATTTTTGGAATTGCAGTTTAAGTTTTTATTTATTATGAGTGTCATTTCGGCGTTTTCAAAAGTGTAGGAGTTTCCTTCTATAATGATGTCACAAACCCCACATCTTTTTTGTTGCATTTTGTGATTCCCTGTATTGTATGTTGTTTAAATTTGGATGAGGATAATATGTGCTTTAGGTTTTTAGACTGGCGTTTGATTTTAATTATTATTTTTTTTTTTTTAGTATATTATTCAGTTTATTATTCTTGCTAAGTAGGTCTAGATTTTTTGTAATTTCTGTAAATAGTTCTGGATTGTTTTTGTTGTATGTTGAGACATATGCTAGAGTTTGTTACATTTCTTTTTATTTCGAAGTTGGTCTAAACAATTTTTTTGCGAGTTCAAAACCTTTGGTTATTTGCGTTGTGGGGTAGCCTCGTTTTTTTTAGAGATTTATGTAATTCTTCTAGGTAGGACGGGGGGGGGCAATCCCTACGTGTTAGAGAATAGGGGATGGATTTCAGGAAGCGTTTTGTGTGATGGCTCTTCAAATGATGATATTGTTGGTTGTCTGTAGGTTTGTGGTAGATATCTGTGATTATGTGGTTGTTTTTATTTCGAATGAGTATGTCTAAAAATGGTAACTCGTTAAAATTATATTCTTGCGTGAATTTGATTTTGGGGTGTAAGTTTTGAAGTAGAGTGTGGAATTTGTTAATATCACCCCATGAGAATTTCCAGAAAATGAAGCAATCATCTAATTATCGTTTCCAAGATTTAGTGAATTGCTTTTTTATATTTTCCACATACATCAGTTCTACCCTTTCATAGAGGTTTTCTGCTAGGTAAGCTAATGTTAGGGTGGCATATGTTGGTGCCATTTTTGTTACCATTGCAGTACCTACGCTTCGCATATAGTTTTTGTTGTGAAATTCAAAGGTGTTATTGTTTAGAATTAAGTCTATACTATCGATAATTAACTCCTTAGTGAATCTCAGATGTAGTATTTTTGGATGTTTTTCAATCCAAAATGAGATTGCCGTTTTACCTATTTCATGGGGCATGTTGCTGTATAGGCTACCAATGTCAAAAGTTGCCATAAGTGTTCCCGGATCTACGATTTGTGATATGCAGCTAAGGAAGTGAATATTGTCTCTGATGTGGCTTTTACTTTGCTTAGTATATGGTTGTAATATTATGTATATTAGGTTACAGAGTTTGCTGATTCGACAGTCTGGTCCTGCTACTATGGGTCTGAATGTATCATCATTTATATATATATATATATATATATATATATATATATATATATATATATATATATATATATATAAACTTAGTGCACCAGGTCTCTGAATTCGGCCCTTCATAAAGTGAGGATGGTTTCCTGGGAACTGATTTGCTAGACCCTCATACGTCGAACTTGACGGGAGAGTAGACTATATATACATACATATATACATACATACATACATACATATATATATATGGGGCTACAGAGAGTGAAAGTAAGGGAAAAGGACTAGATATAATGGGTATTGAGGAAAGGAAAAAAGTAGAACGGGGATCAAGACACCCCAATATGTCGATTGGAATTACTGTTAAATATTTGAAGATTATATTTATCAGGGAATCAGTTAAGTGGAAGGGAGTTCCACTGTCTTGAAGTGCGAATGAAGAAGATGTTGGAGTAGAAGAGTCGTTACATTTAACTATTTCAACAATATATGTGTGGGGCCCAAATGCCAACCTAGTAGCACGCTTAATTTAATGCAGTCGGGGCACCAGTGAAAATAGATCGTCAGAGGCATTTGCCATGAAAATATTTATAGCAAAGAAAAAGGGAAGCCACATTACGTCGAGGAGAAAGTAGCTGGTGTCGAGACCGCAAATCAGGACCTATCACATAACCGTCCTTGGATTTTGTCGACAACATCGAGATGAACAGCGGGGGCAGTAGACGATACGTGGCAAAAGTATTCCATGCAAAGACGAATGGTAGATTGGCAGATGTGAAGGATGGTCGAGAAAAAGCTTCCGGCGCGATACAGAGGACCAACTTTCCTTACGGTAGATGCAGCAATTGATTCAATGTAGTTGTTCCACCTAAGGTCAGTGGAAAACGTGAGACCAAGAAGCCGCAGTGAGTTGCTCTCTTGAAGTTGCACATCAACTATGCTGATAGGAGGTAGGGAGGTTTCTCTATGGTGAGTAAATGAGAGCAGTTTCATTTCGGATGCATTAAAACTCACAAGCCATTTCCTTCACGACAGATTGGAGGTCGTTTTCGAGACCAACGGCCAGGTTAACTTTGTCAGCAATGCCGGATTTACTATTGAGACAGCAGCAAATGGTAGTGTCGTCTGTGTAGATGCCTACTAGAGACTAGATGACGTTAGGAAGATAAGAAACACTGTAGGACCAGGGATAGAGCCTTGAGGAACACCGTTGTTCGTATGGAAAGAACTGAAGTAAAACCCGTTCAGGACAACCGCCATTTCACGGTTAAACAGGAATGATTGGATTAAGTCAAATAATCGTCATGTAATACCGTATCCCTGAAGCTTAAGAAGAGGGCCTGTATGCCAAACCCTGTCAAACGCTTTTGATATATCTAATGCAACAGCTCGAGCTTTTCAGTTATTATCAAGAGCTTGGTATACATATTTAGCTATGGCTGTAGACCGGGCAAAGCGGACACGATATTGTTTGTCAGAGAGCATATCGTGGGAGGTGGGATGCTTAACTAGTACAGCTTTGATTAAATCCTCGAAGAGTAGTAGAAGACTGACAGGATGGTAGTTAAGATTGGTCAAAAAGATCTCCAGAGTTCTTAAAGACAGGGACGACAGAAGACGACTTAGAAAAGGCTGGAAAGCAACAATCAGCGAGACAATACTTGTATAGTTTGGAGAGAACTGGAACCAGCTTAAGGTGACCTTTCTTTAGGATTACGTCTGGTATCCCGTCACCACCATTTGCTTTATGAGAGTCTAATTTAAAGATGATGTCTAATACCATCGACGGGTTACGCACATCTCACACAATATAGCATATATATATATATATATATATATATATATATATATATATATATATATATAGACATATATATATATATATATATATATATATATATATATATATATATATATATATGATAAGCAAATATAAATGGATATAAATCCGACAGAATGAAGAAAATAACTGGAAAAACAAAAAAAAATCCTTAAAATGCGATTATGTTTCATTTCATTCATATTAAAACAACATAATCGCATTTTAAGGATTTTGTTTTGTTTTTCCAGATTCATTCTTCATATATATATATATATATATATATATATATATATATATATATATATATAGAGAAGAGAGAGAGAGAGAGAGAGGAAAAACAATGAGGAGTGAGTGTAAAGTGAGAAAAATTATGTAAAGGACAAATAACTACGATATTCTTCATTCACATACATACTGGCGCTTGGGCGCGAACGCGCACACGGACGTACACATGGACCAGGGAAAAAAAAACATTGAAAACTGCATAAAAAAATGGAGAAGTATAAACAGTCAATTTCTGATAGCCACTGATGAGTTGAAAAAGTGATTTCCAGAGGATCTGTCTACGAAACTCTGAAGTCAGGATGCTTAAGGTAACATCAATTAGCTAAGTGACAAACCTTTTACTTGTCTTCAATATATTATATATATATATATATATATATATATATATATATATATATATATATATATATATATATATATATATATATATATATATAATATATATATATATATATATATATATATATAGAAAAACGAGTTTTCTAACATATTTTTGCAAAACTTAATTATTTAATTCACTTAACGTATCCGCAGAGCTGGTTTCTTTTATAACTTTTTTAATGTTCAATTTTCGTCCAGTTTCCTATTGAATTTATTTTTCGCAGGTTCGCTTTACCTTATCTGTCTCAGCGTTACGTGCGCCATCTCTCTTGTGATTTTATCTTACTCTTATTTTCACATCTCTATCCGCCATTTATACTTCTCACTCTTTCCTTCTGCTTTCCTCACGCATTATTATGACTCGGTTTCCCTCCCCCACTTCTCTTATACCTCTGTCTTTCTCGCTCTCCTCACACGCACACGCTCACTACACATTTCGTTAGGTCATTTTGTCTGTGTTTCTAGTTCTCATTCCCCCCCTCTCTCTCTCTCTCTCTATTTATCTATCTATCTATGTATCTTTCATTCGATATTTGTCTCACACTCTTTGTATTTTTTATCACTTCCCTCTGCTTAGTTTTATCATTCGACGTTGTGTTTTTGTCTCTTTTTTTCCCTCTTATCTAATTTTTCCAATTTTCTTTGCATTTCACACAAAGTGTTGTTTCTATTCAAACCTAAATTATTCAATCACTCACTCACTCTCACTCACTCACTCACTCACTGTCTCTTTCCTACTTCTTTCTTTCTCTTTTTTTCACTATTTCTCGTTTTTACCGTTCTGACCTTGCTTTTATCTTTTTCTCACACTTTATTTATTCTTACTTTCTTTCTTTCGTTTCGGTTCAATCGCTATTCTTATTTTCTTTCTCTCTTCTTCTTTCTTTCCTTCGTTTTCATTATTTATTACTTATTTTCTTTCTTTATTCATTTACTTTCTTTCGTCTTTTTTGTCTTTCTTTATTTTCTTTCTTTTTTTGCTTTACTCTCTATTTTCTTTTCTTTCTCTTTTCCTCTAAATATACTTTTTCTTTCTTTCTTTCTTTCTTTCTTTCTTTCTTTCTTTCTTTATCGTATTGATTTATTTTATTTTCTGTTCTTTTTTCTTTTCTCTTTCCACTTCACTCACTATTCTTATTTTCTTCTTCTTCTTTTTCCCTGAATTTTCGTTCTTTCTTTACACTCTTTTAATAACATTTCTAATTTTCTTTTTGACCCACACCTAACGTTTTTATTTCAAATTCAGCTTCCGTTATACTTTCCTTTATACGGGTTTTATTGCTTTTCCTTAATTACTAATCTAATCATTCTCCTTGCGACTTTGCCCGAATACTGAGCCTTTAAGCCAGCAGTCATTCTCAATCGTCTTCCTTACTAAATATCAGTAATAATTTATTTAACGTTGAGAAACGGTCAAGTGCTGAATTGTTGAGGTGACAAGAAATATGATATTGCCTTTGACTTGGAATCCTTTGATGTTTCTTCCGACTTGACGAACAGGAAGTTTTCAATCAAGAATACTTCCAGTTGTAAAAATGGGTTCTTTTACCGCATACAGATATTTTCACTCTTTGAGGGAATAATGAATGAATCTCGACAAATATTACACTGGTAGAGCTAATATACTTTTTTTTTATTTTCTAGCATGACCGCCTCATATAAGCCATTACCTGAAAACGTTCCTTTTAAAATATTAAGCGTTAGTCAATAGATAATAGTCAAAATAAAATGAATCGGAAATATAAAAGTTTGCCAAAGAGATTTGAACCAAACACATTCAGTAACCACTTGAGTGGCTCTTGGGCCTTGTATTTCGTGGAAAATGGCGTAAGAACTTTGCTATAATTCTGCTACATATAATATTTCGAAGAAGGCAAAAGATAATATATTTCGATAGCTTCACTTTTTTGCTTTACATATATCTGAAAGATCTGTCTATATAAAATCGTTAATTTTTCTAAGTCATAGCAAATATATTTTTTATAATCTTTTTTTTTGTTTTTTTTTGGGGGGGGTACTTTTTTCCGCCATGTTTGAAGTTTTGCATACATATCGAATGCGGATTAACTTCTTCGCTATCTTGACTGTATTTTTTTTTTTTTAATTTTTTGTGGTGTTTAGATAGAAAAGTACGTTTGCCCTCAGCATTTGGTACGACAGAAATACAAATGATGAGTAAACGATGTTTCTATTTACGAGATTAGAAAAAAGTCATTAATATCTTTTTCGATTTCTTTACGTGCGTAATGAGATTTTCTTCCATTAAAGCCAATACTATGAAATTTCAGTATATTTTTTTTACAGTGAGCTTTAGTATTTACAAAGCCTGAGATCCAGTCGAGATAGACGGTTATATGCGGACAGGTGAGTTAACCCTAAATTTAAACAGGTTAGAATTATAGTGATCGGGAAAGCAACATCTTGGGAATCAGTTCCACAGAAGAGTGATTCGCAGGTATAAGCTGTTTGAGTTGAACATGCATCTCACTAATGGAATACGGAGGGAATGAAATGAAGGTGGTTCACTACGATAAACGTAGCGCGTAAAATGGCGGTTCCTAGCCGTAAATGTTAGAACTGGTGGAACTAAAGAAGAAAGTTTTGCATGAGTATTTCCCAATAAAATCGCAATAGAGCAGTGAGAGGCTAGCTACATCTCCTCTGTGAGAGAGGTGGTTACAGGAGTTGATATTTTATCACCCACAAGGACGCGGAAACGTTTTTGGACTCTGTCAATACTGGAAAATGGAGACTGTGCAAATCCTGCCCAAATATGATAGCAGTGTGGCACCCTGCATAATTAGAAAACTGAAAAGAGATATTCATAAATATTTGATAGTTATTTAGAGATGAAGAATATTTGGGTTTTGAGAATAATTCTCTAATTGCGTTTAGGCGATTGAGGGCTCGTAAAAAAAATTGAAAAAAAAAAAAAAAAAAGAAAAGAGAATTCAGATGGTACAAAACCCGGTCATAAACACATTTAGCTAACACATAACAGGTGTCAAAAGATATCTAGGTCAAAGTACCTTTACCGAAATCCACGAAAAATGGAAGTTGTTATAATTGGTTGAAGAAATAGAGTTTAGAGATAATAAAAAAAAAAAAAAGAAAGACAGAAACATAATACGAAACAAGGTCGTAAGCGAAAACGCACACGCGATTGACTGGCACATATCAGATGTCAAAATTATCAGGTCAAGCACTTGATCTAATTCCGTGTCCGCGTAAGATGGAAGTTTTTATTAAAAGTTGGCTGAAGAAATAAAATTTTAGGGACAATGAAAAAAATATTGATAAGTAACAAACGAAAAGGGTGTCATTGAGATGATAGGTAACAGATGGGGAAATGTATACGAAAAAACAAAACATTAATACACGAAGCCCAGAAAATTTCTGGGGTTGAAAAAAAAACACCCAAAGTGAAAATGCTTTTTGGAGATAATGTAGATTTTATTATCGGCCAGAGAAAAATGGAATATTTATATTAGCTCGCGAGAGACGCCGACAGGTCTAAAAATCCTTTCTTAGATCGTATCCAATTAGCGGCAGGCTGTTTTGACAGATACCACGTGTGGAAAAAAACCGATATCGTCATTCGATCGTACGAAAAGGACAATTTAAATTTTGTTTTTTTTAAGCAAGGTGTTTCTTCCCCAGAACAAAGCCCCGGATTGTCCACGCCCGATTAGAGACGTCACGAAGGAAGGAGGAAGATACCGACCAGAGTCTCATTAGCCGAGGACAGTCACATGATACATTTGGGAGGAGGAGACACCCGACCAGAGTCTCATTGGCCGAGAGCGGTCACGTGATGTGCGAGGGAGGAGGAAAGATGCCCGACCAGGACCCCATTGGTCGAGAGCGGTCACCTGACATACGAGGGACCAGGGGAAGCGGGTATGCCTCCCCCCAGAAAATCACAATAAGGAAGTAGGAGTGAAAGTAAGAGCGATAATGGGAAATCCCTAATCAGAAATAATACGTCTTTAGAATTATCAAGAAAACCCTGACGCCGACAGAACCACCCCAGTTTTTGACTGCCTCAATAAAAGCAGGACCCCAACCGACAGAAATCAGTTGGAGCTGGGCCGCGGACAGCGAGGGAGCTTGAGAGCGGGCGGCGGGCCCGGTTCATTCGCCCCCTTGCGGGCAAGGGCCCGGTTCATTCGCCCTTGCGGACAAGACAAATGCGAGAAGAAGAAGTTAAGTTGGAAGTTGGGGTTGCGCCTTGCGGACGAAGAAGAAGATTAACTTGCAGTTGCGCCTCGGAGAAGTTGAAATCAAACCAAGCCTAAGAAGAAAATTCGTCCAACCCAAGTCGAAGTGAAGAAATTCGTCCAACTCAAGCCGAAGTGAATAAGCTCGTCCAACCAGAAGCCGAAGAACAATAGAAGAAAGAGTCGATTCGCGCACTGACGGCGAGAAAAATCAGCCGTGAACGACAGGTAAGAGATCAGCGCCCAGTGTCGAAACCAATCCACACCCCGAAATGCAAATTTCTAGAGAGTAGGCAACTCGAAGCCTTAAAGATGTATGGTAAAAGCTTGGTGCCACAGTCCACAAAACGGGTCGGGAGGTAGGAATAATTTTGTGTAACGAACATTTAGATATAAAAATTTGTTACCTTTTTTTCAATAATTTTTCACCTTGTGAGTTTTTTTTTTTTCTTGTGTTTATCACCCCGTTGAACTCAGCTTGCATACGGCCCCAATCCCTGTTTGATCCCGTCTGTCTAAGATCTAATCACAACGTGGGTAGGCAGACCGGAGATCAGTGCAGTTACCCTAGTAACCAGGCGTTGGAAGCGAGTTGGGAACGACGAGGCTGGTATTCATCTAACCAAAGGGTTAGAACGTCACACTTGGATCAGCGAGGAGCGAACAGCTGACGCCGCGGCAAAGACGTCACATCTGGTGTCGTGACCATAGGACCAGAACCCTGGACCACGTCACGTCACAGTCGGCGCCGCGAACGAGATCGAACGACAGAGTCGACGCTGCGACCAGGGGGGGGCGACGTCACAGCAGTTATCCATTATAGATCTGGCCCTTGTAAAGGTAGATGATAGCACGAAGAATCAGTACTTACTAGAGCGGTAATGGCAACCAACCTAACACACGCACACACACAAACACGCACACATTTCACCCATATATATATATATATATATATATATATATATATATATATATATATATATATATATATGTATAATAAAAAAATACAGAAAAAACAAACAAAATCTTAATATGCAATTATGCTGTATTAATGTTAATATAAAGTCGACGTCGGACGTTTCGGTCTATTTAAGACCATCTTCATGGACATTTTCATTTAAAATAATAATTAACATTAGAACATATAAAAAATTTCATTTTTGTTTGTTTTTTCTGTATTTTTCTTCATACTGTCGGATCTATATCCATATATTTGCACCATATATATATATATATATATATATATATATATATATATATATATATATACTCTGTAATTAGGCTGTGCTATTATTCATTCCAAAAAAACTGCTGTAAAAATCAACATTTAAAAAAAAATGTATACAATTACTTCACACACACACACACATATATATATATATATATATATATATATATATATATATATATATATATATATATATATACAATTGCTCCTAATTGTCAGCTTCTTTTAAAGCTACTTCAGACAGACACCCAGTTTCGATAAATTCAGATATTTATATAGTTATATCAGATGCACAAATATTTATCAAGGAAAAAGACTCTCCCAATAAACTAAAAATCAGGTTCTTATACACATTATATATATATATTTATATATATATATATATATATATATATATATATATATATATACTAAAAAATACGTTCTTTCTGTATATATATATATATATATATATATATATATATATATATATATATATATGTATTTGTGTGTGACGTATATACGGCTATATATTATGTACAGGTATATACAAGTTGTAACAAATATACTTTTAAAAACTTTTTATTTCCGGTTACTGAAACAAAAATAAGGTTAAATGTAAATATGTACATATATCCAAAAGGTCATAGTTGCACCTCAATATACCAACTCATAATAAATGTTGAAATTATTCTCCGCTCGCTTCTATACACGCATGAACGTGTCGGATCATTGATTGGCGGACCCTTTCAATTAATCTCACACAGTATCGAATGGTTTCACAGAGACTCGTGTCTCCTTGATGAAGCGTCTCTGTATTATTAATATCTGCTGCATAAACCAATTGTTTTACGTGGCCCCACAGATAAAAATCCAAAGGATTGAGGTCGGTGGAGCGTGCATAACATGCAACCAGTCCTCCGCCTACATATTCATCTTTCATGCTAGATGCCAGCCAGTCCATCGCGAACAATTTGACTAAAGTGTGCTGGATCTCCATCATGTATGAACTACATGCGTCTACGTATTAACAGGAGTACATCCTCTAGCAGGTCTGGAAGTGTGTTTGAAGTAACGTCTCCGTAGACAGCTCCTGGAAGACGTGCTAGGAGAATATATGGACCTACCAGAAAGTCACCTACAATTCCAGCCCACGCATTAATCTTAAACTTATGCTGGTGTCTAACCTGTATCGTACATGGGGATTCGGATCCACCCACCACAAACGTCGATTGTGCAAATTTGTTATTCTATCTCTTCGAAATGTCTCATCCCTAAGCAAGACTGAAGAGAAAAAACAACGTATTGGCAGTTTGTGAAATAAACCATCGGCAAAATTTTTTCCCCTGGTGAGGGATCAGAGGGCGAACATCCTTGCACACGCTGCAAATGATACGAATACATGAGCTGCTCTTGAAGTACCCTCGATGCAGTACAACAAGATGTACAATATACTAGGCCCACTTGACGTGTGCTGATACCTGGATCATAACCGTCAGCCTGCAGAATGTTTTCATCGTCGTCAGGTGTATGAGCGGATCTCGGTTTTTCTCGATCCATAGTTTGTGGTGCCACGGCTCCTGTCTCCGTAACGCGATGATAAACAGCAGCAATGGTTGGATGACTCGGCTGCCTTTCGGCTGAAAACGCAGTCTGATACAGCCGTGCAACCTCGGCTCCATTATCATTCGCTCAGATGTATGTAAAAATCAATCTACCTGCTCGAGATATGAATATCCTGCTATTCTTAAACAGAACACTTCGCCGTTAACTCACAACTACACAAGTTAATTGTTGAAGACAGATTAGACACAAATGTACAGGAGTGAGAAATGTAACCTAGTCCACATAGCAAGACAGCGCTACTAACCGTAAACGTATTTAAAAATAATAACTCAAAAACGAAGGATTTGCGTACATATGTTTATATGGACTTTTGTCCTCTTTTTGGTGTGAGGAAGCCGCCTTCAAAGTTTGTAAATATATTTTTGTTAAACTATATATATATATATATATATATATATATATGTATGTATAACTCTATCACAACTACACTCGAAATGAAATTATCTAAAATCAATATGAAATTTGTCACAATTTAAAGGAGGAATTTACTCTATCACTAGCAAGTATTGCCAGAAAGATTATATTGGAGAAACCGTAAGAAGTTTAAATAAAAAAAATTATATGGACACAAACCGATATTTGAAAAAAAAAAACAAGCTCAACACTGAAAAACATTGGATGTTCTTTGTAACGAGACTGACCACAATTTTTGCATAAGAAATGCTGCTACGCTTAAAACAGAAAATAATTCAGTGACACGAAAAGGTTTAGAAAGTGCTTTAATCGTTAATTCAGTCACAGTAAATTTAGGTTCTGTTTCTTACAAGGTTTCGCCATTCTTGGTAGATTTTCTGTTATCAAAATGTGGGATATTTAATGACAAAAATGATGGGAGAAAAAGAAAACGTGTCAAGAAGAAACTGACTACATTGTGAGAAAAAAGAATTATTTCTTTAAAATAGAAATAGGAATATTGTTTTCTAAATTTAAAACTCCAATTTCTCTGTCGTTCGTTTGCATATGCAGTCGCAACAACATGAACAAACCCATTCCGATGAAGTTCTAATGAATGAAATGTATTAAAATATTTTTTCCAATTTGTCGAAATATAATATTTTTTTTATTGGAAAATTCCATATTAAGAATTATATATCCCATATAATATATTTATATATATATATATATATATATATATATATATATATATATATATATTGGTTTGTAACTATTATTATTGATTGATAATGGGATGGAATAAAAATAGTCATGTAATTTCTTATATATAAAAAAAAAGAAAATAAGTTTTGTATTTTCTCAAAACTATTATATATATATATATATATTATATATATATATATATATATATATATATATTTCTCTTAAAATATATTAAATTTTAAAAAAATTTTAGCAAATTCTTATAAATAATAATAAATAAAATATATATATATATATATATATATATATTTAATATATATTTATGTTGAATTTGGACCCGTGAAAAAGTTCCAAAGGTTTTAATGTCTACAATTTTATATTTAACACACACACACACACACATTTTTTTATATATATTTAAATATAAATATTATATATATATATATATAATATAATGAAATATATTCTTGTATATATCCAGGTAAAATTCAATTTTTTAAAAACCTTACCAAGTTATATTTAAAAAATTAAATATATAATATTTAATATATATATTTATATATTTAAATAATATATATATCTTATTAAAATTGTATATTATATAATAATTATATATCACAGAAATTTTCAAAATTAGAAAAGTGAATCAGAAACTAAAATATTTTACTATATTTAAATTTTGTTTCATTTTTAAAGAAGATAAAAAAAATTGCAAAAAATGTTTATTGCAACAAAAAACCATCCTACTTTCTTTTTGTTTCTATAAATTTAATTTTCTATTAAATTTTAACAAACAAAATTTTACACAGTAATAGATTTTAAAAATATTACTAAAATAGGAAAGATTTTTTCTTTCTTAACAAAATTATATGGAAAACATATTTATCTGAAACTATTTCAAACAAATGACCCATAACAATTAATATGCCTTTAAATAAACACAAAATGGAACATAAAATCAACAAAATATTAATTTAAATATCTGGGTGGTGTTTAAACAGAGGACATCTAAGTATGACACCGAAATACGAAAGAGCATTAAGAAGTAAAATATTAGAAAACATTCTTGTAACATAAAATTTCCCATATTACTAAAGAAAAAATAATGGCTGAACATTTACGTAATTTTCTTCTACGTATATTTTATTTGTTCTATTTCCGATAAAGATATGAAATGTGGTTTTTAGAAAAACTGTTTGGATTTTTGTTTGAGCAAATCTGAAATAGCAAAAAATTTTCAAAAAGACATCTATAATTAACATCTTCTCTCAATTTAAAAAAAACCCGTATAATTATGATAAAAAAGGAGAAATTGGTTGTTCTAACAGAATTTTTTTGAATGCAAAAATGGCAACTTTTTTCTGATAA
>CAHIKZ030001464.1:7500-17500 GCA_903632075.3 Acanthosepion pharaonis | reverse complement strand
AAAATAGAACAATTCTCAAAAGATGTTTGTTTTACACAATAAAAGAATTTTGGTATCTTTTAAAAAAAAAAATTTGTTTTTTTATTTAAATATTTGATTTGAAAATGATTTCTCAAAAAATTTTTTTTTTTATTGATAATTTTTTTTTGAAAGATTTGAAATCAAATCCATTCAAAAAATTATAAATCTGCTGGAAATTATAAATTAAAATATATGCAAAAAATGATATAATGTTTTGTGTTGTCATGTTCCTTTTCAAATTTATAAAATAAAAGTTATTGGAATTGTTATATGAAAATAATCATTGCAATTGTTTCAAAATTTTTAATGTTTTGTCAAAAAGTGAAATCAATTTATTTTTATTTTTTCTAATTTTAAAAATTTTTAAGCAGTATTTATTATCTTTTTAAAAAAAAAAAATTATAAAAAGATTCTAATTTTATTTTAATTTATTGGTCAGTATTTGTATATATAAATTGATCAACGAATATTTCTTTTTTCATGAATATATATATATATATTATATATATATTTTAAATTTTATTGATTTAAAATATCAATGGTATAAATTTTGAAAAGGTTTGATAAAATTTAATAATATGATTTTTTAATATTTAAATTATTTATATTTTGAATATAAATATAATTTAAAAATAATTATATTTATTTTATTTATTTAAATTCTATATAATTCAAGGAAAAAATTTTTTAAATTTTAATTACTAATGAAAAATTGATATAAAATTCAAATATAAAATCATAAAAATATTAAATAATTAAGGCTGAAAAAAATTATAATATTTTTAAATAAATATAATATATAAGACAAAAAGATTCAATATATTGAATATTTTTTTGAAAATTTAAATTTTTATTTCAAATTTGACAGAAATTTTTTTAAAAAAAGTTTAACGTTTTGAATGTTTTTTTCATTGTTTTTTATAAAATTTAAATGTAAAGGGATTCAATATAAAAAATGATTACCAATATAAAAAAATCTATTATATTTATGTTTGAACAATATATATCAAATTATATGTTTAAATTCCCAAATTCATCCAATTTTTTTTTTGAAATTCTGTTCATATTCATTTTTTGAAACTTTAAAACAAACAAATGTTAGAACATATAAATTTTAATAAATTGTAAAATTTTAAAATATAAATATCATTTATTTATATATTTTTACTATTTCAACATTTTTATAAATTTAATTTAAAATTTATATCATTTTATTTTTTTAAATAAAAATTGTTTGGTCATTCCAAATTATTCACCATTTTTTTACCAGATTTTACATTTTGAAACCATTTTTGTTTATAATTTTATATCCAAATTATTTTAAAATTTTCTTAAATAATAAATAAAAAAAATATTTTTATTTTCGAAAAATTAAAAAATATATAAAATCAAAAATATATATTGAAAAATTTAATCATTTATAGTTATAATATTTTACTGGAAATAATAATTATTCTATAAATTTTATTTATTTTAATTCATGTAAATAATGCAAATTTTGCAATATTTTTTAAAGAAAATATTTACGATATTTGTCTTTATTTTTATGATTTAAATATACGATATTTAAGAAATTGTTATCAATAATGAATATGCGTCAAAAATTTTTTCATTGCCTTTTTTCTTATATGCTATTTTAAATATTTATATAGATTAACAGGTTTATATAAATAATATAATAAACCTTTCTATCAATTTGTATATCCTACTGCACTCGATTTAATTATATCATGTTTATATTTATTATATGGTTCAACCGATGATTGTTTTTATATATATATAATTATATTAAAAAAATATAATAATAATTTATAATTTTTCTTAATTTAATATATTTTGTTATTTACTTTTCAGATGTTTTAAAAAAAAAAATTTCATTTAAAATTTTTCTAAATTTTATGATTCTAAAATTAAACCATTATTTATTGAAAAAATATAAATTTTATATATATATATTATATATATAAATTTATTTATATTTCTTTTATAAATATTTTAGTAAAATTATTTTAAACAAAATTTTTTAAATTTATTTTTCAATTTTTTTTATCTGATTTTTTTGAAATTTTAAAAATGTAAAAAATCATTTTTTTATTAAAAAAAAATGAAAAAAAATTAAAATTAAAATATTGAAGAACGAAAAATAATACATGATTAAAAATTATAAAAAAAAATATAAAAATAAATTCTTAAAAAAATGAATTTTAAATTTACAACTATCTTTAAATATTTAAATAATTGACAAATTATAATTGATAAATAAAATGTTTATCTTTTATTTTAGTTTAAAAGTTTAATATTTGGATTTTCAATTTAAAAAAAATTTTAAATTTTTAACCCTTAAATTTTATTCAAATTAAAAAGTTTTAAATCATGAAAATTTATAAAATTAATAACAAATATATATTTAATGTGGCACCATTTACGAGGCAGAAAAAAAGAAAGAAAAAAAAAAAGAAAGCAAAAAAAAAATGCGAGACGAATCGTGGGTGATAAGCAGAACACACACACGGCTAAGAGACAATGAAAATATTTTGATAAGTAACAAATGGCGAAAAAGTGTCATTACAATGACAGGGAATTTCTGAGTAAAAAAAAAAAAACGGCTGTGTTATCTAAGAAAGAAACAGATGTGTTTTGATAACGGCTATGTTATCTAGGGACGTAAACAAATGGCTGACCACCAATGCCAAAGAAAAAAAGTTCAAATGAAAATGTTATTTTGATAATTGACAAAAAACAGGTGTAAAAACAGACTTTGGACAGATATGAAAAATTAAAAGCCACACAAGCAGTCCGCTGACCGAATTTTTTTCGACAAAACAACTTTTGGCCTGCGATAATAAAATTATGTTATCAGAAATATGTACCGAAAGAAAATGAATGGGAACCAGAAATGTTTTTTTCTTCCTTGGAGGCGACAGACTGACTGAAAACTTTGGGGATAATTTTTTTTGAGGCCATGTTAAGAAAACCAACCATTCTGATAATTAGCGATAAAATACCTGACAAACGCCACGTGTAGAACAAGAGTTGTCATATTGTCCGTTTGTTCTGGCTAGAAAAATGATAACGGCGATTAAAAGGAAGAAAAGGAAAGAGAAGAAATAATTTTTTTTTTTTTAGTTAAGCAAGATATTTTTTTTTTTCCCTGAAACAAAGCCGCGGATTGTTCACGCCCGACTAAGACATCATTGGTCAAGTGGTGATCACGTGACGCACGAAGGAGGAGGAAAGATACCCGACCAAGCCTCATTGGCCGAGAGGTGATCACGACGCACGAAGAAGGCTGTCGACGCCCCATCCAGAGTATAAGTATGAGAAGCTGCTACGAAGAAGTGGGGAGGGCAGTTCACGCCCCTCAGAAGTATGGTGAGAAAGTGGGAGTGAAAAAAGGTTCCCAAAAATGGAAAAGAGTGGAAAATCCCTAACCAGAAATAAAAGAGGTGGATATGTATTTAGAATTATCGAGGAACCCCCGACGCCGACAGACCCACCCCGGTTTTGGTCGGCGTCCAATAAAAGCCAAGCCCCAACAGGCAGAAATCAACGGCAGAAATCAGTTCAGTTGAGTTCCAGAGTTCGAGTTCCAGAGAGATGAGTTTCCAGAGTTCAGTTCCAGTTTGAAGCCGCCTCAGCTGACCAAGATTCACGCAAAATTCCGGACTCCTCTTCAACCCAAGAACAATTATTTTGAAGAGCGACTTAGATCCAGACCACCAAAATAAGTTTTTTCGACTTTCGTCCAAAGACACACCGAAACACCAATTTCTTAGAGAGCAAACAACTTGAAGCGTTAAAACTTGCCTAACGGAAAACGACGTGTCACAATCCATAGAACGGGTCGGGAGATAGATGCAGTCCTATGTATCGAACAACTAGACATAAAGTTTGTTACCTTTTTCTTTGATACTTTGAACTTTTGAGTTTTCATTTTATTTTCTTTTATGCATATTTGTGTGTATCACCCCGTTGAACTCAATTTGCATTACGGCCCCAACCACTGTTTGATCTCGTCTGCCTAAGATCAATTCACAACGTGGGTAGGCAGACTGGAGATCAATGCAGTTACCTTGGTAACCAGGCGTTGGAAGCGAGTTGGGAACGACGAGGCTGATATCAAATCTAACCAGATTCCCACCCGAATCACCAAAAGGTTAGAACGTCACATTTGGGTGCCGCGACCGATACCAAGCCAGTTGGTCGTCACAGGACGAGACAACACGACTGACGCGACAGGCGGACGTCACGTTTGGAGCAGCGACACCCGAACGGAGCAGCGAGGAGCGAACAGCTGGCGCCGCGGCGAGGACGTCACAATTGGTGCTGTTTGGGGACGTCACAACTGGTGCCGTGGTAGATCAGGATACGACGTACAACGTCGCTGTCAAAGAAAACGTTATTTAAATTATATAAATACAATTTTTTTTAAAAAATAAATTTAAGGGAAGTTTTTTTCCTAAATGACAGTTTTTATTTTATGATAAAAATTTATATATAATAAACAATGAGCTTTTTGTATATTATTTTAAATAATTTTAAAATTTAAATTGTTGAATGTTAAATATATTTTGTGTTTATCTATAAAAATGCTAATTAAACTAAATAAGAAAATATAATTTAATTGTGATCTTAGTTCTTTTAAATATAAATTTGACTGAAAATCATAGACGTTATTAATATAAAAAATATATTAGTTCATTTTTTTAATTTGATTTATATCTAAAAAATATAGAGAGAAAATAAATATTTTTGGTGATTACATTATATTTTAATATAACTATATATATTATATTTCAATTCATATTTTTAAATTTTGATCGATTCATATCCTTCATTATTATTTGGCTCATTAAAGCAATTTTTATGATATTAAAATATATATATATATATATTTATATATATATTTTGAACTTATATATATATATATTCTGACATTTATTTAAATATATTTTTTCATTATAAATATTTAGTCCTTATTATTTACGGTGGATATGGAATTTCAATCATGTTCTATATAGGATTTATATAATTGGCTCATTCAGAGATGTGAAAAGAGTTAGATCAATCTTAAAACTGGCAAAATATCCAAAACAGTCTAAAAATGGACTTAAAAATATGGTCATGTTGACATTTTTATATATCTAAATATATAAATAAATAGTTTCAATAAATATTTAGATTTATCTGTTTTTGAATATATATATATATATATATATATATATATATATATATATTTATATAAACCGTATATATATGTAAAATGTATTATTATTTATTAAATTTTAAAAAGATTGATAAATTTATTTTAACATTTTTTTTTTCATATAAAATATTTATAATAAATTTATTAAAGTAAATATTAATTAAAAAATATATATATATTTGAAAAATTATTTTTATAATTAATATTCCATTTTATTATTATAAACATTTTTTTTAATATAAATATATATTTATTTTCATTTTGTAAAATGATAGATATATTTGATGATTTTATTTAAAATAAACAGTATTCAATAAAATATATATTATTATTCGTCCTAACAGAAATTTTTGTATATATAAAAAAATCTTATTATCATATATTGATTTAAATCAAAAGACCGTTTCGTTTAGAAGTTGATGAAAATTATTAAATCTAAATTTTT
Organism: Acanthosepion pharaonis; assembly: GCA_903632075.3. Lineage (NCBI taxonomy): Eukaryota > Metazoa > Mollusca > Cephalopoda > Sepiida > Sepiidae > Acanthosepion > Acanthosepion pharaonis. The sequence goes on along the minus strand of CAHIKZ030001464.1, from coordinate 11,828 downwards.
AACTTCAATTTTTTATAGCAAATTCCCATATTCAGGCTGGTATTTACTTATTTCATATTTATTTAAATCAGTATTTATATAACATATTTATATCTATATAAATATATTGGAAAAAAATGTCTTAATTAACATTTATATATAATATATATATATATATATATATATAATTTTGTGTCTATTTAAAAATCTGTTTATTTATATTATATTTATAAAATAGTTACTTATATGAAAATATTTTTTTAACAAATAAATAGGACACTTTATTTTTTTCAAACATTTAATCATTAAATTTTCAAATAATTTATTATCTGCCAAATAATACATAATATATTCCAATATATGTTATAAACACATATATATATATATATAATTATATATGTATATACATTTTCATAAATATTCATTTCCTATATATATATTAAGGTTTTTTCCATTTTTTGAATATTATCTGTTCATAATAAATTATACTTATTAAATTAAAAAATTTATCGTAAAAAATTTAGATACAAAAATTTTTTATTTTTGAAAAGATATTAAAAAATTTCTTCGTTATTAATTCGCCAATGTTCGGTAAATTATGATTAAACATGCTCTAAATCTTTTTCCCAAAAATTTATTTAAATTTTTTTATTAAAAATAGTCACCATAAAAATTTAAATTATATATATATATAAATATTTTTATATTTATATATATATATATTTTATATTATTAATGGTGTATGTTTTAAACAAAAATTTATGATATATTTAAGGAATTTTTTTGAAAATTTATTCCAAAAAAAAATAAAAATATAAAAAAAAAATCTGTCCTTGGGTAATTGTTCAATTTAAAAAATTTTATTTGTTCAGTCCAAATTTCGCATAATTTCCAATGATAATCATTCAAGGTCTATTGTCACATTAAAATGAAGACATATATATTTATATATATAAATATATATATATATATATATATATATATATATATATATAAAATATTCGTACAATATTAAAATAAATCTCTCAACCAATTATATATTTATTTTAAATGTTCAAAGGGAATATTACCAAATGCAATATATTCTTTATTTCTTCAAAAAAATATAATTTTAAACCAATATATATATTTACATGGATATATATATAAATAATATATATATATATATTTATATATTTATATTCATTTAAAGAAAACATTTATAAAAAAATAATTAGCTAATAAATTAAATGAATTCATTTATTTTAAACAAATAAAGTAATATATATATTGTAATTTAAAATAAATATATAAATATATAAATAATCAGAAAAAGAATATATATGTGTTAAAATAAATGGTATTTTTCAAAAAAATTTTTATAAGGATATATAAACACTAATCTTTTATGGTCATTATTATATATATATGTGTTAAGTTATAAAAATATATTGTCAAAAATGGAAAATTAATAAAAGTAGAAAAAATGAATTCCAAAAATCAGATCTAAAAATAAAAAAAAACAAAAAAAATTTCAAAAAAAAAATTTTTATATAAAATTATGAGAAATGTTTGAAAAAAGTTAGATTTTTAACAGATAATATTTTCGGGAAAAATTAAAAAATTAAAACCAGAAAAAAATTCAGTTCAAAGAAATTTAACTTTAGAATAAATATGAATGTTGTCGGATAAATCTAATACATTAAACCATCAAAGGAAAGGATACATTTTGTGGTGACATTACACAATTAATAGACGATCTAATCTTAAGATCAGAAGAAGATATAGGATGGAAGAAAAGAAAAGAAAAAAAGGGGTGGGAGAGAGATGGGGCTGGGGGAACTAAAAATGAAGGGCATTTACCCAAAAGGGCCGCTGTTAATTAAGAAAATTTGACAAAATTAATATCGACTTTTAAACAAATCAAATATAAAAATATAAAATAAAAATAACGATTATCTAAAAACTATTTTCAGATATATATTTTATGTTTGGTTTGTCTTGTATACACATAAAAACAAATATACATATACATATTTTATATATATTATGTATTTTACACACAATTATATATTTATGTAAACACACACATTTTATAATATTTTTTTAAATATATATATATATATATATACATATATATTTATATATTATATATATATATATATATATTTTTATATATATTTATTACAACATTTCGGCTGTTGTTATTATATATCCTTCAATTTGGCAACAAACGTTTGGATAAATTACATTAACTATTATATTTTTAAATAACATTGTTAGGATATTGCATGATTTTACTAAAAAAAAACAATAAAAAAAATTGATATTATATAAAATAAATAACCAACAAAGACTAGTTTTATAAATAAAAATTATATATTAAATATTCAATTAAAAAAAAAAATCATTTTAAAATAAAGACGTTATTAGTTATTAAGTGATTTTATTTAAATTTAAAATACTTTGAAATTGACATTTTACCTAGCATAACACATCCATAGATATATATTTTGAATAATATAGTCTATCATCCATTATATGGCAATATGGGAAAATAAAAAATATTTTTAATTAAATTATTTAATAAATTTTTCAAACAGACACCATCCAATTAATTAAATTTTTCCAAAAGGGTTTAACGAAAATAAATAAACATAATTGTCGAAATCTTAAAATATGGCGATCTATTTTCACATTAGTAATAATTAATTTAGTAATTTTCAAATAAACATGTGTCAGAAAAATAGAGAAATTTTGAATCAAAGATAGTACTAAATTTTTGAGAAAAATGGTAATTATTATTTTTATTCAATATAATGTCTTACAAGCATCTGAAATAATGACAGACAGATTTTTAAATATATTTTAAATTAAAACATGCATTTATTTTTAAATCACTGCATTTTAGATTTGTTTTAATAATTTAAATTATGAACATTTAACAGATAAAAAGAATACAAAAAGCATGGAAAACAAGTAAAAAAAGTATTGTTATTTTAAAACCTGAAAATTTTCTTTTTTTAATAAAAAAATAATATCATTATATTTGAGGACGGAAATTCTTTTTTACTTTTACATTTTTTTTTTTTTTAATCCGTATTAAAATTTTTTTTTGTCACGTTTTTCAATGTGATTTTTTTAAAAATTCGTGGATCTTCAGCCGTGACTTGTCGGTACTTTCAATTTATTTTTTATTTATGTTTTGTTTTTGTTTCTTTTTTTGTGTTGTTTTTGTTTTTTTTTTTTTTATTTTTTGTTTTTGAAAGCGATCGCCTAATAGATTGAAAGGAATAAAACGACAGATTTAAAAAGAGTTTACACACAAAAAAAAATAAAAAATACAATAATAGACAAAAAAAACTCATCTAACTCATGTGTTTTCTTTTTAAAATAAAAAATTCAGTGCAAATAAATCTGTTTGCGTTTGAAAATAACAACGCTTTATTTAATGCTTAAATTTTGTTTAATTTCTAGTAATATATATATATATATATATATATATATATATATATATATATATATAAGTATCTATGTGTACATACTTTTATTGTGTGGCTATTTTTATACGTTTTTCTTGTGAAACTGCGTGTATGCAAAGCGTGCGATGGGATGTGAATTATCAAATATTTTATATATAATTTCGCATATATGTATGTTGTTTGTCTTCATATTTGTCGTCTGTATATTATTTCAATATATTTTTTATTCCATAATTTTTTTTGAAAAATAAATTATATTTCAATCCGCCAGCATCAATTTTCACGGCATGCTGTACTTTTTGATGCTGTTAAAATTCGACGCTGGAATCAGATACGAAAAAAAATATAATTTTGTTGCCAATCTGATAAAAGTGCAGATAATTCGAAAGAGTTCCATGATATCCAGTCGACATTCAAATTGCTTGGAAAAAACATGTCGACGTTATGCCTAGATTCATAAATCTCACAGGACTTCAGACTTCAATACTGTGGATTAATAGACGAAATGCCTGTAGGTGTTTAATGTCTGAACATCATATTGGGATGCTGATAGATCAATTGTCATTATCAAAGTTGTCACATATAAGCAGGATAACATGATTGATGCAAGATATCCCCCACGATCAAGATATCTGAATACAAACACAAGGGACTGTTACCATCGTTGGTATTTGTCGATGACTGTTATGACAGACGGATAAAGAATCGTAAGATAGAAAGATGAACAGAAGGTTATTGTTATGTCTGTATTCACAACTTAAACAAGGCGAACCTCAGAAGAGTTGCAAATGATTCGAGGTTATCTGAAATAATGGTTGAAGGGAATTTAATTATTGAATAAATTTGAGAAAAGTAATTTTATAAAATTTTGGAAAATAAAGAAGTCTA
>CAHIKZ030001464.1:0-2500 GCA_903632075.3 Acanthosepion pharaonis | reverse complement strand
CTTGATGTCTGTAGTTTTCAGTTTATTTGATGTTAAAATGCTAGTACTTACGAATAGTCCTCTATTCATCATCAGGCATGTGTTTTTTTTTCCTTATAAATGCAAAATCTTGGAGACGAAATACTTGTATGTCGACCGAAAGATGTTTTTTGAATATCTGCTATTACTGACGGTTGTACTGCGGATCGATGATATACTAGCTTAAACGCCGACCTGTTGGGCGGCATTTAAACTAGATGTTTCGGAGGATTCTTGATTGAACCTTCATTGCAGTAGCTAGGGAGGAGTAGATTACATAGGCATAAAGAACTCTAAATCATCAATATTTATGCTTGACTTTTAAAGCTTCAAAGATAATTCTTCTACCGCCATTTAAGGTAAAGAAAATTTGATATACGTAGGTCCTTACTTTCTGTTAACGCAATTATTTTTAATTTATGTGTGACTTTCGCTGGATTTTGCAACTAATTTCAACTATTCCCAAATTTATTTCCAAGTCATAAAAATTGTTATGATGCAAAAAGATTCGTTTCAAAAAGACATGTAAGAAATTGCTAAAAACAATCGTAGTAATGAAAACTTGAGAATCCAAAATTTCAGGATTGCTGATCCGGATCCAGTTCGGAATGTTTGTGATTTTCCCATGCAGTCGGCCTGATTCCAAAATGGCAGGGTATTTTGAGCTACAGCATCTAGGAGTAAAGTTGAAAAACTCTGACACAGTGACATTTAGTCGATTATTTATTATTATTATTATTATTATATTATATATATATATATATATATATATATATATATATATATATAGAATAAACGTTATTTATAAGAATAAATGTATTTTAGAGTTTTTATCACTGCTTGTTTTATTTTTAAACATGAAGCACTATTTTTATATTATTTATATATATATATATATATATATATATATATATTCATACATGTTTCATTAAATAATGTAGACAAAACTTGTCTATATTATTTAATGAAACATGTATGAATTAAAAAATGCTGCCTAAATACATACAATATATGTATATATACACACACACACACACGCAATACAAGGTTGGTACACATGAAATAAAATTCGAATTACCAAAAAATTTTCTTATAAGTGTTTTCAACATATATATTTATATATATATGTGCGTGAGTGTTTGTGTCTGTGCCTATGTGTGTGTGTGCATTAATATTATTTCTTTATCAGATCTTTTGTAATATATATATATATATATATATATATATATATATATATATATATATATATATATATATATATATATATAAAACAAGATAAACTGATGTTTATATCTGCCGTATTATGACTATGCCAGTCATTCATTTCAATGATATTATGTCATGCATGTTTTGTCCGAGATTGCCGACTTGCATCTATTTCGCGAGTGACTGAGTTCATGTCTTTCTCTCTTATACTTCTGGCTATGTTGGGGGAACAAAAGAAAATGAGATGCTTTCTTTGGATGTCATCTTTAGCATGGAGTCTCAACACATCAGACATAAATGACGGCATTCGGGTGGTAGCGTGTTGTAATATCGGAACGTGGGGAATAGAAACATCTGAATTGAAAGAAAGCAGTCGCCCATCAGGTAAACACAGTCTGCATAAAGGCATTAAACTAAGAAGACAGAAAAAAAATTAAATAAGAAAAACATGCGCATAAAAGTGTACTTAATAAGAGAAAAATTCAAATATTTTTTTCCTTGATTTTGATTTTTAATGCAAAACACCACTTAAAGGTATGAGACTGAGAAATAAATTTCTGAAAATAATCCAGACCGGTTTTTGTGATATCTAATTCTATCTTGCAGTGATTTCTACCGTAGAGAATCGGTTAACTATATAATATGTACTGTCTAACATCTTTATTTTAGTATTTATCGATCCACCCACGAGGATAGTATGTGGCACAAGGCCGGTTTAATGTGGGTATCCCCGAGCCCGTAGGCTCGGCCAAAAATATAGCCTTTTTGAACCCGCCTTGACGGGTTCAGGCCCTGTCTACCTCCCCGAACGAAACCTTGCCCTTCGGCAAAGCTTCGTCCGAGTTCCTCTCTGCTAATGCAGAGAGTTCGACAGACGCCGACTCGGAAGCTCACATAGGCAGCGTACTACACTTTGATCCTAGCCTCCGGGCCGAGCAGCTTTTATTTTTGTTGTTATTTTTTAAAGCTTTGGGTGCCGCGCGTTCTCAGCGAAAAGAACAAACACACTGCCATCTAACTTCACCTATCTTTTCTAAGTATCGGCGCATGGCAGATTATGATGGACTAAGCATCTCTGCTAATTCCTGAATAATCTTTCGTGGACAGTTTTCCAATAATTATATGGCTTCATCTTCCAACATTGATGCGTCAAACAAATTTGCCGGCTAGTCTTAATTTCATGAAAATAAACTATATATCTTCCTCGGTGCTTCCATCGCGTTTATTTCCTTCCTTGGACTCCTATAACATTATGCGATTTTATTTTTACGTTAAA
>CAHIKZ030001463.1:567500-732427 GCA_903632075.3 Acanthosepion pharaonis | reverse complement strand
AGATGTCCGAACTGTACAGGCAAATTTCATATAAGGAATGCAAAGAAGAGCTTTTACATATTTCTGATGAAATAATAGACTTGCATGCCAAAAGCCTTTTCAATGACTCTGGAACAGAATGCTTACTGCAGCTAGATTCTGATGAAGTAGCATCTCTTGATAGTGGCACTGGGACACAGTCTGAAGTGACAACAGATCCTGACAGTGAAGGACAAGATGAAGAAGATTTGGAGGCTGCAGAAGGAGGAATATTAACTGTGCCTGATGATGATCTCTTTACTTCTCAAGACAGTAAAAATAAAGATTTGAGTGACGATTCATGTGAAATGACTTACATTGAATTAGATCTTCCATCCCAAAGCAATCGGGATGTTTCAAATGATGAGTTATGTATGGAATTGATGAAAATGTCTCTCCGTTCTGACTCTTCTAAGAATGATTCCTCTGATCCCAAGCCAGTCAAAGTGTGTGTAGATGACAGTTTTGAACCAGAAAATGTCCAAGACTCAAAACTGGATGCAAATACAGAAAAGGAAGCTTTAAATTTTGGTGATGATACACAGTGTATTGGTACTTTGAATTTAATCCATAGCCTGGGACAAGAACAAGCAAATTCTAATCGAAATCAGAAGAAAATACCAAAATTTTTAGCATCCATTTTATCCTTGACTGAATCAAATTCATCTTTACTTCCTGAAAGAACTTATGCCAAAATAGCCGAGAATTTTCTGGATGAAAGAACTCCACTAAGTCTAAGCACTGAGGAAAATTATCTTTTCAATACTAACTCTTGCAGAGCCACTTTAAACACTGACATTCCACTTGTCCTATTTGAAAGGAACTCTTCAAATAAAGATTTGAAATATTCTTTCACTCCAGATGAAAATGATCTCACCAATAAAGTGTGCCCAATGACTTACGTGGATCTCGATGTCAATGGGCCTTGCCCAGAGGATATAACCCTTAACATTAAAGATGACAAGAGTTCATTATGTCGGGGAAATCCATCAGATCAAAATGGAATCCAAACTAATCCTCCGTGTTCCCATTTTGACGAGTCTAAAGTGTGCCCAATGACTTACGTGGATCTTGATGTCAATGAGCCTTGCCCAGAGGATATAACCCTTAACATTAAAGATGAAAAGAGTTCATTATGTCGGGGCAATCCATCAGATCAAAATGGGATCCAAACTAATCCTCCATGTTCCCATCTTGATGAGTCTGATTTTGAAGTGCCCACTGTGGATTTTATTGATAATCCAACATTTCTAATTGAGAATGTAAACACTGAAATGGATTTTATTAATGGCTCTTCAGTGCATGGTTTTTATTCCTCACAAACATTTCCTTTTTCAAGTTCTGAACTTAACTTTAGTTCAACAATGTGTTTGCCTCCATGTTTTAATGAAGAAATGCTGTCAGAAATTAGCTGTTCTGTTTTGTCTCCTGCTGCTAATGTCAACAATCATATCAGCTGCTTTGACAATAATTGTGAAACTGACTTTGAACATGAGTTTGTCACTCAAAATCTCCCCAGACTTAAAGAAGTCAGTGACATACTTGGCCTCTCAAACACTGAAAGCCACAACACCATTCCTCCTCCTCCTCATCCTGCTGGTGTACATCCTCCTCTTTCAACTACTAACAGTCCATCTGTCTTCACAAGTCAGATGAATGTGCCCAATTTTACTACCATGGAAAACTTTTTCCCACCGATTTCTCAATCCTTTGACAGTAATGTGATTCCAAGAGTTACTACACAAACGCCAGGTACTCAAAGTGATGCCATTCCTGCAGTTCCTGGTATTTTCGTTGTTGTGTCTTCATCTTCAATACAAAGGCCACCATGCAATGAAGAGTTTGAACCCATAAAAAATCCCTTTGGATTTGACAACGTGAAAAACTCCAGTCTTTCTGAAGGTAGGAATATTTGTTGAAGAATAATTAACAATACTTTATAGAATAATATATATATATATATATATATATATATATATATATATATATATATACATGCACGCACACACACACACACATATTGTGAAATGGTTACTTGCTTTGTATAAAAGTAGCCAACTTATTTCTCCTTGTGTAAAATAATTTTTGTAAAATCTCTGCTGGCTGAATCTTTCTGGCATTTCAGGATTGATTCTGAACAAACATTTCATATAAAATCTCCACATTGCCCGAATTTACTAAAAAGCTTTTTAGGAATGGTACTTTTTGATCAAAACACAATTTGAACTCTGAGAAACAAAGCCCCAAAATATAATTTGGTGAATTTTGTTTTGTGATTTTTATTTTTTTTATTTTTTTATTTTTTTTTATTTTTTTTTTTTTTTCCTACCTGTCTCAATTATTACTTTGAAATGATAAGAACTGATTACCTTGAATCAAAACTGAACCCATGGAAAATTTGCCTCAATCAATATTAGCAAGTTTTTCATTTTAACTTTGAGGAACATTTGTTACTGGTATCCTCACCCAGAAAGAAAATATGCTATTTTGATGTCTAAGTTGATTGCTTACTCACAAATCAACAATGCTGATTTGCTTTTCAAACAGCTGGTGTGTTAACATTTTATAAAAAAAAAAAAAATTCTAACCTAACTTCATTTATAGAACTATGAAAAAATTTTTTCTATAATTCAAACACACATGAGATGTTTTTATTTGTTCCTTTCAACAGCATGATTAAGAGTTTTAGAATATTTTCTGTTAACCATGTTGGAAAATCAGTTACATCATGTTTTTTTACATAATGATGACATGCTGAAAACGGTAAAAAAATTAGTTCCTCTAATAATCTGCAAATAAAGTATGCTCATTTTTGGCAAACTTGGACCTTCATGCCTAATGCCTATAAAAAAAAAAAAAACTAAGTATAAAAGGACGTTTTTTTCATTGATACCGCTAATTTTTTAGCTACCTTTACTCTTCAGCAATGTTTATTCTTTTCAAAAACAATGATTAGAATTGTAATAAAACCTAAACATGTGAAAGTGAATTTATACATTTTTTTTGTTCCTTAGAGTTGACAACCATAAACACTATTAGATTGTTTATTGGAATGGTTGGCAAAACATTATGCTAATTGATGTGAGCTTTAGAAATAACATGGATTTCCTTCTAGTTAGTTGGTTCACATATTTTAATAATTTTGTAAATATTTATAAATTTACGAATAGAATTGTTTTCATATTTATTTCTTCATAAATTATGAAATAATAAAAATTGCATTGTATTAATTTTTAGAATGTTGTAAATATACAATTCTTGTAAATAAACAAATAGTGTTTAACATTTTTGTTGTAAATTTCTCAAGAACAAAAAATGTATGAATTCACTTTCATCATATATAAGTTTAATTGCAATTCTAATAATCGCTTCTTAAAACAACAAACATTGCTGAGGAGGGAAAGTAGTTGAAATAATAGCAGCATCCAGGAAAAAAAGAAACATTCTTTTGATACTCCATTTTGTGTGAGCATGAAGGTCAAAGTTTGACTGTTTTTGTTTTGTTTTTGTTTTTTTAATTAACCATGATTTGAGATCTTTCGTTGTTTCCTGAATAGAAGTTGTATCCCTCGAGTTGCAATTACATAATTTTCCCAGGCTCTTTATTGGTCTTTCCCACAATAATGGAATTGTGATTTCTGTTATAGAGAAGCGGTATTTATCAACAGCAATGCTTCTCTTTAAAACTAAGGACCCGGACTTAGCCAGCTTACACTTCATTTGTGTCCATGAAAGTGTTTTTAAAGAAATATTCTTTGGTTGTATAGATTTTATGAATATATTTTGAGAATATTCACTAATGTTTTTAATGAATTCAGACAAAAACTGGTCAAAAAAAAAAAAAAGTAATTCTTTGCTTTTTTATTTTCTCTTTCACTTTTCTTTGTTAGGATTTAACGAGGAAAAAGATGTAGCCATTGAGTTTTGATCATGGGATGCTAACCAAAACGAAAATGTATATTTTCTGGAATGGTTGCTTATCAGATCATTTACAACAGTTATGAATTTAAACATAATGTGGCTTTTTTGTCCGTCTCTCACTGACTGGATAAATCATCCCAAATTTGTCTCGAGTCTCACTAGCATTGATACATACAAAAATTGGGAAAAGCTCCCAGTATTTTCAAATAGAAATGAAAAATGATAGAACTCCCATGGTTAGAAATGAAAAGGCAAATCCTGTTTCCAATATATTTGGATGTTTATTCATGGATTCACTTACACTGTCTAGCTAAAGGTAGGTGACACTCGTCACTACTAACAATGAGATTTTCCTTTAGGCCTCCAACTTTCCCACCACCGCCTCTAACCATCATGATACATGGTTTGCAATTCCTTTCTAATATATGGCTTATACCCTCAATGGGTAGAAATTTATTTTCGGTCACTTTGTGGCCACTTTGAAGGTCTTACTTCATAGATTTTTATTGACTTTCATGTACCTTGTCCTTTCAAGACATGAGCAACCATGGCTCTCCACAACTTCTTATCTCTTGTTGCTCATTGCAGTTTTTCTCTTTTTGCTAAAGCTCCTACCCACCGTTCTGCTATCCATTCACACAAGCTTGTCAGGTTAAATTTTCCAAGCCCACTTTCCTCATTTGTCCAAGGAATTCCAGCTGTTTTTTCTTGATTCTGAGTAGAAGTGTTCTTTCTATTGCCATTTTCTTTAAGACTTCCTTGTTGCTTACTCACCTCCGTCCATGGAATTTTCATTATCCTTCTGTAAAACCACATTTTTGCTGCCTCTAGTTTTCTCATCTGTGAGAAGATTATCCAGCATTCACTGCCATAAAACAGCAGACATTTTAGACTGATAAAATCATTTACCGTCCACCCATGTGTGGGTGTCTCAATCCCAGCCAAGTTCCATTGTGTCCCATAAAAAGTAAATACAAGTTTATACAATATGATTGTTTTTAAACATAATAACCCTATTCTGTCAGTAATACTCATGCAATGCTGTTACCTCATACAGAGAAATGAAAACACAAAACTTTCTCTCATATATAACATTACTGTTCATTTCATTCTGGACTTTGTCAATCACTATTAACCAGTGGGTGTGTGGCTTTGAGGCCTTCCCTGAACATGGGCATTCTCACAAGGATGTATTGGACTCTGTTCTCTCTTGGGTGGGTATCTATATATCATATAGTTCTTTCCCATGTATGCACATCGGGGCCAATCATGTTTACATTTCAAGGGCATCCCTTGATATCAAGTGAAGTGTGGACCACCATCTCTTAGGACACTGAATGTAGAGTCTATTTTGACATAAATCACAATACTATATTTGCATTAATTCCTGACCACTGACAATCCCTTTCTGTCTGATTTTCAATGTACTTCTGTAATTTCACTATCAATACATTTATATTATACATACGATAGTTATATATTATCATCAATGCTTGCATTAATCCCTAACCAATGACAATCCATTCTGTCTTAAGTTTTCAACATATTTCTATAATAAAATCATTAACAATGCATTTACATAATTAATAAAACAGTCCTATTTTGTCAGCAAAGTTTGCCTTAGTTGCTGATCATTGTCAATGTACAATATACAGAACAATAGATACATCACTTTGTCCAAGAATCTGAGAACGACCGAGGACTGTGGAAAAACATTTGCATGCAAAAAAAAAAAAACACATGCAATTTGTCATTTCTCTTAACTTGTAAATCAAATGTATTTTGGCAGATATATTTGCAAGTAGCTATAAATTCAAACCAAATAATTAAAGGAGATTGAATAAATAAAAAAGATAATAATAATAAAAAAATTTCCTTTTGTTTTTTTTCTTTTGTTGTTTTTTTTTTTTTTTTACTTCACTGACTTCATTCCTTTTTTTTCTGTCCTTTCTTGAACATTTTCAAATAAAATGTGAACAAGTCTATTAAAAGATATAAGCAAAGCTTATAAAATATTATGTGTACACACACACAGCATGTTGCTAAACAGTTCTCAGCCTTAGCAAGGACAGCTTAAAAGAAAAATTTTCACCTGTGTTGTTTTTTTTTTTTTTTTTTTTTATTTTAATTTCAGGTATAACTACAATATATCTGTAAAAGATGAATAAAGACAAAAGGTAAACTTATCTTAATTTATAAACAAAAGTAAAAATGTTGTTAGTTTTTCAAAATTTTTAAATTAAAGACACTCATAAATATTCATTAGGTTAACTGAAAAGTCGAGATAAATTATGGAAGATGTTATGTAATTTAATGTCTAATAAACAAAAGTGAATAATGAAGGTGTATATAAAATAAACTGTCACAACTGCTCTTCACAATATATTGAGTGAAGTTGCAAAAATTAAAAATGTATTTCTATCAATATGATAATAGTCGTATATAAAAATAAATTCAAACACAACTTTGATCTAAAGAATGCCACACTAATTAAGAGAAAGTAAATTACTTAGAAGGAAAATTCTCAAGAATACCACTATTAAATTTTACCAAAATATAAATCTATGTTCCATTTTTTATTTTCAAATATCTTCATTTCCAGGCCAACATATTTAACTGTAAAAATGTTAAAAAAAAAAAATTAAGTTAAATTCATAACCTTCTTTTTATAAAAAAAAAGAAATATACAACATAATTTATTCCCTTTCATTTATTAGGCATTAAATTACATCACTTAACATCCTCCATAATTTACCAAAAACTTTCAGTTAACCTTTCAGTTTTGAGTGTCTCTTAAATTTAAAAATTTTTAAAAACCAACAGCATTTTACTTTTGTTTATAAATACTTGTTGAAAATGAAATCCTCACCTTTGCCTTGATAAAATCAGAGGATGAAACGCATCAGCTAAGATAAGCTTTCCTTTTGTCTTTATATATATATATATATATATATATATATAATACACACACACACACACATGATCAATGTAAAAGTAATGCTTGTTCTAGTTTTAAGTTTTAGAATTCTTATGCATTTTTAGTGATAAGCCACAAAATGTTTAGTAATCTCAAGGAAAAAATTTATGAAATTAGCTTTTTTTTTTTTTTTTTTTTTCCCTACCCATAATCCTTTTTGAATCTAGTTGTCTCCCCCACTTACCCACATGCAGAGAGCTGTCATAGAATCGCTGCAAACATTCATAGGAGAGTAATGAATCTTTATTGAAATGTTGCACTCAATGTAAGAGGAGTGAGTAGAGTTAATGGTAGTCCTAGAGGGAGAAATGGACCATAATGACAGGGTTTGCAGAAGAAGACTTGCAGCTTTTATAAATGAAGATATCAAAGCTAAAACAAGTGGAGACTCATTTCAGCTGACAGAAGAATCACTATAGCAAAATTCTGGAAAGCTTCAGGTGAGTCATGGTAGTACCTGCAGTTTAGTGCAGACCCTTGGCTATTCAAAGGTCTGTGTAAAGTTGGTTCTCAGAATGCTGACATACTCAAAGGAACTAAAATTGGTTGGAGGCATATGTCGGCAGTTTTCCGTTGAGGATAAGGTGAAAGAATCAACTTATAAATATGAAAGCAGCCAAGACATTTCTAAGTTGGCGAATACCATGTAAAGGAAGGGGACCATGTTGTGCACAAGATTTGGAATCCTGAGATTTTTGTGCACATTTTGATATGCTTTGTGTTCTATCAAATCTCTTGTAATTAAAGAATGGGTGTTACTTTTTGACTGACCCTTTTATCACATTTGAAAAGGAAGAAGACCAGGCCATGCATGAGATTTGGAATTCTGAGATTTTTGTGATCCATTTTTTTTTCCTCCTTAATTTTTTCATCCCAAGCAAGGCATTAAAGCTACTAAGATGCAAAGGGTTGCTGAGAATGAAATAATCTGAGAAAATGTTATTGAAGAGAGAGAAAATATTAAGAAAACAGGATTCAAAGAGATAAATGACAACTGACATTGCATTTAGATTTTTGAAGATCATAGCTGACAGGAAAGCTGGAAAAAAGTTCCACATGCGAGACGTGTAAAAAAAGAACTTCTTGTGCATTGAGGAAGGTCTACAAATGGCTAATCTACAAAAATTATTCCCAAAAAACCTTTTACCCTATTTTTTTTAATTGGGCCAGTTTATTGAAGTAGTGTCACAATGGGTACCAAAGGTATTGAACTAACTGAAAATGGTATTCACTTATAACTACTAAGCAGTCTCCTTGTTAGTACCAAGATATTCAACTTCCTTAAGTTTTTCTGTCTCCATTTTTTTGTGATGAGCAGTTATCAGGATTGATTCAGATTAATGTCCTCATCTTTCTTTATTATCACAATTTTTTGGCCACTGTGTACTCTGACCTTCTTCAGGTTTCTATCAATCCAGGTACCATTCAGGGAATTTCAAACTGTATTCTTGTTTGGTCATTCATGTCTATGGATATCTCATCTTGTTCCTATTTAGTTTCCACATAGTCAAAGTCACTACTACCTAACCCAGTGATTGAACTCGCATTTATAATCTCAACAAATTCATAAACCAATGTTTTAATAGAGAACCACCAGAAAATAACCCAAAGTTTATGGAGTTTGTTGTCAAAGACATTTGTCAATATTTCCATTTGCATCACATTTCAAGTTTTCAGAAATTAGATAAGCATTAAAAGAATGCCAGTTGTCATTTTGTAAGAACATAGTGAAATCTCTTTTATTTTACTAATAATTCTTTTTGTTTTAATTTCATTAACTGACATTTTATGTTGCTCATCTAATGTACAGCAACTTTTGATAAATGTACTTTTATTCAATAATTGTAATCCATAGTGTTTTCATCAAATTTCAGTTGAACTCTCATGTAAACCTGCTTTGGGCCCCTCTCTTAGTCTTTCATTGACTCAACAATTGACCCATGTTATGTTCAAAGCTTATTAATACTCTGTTGCTATATTTGCAGCAGATGTTTGGATGAGCTTCATTCTTAGATCCACCAGTTCACACGTTTACAGCTAGGACATGTCTCGCAACCTCCATGGATTCAGATCACCATCATTTGCTTTATTTCCAAAATGTAATGAGGAAGATCCACTTGGGCATCTTTTTCCCCAAGAACTGCTACATTATGGAACAGCCTTATGTGTGCATGCTTTCCTAAACACTACAATCTTAATTTCTTCAAGTTAAAGGTCAATTATTATCTATTCTCATAATCTTCACTTTCTACCACCTCCTTTTTGCATTTATATCACACACATCCTTCAGTAACCCCCCTACCTTGTGTAGCTCCAAAGCCTTATTTTGAGTGAACTTTAGTATATTTAAAAAAAAAAAAAATCTTGTCCAGACAGAGATCTTTTTTTTTTCTTGTGTAATGCATCATTAAAACATGCCAATTGCTCCTTGTAGCTTTTCACAATATTTGTCTAGGTTCCAGTAATTCTGTTGATCAGAGAAAAAAAGTATTTTAAAATCTGAACAGGAACCCAATTTTCCTAGTTTTTGATTATTATTTTTTTTTGTAGGTCTTGATTGCAAAAGAACTGAGTAAACTTTAAACAGACTTCTAAGATTTCTCTAGCATTGCACAAAAGATGGTATTGGAAACTTTGGTATTTACAAAATACCATTTTTGAAACATATTTTTATTACTTATGGAAAGAATTTAAGATTCTGGATGCAAAATCTACATAGTTAAACAAAGTTCCACTCTGTGAATGTCTTATTTGAGTAGTCAGTGGAATTTGGTAAGGCTTATCTATTATAAACTCTTAGAACAACTCTATGCTATCTATAGAAAATAATGCCCAAATTTGACAGACAGAATAGAACATGCCATTCTTCAGAATGAATTTTCAAACAGATCCTACAGTAAATTGAAAAGATGGTAGGTTCAAATGTTTAACTATGTACTAATCACTTGATGAAAACTCTCAAAGCAGGGAAAAGATCTTTCAAATTGGAACCAAGATAAGATTTTAATGTAAAAACTTTTTTTTTAATGGTTGACTCTACCTCTTTTCTGTCGGGGATTTATCTTTCACTAGAAATAGCCATAAAAATTTCAGTTTTCCTATTTGAATTTTCTGATGAATCTTAATTACTAAGTTAATGACTAAATGAGGCTCCTGGTCCAAAAAGCAAGTTACAAACATTTAAAATAAAACATTGTATGACCAGCACTATACTACATTTATACATTGTTGCCATTGAAATTGATGCATTTATCCCATTGGTGCACATAAAAAAAAAACTTCTTCAAAGAATGCAGCATCAAGCAACTGAAGCCACCATTATGCAGATGCAACAACAGTATCATCTGTGTAGAACCATTTTCAAGACAAATGTCATTCGAAGGGTTCAAACAGATGATCAACGAAAAGTGCTACTTTTTGGTGGATGTGGTAAAATATCACAACCAATATTACTGAAACCATTTTGGACATGTGTATTGCAGCATTTTGCAACAGGATAGCACCTTGTGCAAATGTCTTGCTTTCTTTTGAGGAACCGTTTTTCTCGGTCTGTACAGAGCTTCACATTATCTTTCTGGGGAAACTTTAATTTTTGAAGCAGTTAGTAAAACTTTTTTTTTTTTAATTTTTCTTGCTTTGAATATATTTTGAATTAAAACAAAAAAAACTTTAGAGTAGAAACTGAAAAAGCAAAATTGGATTTGGAAATCTCTAAAACATATCAGGAATTGTTTTCCTTTATTTTGACATGCAAAATTCAGATAAATGCCTATAAATATTTGGCATTTCTTTTTATTTTTTTAATTGAATTAACCCCACATAAGGCACTAAAGCCACTAAGACACAAGGGGGTTACTGGGTGTGAGAGAATTAGAAAACAAGCCAGTGCAAGAACAATAGAAGAGTAATCAGGAATACAGTAGATAATGATTGACATTGCATTTAATTTTTTGAAGATCAAACTTTTCTGGAAAGCGTGGAGCTGGAAGAGAATTTCACAAGCAAGAAAAACTGTTGGCATAGAGCTTACGGTTACATTTAGTCAATTCAACTGTAAACTAATAGGACCGTGTTGCTAATCTAGTACTGCACTTAAATTCATAAGGTCTAGGTATCATAGCAAAGAGCTCATCCAGACAAATTACCATGAAAGTATTTATAAAAAAGGCACAGTGAAGCAAATTTGTGCCAGTGGGAAAGTATTTGAAGCTGAGATACTAGGTCAGGATCAATAATATTGCTGATTCTTCTTTAGATTTTATCAAGAATCTGTAAATATAAAACAGGAGTACCAGACCATATGTGGCAGCAATATCCAAAGCATGGATAAATGGTAGACTTATATAGATTCAGGTGAGAAAAATTGTCTAGCATAACACAGTGAACCAACTTAGCAGCAGACCTAGAAATGGGTTTAATATAGTCTTTCCATTTCATGCCAGCCAAGAATATTAGCCCAAAAAGGTGAATTGTATCACTCTTCTGGAGGTAGCATTAGCCATGTTTATGGAAGGCAGAATGAAGTCTCTCAGATGATTAATAGAGAAAAGTTTTGTTTTGAAGGCATTCAAATTAACAAGCCATTAATCCATGTCCCAGGTAACAACTGACTGTAAGTCATTTTTAGATCAGCTGCCAATTTAACTAATATCAAACCGTTCAGACTTACTATCAAGACAAGGTTAAGAATGGATGTAATCAAGAAGGTATTTGAGGAAAATTAAGAACAAATAGGTTTTTTTTTTTTTTTTAGAGCCGTTTCTCACACATGCATTAGTATAAAAGATCTAGAAGAGTGGCCATTCAAGACAACTTTCATTTTTTAAATTGATAAGAAAGACTGAAATTTCAAAAACTTGTGTGAAAATACCATAACCTTTCAACTTGAGAAGAAAACTGGCATGCCAAACCCTGTCAAATGCTTTTGAGATGTTTCAAATTGGATTACCATTCTTACCATTAAAAACATTCTTATTTAAATTGATAGATATTTTCATAAATAATCATTAGTATATTAGCAGTTGACTGAGAAAAGTGAGTCATATTGTTTGTCTGAAATTTTTTTTCTGATGTGAGATGTTCATCAATTCAAAGTAGATTAATTTTCTCAGTAATTTGCAAAAAAGGTAATAAGCCTAAGAGGCCAATAGTTTTTGTCAGATGGGTTTTCCTGAATTCTTAAAGACTGGAGTTTTTTAGAATTTTTTCAATAAGCCAGAGGTAATTTTTTAAGGCATTTATTGTGCTAGTTTCAAGTGAATAGCAACCAGTTTTCCATGGAGCATCACATGGATACCACCATGTCCACATTCTTTGAGAGGAGTTAAAAGTTAGAAAAGTGCCATGATATTCTGACTGCACTTTCCAATTTCACCTTACTTTTGAAAATTTTTGTTACAAAGAAAAATCACTTGATTGAATTGGTAAAATAAATATATTTTTTTAAATGATTAATTTGATTTGATTAAATAGTTATCTTCATGACAATGAGGAGGATTTTTTTTTTCCCAACCCTAATGATCTGATCATCTCAAGGGTTTTCTAAGACTTAAATTTTTATAGACATTCTGAAAACTGAAATTTAATTTTGGTTTTATGCTATTAAAAAAGCCTTATAACAACATAGACTCTCAGCTTGTTCAAAATGTCTCAACTCTCAAATTGTTATATGCTGAACCTATGAATATTTTCCATGGCTATTTCTGAATCCCCATCCTAAATACATTAGACACTATTGTAAGTAGGGGATATTTGCTTTTAATTAGTCCACCACTCTAATAAATTGTTTAAAATGGTCATTTTACTGGTGAGTGTTCTATTTTTTTGATGTTATAAAGATTACCATTTCATTTCCAACCTCCGCATTTGGTTTATCTTCATTCAGTAACCTTTTCAGGTTTTTCCCACACATATATTTAACTGTTCTCTCAGATCATTCACTCTTGTCTTCAAGAGAATGCATACTCCAAGTCTTAAAGCAGACAATCCTTCATCAATTCTCATAGACTATTTAACCCATAACTGGGAGGAGAAGAGATGGATTCATATTTTTTTTCCAAGGGTATTAAACATGTAAGTTCCTATAATGAAGTTGACTGGAATTTTAAACTTCATCAGCTCCGATTCTTCAATCCAAACCACAATCCATTACTCCACCTTCCTCCAACTGATCCATACACTACTGACATTTTTGGTTTTTTAACATTTATTAATTCCACATCCTGAATTCTTTTATTATGATTTTTTCAGGTCAGTATCATCACTGCTTTCATTCAATTCCACATCATAGTTTCTATTTTGTAAAGGTTTATTTTGAGTCCACATGTTAAAGGATGTTTATTTATTTTTGTTCAACATCATTCTTATCCCAAATATGAAAAGCCTTCTTCATCCTCACTGAACCTACCTCGAGAGATAAAAGGAATGTTGTTTTCACCACTGTGTTGATTCGTTTTGAATATTTTTAAATGTTCATCTTGTATAAATGATCTACTTGATTTTGGTTTTTTTTAGAGGATAGTCTAGGAAGAGATTAAATAGATTGGAGGTGACATCGTTATAAAATTTGACTTTTGAAATAATTTGCAAGTTTTTTTTAAACTTTCTTTTCTCTCACTTTTCAATCTATGTTCAATTTCTGGTATCTCCTATATTAAATTTGTTATAACTTCATCCATACACCATCTTCTAATTGAAACCTTTAGTATTTACTAATTCCACATCCTGAATTTCTTTCTGATGGAATCAGTGTACTCCTTGATCACTTATTTCATTCCAATTCCAGATCATAAAAAATTTTGTAATATGGGAATCCTATCTTGATTTCTATTTCTTGGAATGCTTCATAGAGGATGTTGATTTTTCTTATTCAAGAATCATTCTTATCCCAACTATAAATACCTATGCCATCAGGACATTGGTCTTTAAGATGGCCATAACAAGAATGCTGTTTTCTATTTGTTTGTGATTCAATATCTGGTCATCATGTTTTTGGTTACTGCTTAATTATTTCTTTTTTGTATTTTATTACTAAGATGAAGCATTGTCAATATATAAAGAAGTTATTAAAATGAGTCTAAACTGATACCTGTATACATTATGCAACTAATTTCTCTGGTTGATGATTAAGAAAAATTGAACCCTGTAGGTTTTGAAGATTTTTCTTAATTGAATGTCACAGACTACAGAATACAAAAGAACTTTTGCCAAATAGTAAAAAACAATGAAAACTTGCACGATTTCATCAATAACTAGAAGAAAAAATAATGACATATGGTGTTGACGTCTCACAAGT
This sequence comes from Acanthosepion pharaonis, assembly GCA_903632075.3. Taxonomy (NCBI): domain Eukaryota; kingdom Metazoa; phylum Mollusca; class Cephalopoda; order Sepiida; family Sepiidae; genus Acanthosepion; species Acanthosepion pharaonis. The sequence continues at coordinate 718,217 of CAHIKZ030001463.1, read as the reverse complement.
AAAAAGTTTGAAATATAGTCAACATCAATACTGGAAAGAGTTTAGTGAACTTTTTATGATGGAATCAATGGTAGGTGCCATCACTGCTTTCATTCCAATTTCAGATCACAGTTTCTATTTTGTAAAGGATTATCTTGATCTCTACTTTTTGGATGCTTCATAGAGGATTATTTTATTATTCAGACTATTGTCCTCAAATTTATTGCCATATTTCTTTGGTTTGAATTTGAATATTCCAGCCTTCTTCAGGTCGTTTTTTTTGTCCTGAAGAAGGCCAGAGCTATGTAACAGTCAAAAATAATAAATATATGGGTAAATATGAGGAAAATAGTCCAAATAATGTACATAATATAATCATCTCAGAAATATAGACAGATATTCAAAGAGGAATTTGATTTTCTGTTCCAGATCATTCTTATCCCAACTATGAATACCTTGACGCCATCAGGACATTGGTCTTGTAAGTTTTAAAAAAAATGCTGTTTTTTATTTGTTTGGGATATGGAATCTGGTCATAAATAGAAAGCACCTGATGAAGTTCACCCTTTTACATTAATCATGAATCATAAGAATAATGTTTTTTAGGTTACTTTTTTAGTTATTTTTTTTTTATTTTATTACTTTCTTTGAAGATTTTTCAATATAAAAAAAATATAAATTTTTGAAGTGGCATCACTAATTTTAATAAAATTCCTGATCATATTTTCTGTTTTGAAAATAAATATTTTGAGACCTATTTTGGAACACTTTTAGATGTTGATTTTCTATTCAAGATCATTCTTATCCCATGGATAGCATAAATATCATTTCTACACACCTTTTCTTCATCAGTACATTGATCATGGGAAGGAAAGAAATGAAATTCTTGAATACTATTTGTAGATTCATTTGGAATGTGGTATGGAATGCTTAAATGATCAGTGCCCATCTTTTCAAATTTGTTCTTGTACATGTTTCAGAGCATAGTCTATTAGCAATTTTAATAAATTAAAGAAAAATGAAACCTTTAATTTAGAGAGAAACTTGCATTTCAGTAGAAAGAGCAAAAATATTTGAGTGGACTTGAGATAGATAAAAAAAAAAAAAAAAAAAAAAAAAAGCTTTAATTTGCCCAATGTTTTCTTTTGAAGGAAACAGCTAATTCAATATTAAAGAAAATTAAAAAAAAAATATTTTTCTTGTTATTCATTTAAATTATTGAAAAAATTAAAAAAAAAAATATGATATTTAATAAATATAACCCACAAAAAAAAAGGTCTGTCAAAGGATGCTTTTATGTTTGACACCACTATTAATATATTGATTCCCTTCATATCAAATCCCTTGACAATTGTTTATGCTTTTAGAAAGCTACATTTAGAATTTTAATAATTTAATAATAATTTTAATAATTTTCATAGAACTTAAAAACAATTTCTTGGTTACTTATTTTAGTGCATCATTTTATTTACAATTATTGACACATGATACAAATAACTGTCAGTGCCTTATTTAAACAAATTTGAATAAATAAACAACAAAGCCTATAAAAAGGATTTTGTCACTTATATTGATTGGTAAACTAAGAATGTTTTTTATATTTAAAAAAAGTAACCTGTAATTTGTTTGAAATGGTAAATGAAAAACATTGCATTTAGAAGATTCACATTCTTTTGTTTTAGTCTTTTAATATAAAATTATTCTTTGTCAATCAACAGTGTCAATTTTTTTTTTTTTTTTTTTTTTTTTAAGCATTTCACCCCAAGCAAGGCGGGGAAGCCACTAGGACGCAAGGGGTTACAGAAAATTTAGGCAAGATCAGATAGGAATAGAAGAAAGGATGAAGATAGTGGATAGATCAAGGCAACTGGAGATGTCGATTGACATTACATTTGAATAGCTGGAGATTATAGCACTCAGGGAAACTGGAATAAGGAAGGGAGTTCCACAGGCGAGAGGTGCGAGACATGAAGCTATTAGAGTAGAAGAGATGGCTACATTTAGGAGTTTCGACAGTGAAGGGGTGAGAGCGGAATGCCAGCCTCGTAGGGCGCTTGAACTCATGAAGTCTGGGAACCAGCGAATGCAGCTCCTCGGAGAAATTACCATGAAAGTATTTGTAGAACAGACAGAGGGAGGAGGCGACGGCGCGTCTGTGAGAAAGTGACTGTAGACGAGATGCCAGGGCAGGGCCAACCATATTGCATATCCGCCTCTGGAGCCTATCAAGAACCCCGAGGCAAACAGAAGGGGCACCAGACCATATATGGCAGCAATACTCCATGCAAGGGCGAATTGTTGATTTGTATATCTGGAGGATCGATTCAGGGAGAAAAATTTCCTGGCGCGGCTCAGGGAGCCAACTTTCCTTGCAGTGGACGAAGCAATTGACTCAATGTATTTATTCCATCTCAGGTCAGCAGTCAACGTGAGACCGAGCAGCCGCAGAGAGTTGCTCTCGAGAAGTTGAGCGTCAGACATTCTAATGGAGGGAAGGGAAGGATCTCTGTGGTGATTAATAGAGAGCAGTTTTGTTTTTGAAGCATTGAAGTTGACCAGCCAATTCATGCCCCAGTTCACAATCGATTGGAGGTCCTTTTCGAGACGCACGGCCAGGTGAGTTTTGTCAGCGAGACTAGATTTGTTTTTGAGGCAGGAATAAATTGTGGTGTCATCCGCGTTTATGCCAACTTGAGAATTTATTCATAGTCAGGAAGGTCATTTATATAGATAAGGAATAGAGTGGGGCCTAGGATGGAGCCTTGAGGAACACCTGCGTTCGTGGGATAGGAACTGGAGGAGAATCCGTTGAGAACGACCTTCAATTCACGGTTTGACAGGAATGATTGTATTAGGTTTTGTATAATCGACCCGTAATGCCATAACCCTGGATCTTGCTGAAGAGAAGGCCGCATGCCAAACCCTATCAAATGCTTTGGAGATATCTAGTGCCACGGCTGGGGCTTCCCCGTTATTTTGAGAGTTCGGTAGACTGTTTCAGTGATGGCCGTGAGCACATCGGCTGTAGATCTGGCAAAGCGGAAACCATATTGCTTGTCTGAGAGCAGATTATGGGATGTGAGGTGGTTAACCACCCCGGTATTGATTAGAGCTTCAAAGATTTTGCTGAAGAGGGAAGGAGACTGATAGGATGGTAGTTGGAAGGGTCAGAGGGGTCGCCGGAGTTCTTGAAGACAGGAACGATCGAAGAGGACTTCCAGCAGTCAGGAAAACAAGATTCCTTGAGGCAGTAGTTGTATAGTTTAATATAAGGGCAGGGCGCCAGTTCAGGCAGCGCATTTCTTTAAGACAATGGCTGGTATCCCATCTCCACCACTAAAAATTGGGATCTAAATTGGAGATAACGCCCAGTACCAAAGTTGGGGTTATGTTTAACCCATTTTAATATGGCCTCAGTTCTAAGAGGGAAGTCGGGTATGGGTACACCGGAAGAGTCGAGCGTCGAGTTGAATGAAAATTTCCGAGCAAAGCATTCAGCCTTGTCGGTAGAGGAGGTCAAGACTTCGAACTGGTTGAATAAAGGAGGTATAGATGGTTTGCAAATTATTCAATACACTCTTGCAGAGACGCCAATAATTTTTGGAGCCAAATTTTCCGAGATGATGCAATACGTTCCTTCATTCGAGCCGCAATAGTGAAATAGCATCATTTATGACATAATTACAATCGTTATTTAATGGAGGCAAAGAGATTTTTCTATTGCAGTCAGACATGTCATTTACGAATAAATTGAAAAATTTGGTTCCTATGGGCGATGGCGGCTGAGCAAGCAATGTTTCAAACCAATTGCATTTATAATAACTTAACCCTATATTTCCTTGATGGGATGAAAGCGTCGATTCCAGCTTTAACCCAGGAAGAGACCTCAAATATAAATTTTACATTCTTGGACATATTTTATAAAAGCAATGACTCCATCCCAGGGGACATCATTCAAGGAAAGTTTTTTTTTGTAAAAGTTTTGTTTTTGTCCTAATGCCCCGGATGTTGGATAATAAATATATATTGAGGGGTTTAAAGGTGGTTTCTGAGAGGCTGGTTTAATAATACTAATTTTATTTTGTAACTCATGTTGGATTTGATTTGCAAAGATGAGAAGGCCCAGGTAAGAGAAAACAGACAGTTTTGACCGTGGCGGGCAAAAGGAGTTAAATATAAAATTCCGCGTCATTATATGGCCTTAGGGCTGCCCACCACAATTTTGATGCATGGACACCTTTCCATGCCTTGACATGGCATCTACAAACACCATTATTATACAAATTCTTAAACATATCAGAAAGCCGCTCAAGGCGAAAACTTGCAAAGAGTTTTATAAATTCTAACTACCAGTCAGAAACAGCAAACAAGAACTGTCAATGTACCCTCAGAATGAAAGAATGTTGCCACAAATTGCACGCATCATTGGAGAAACAGACCTGCACTAATACAGAGGCCGGAGAGAAAAACAGTGACCGGAACCCCTTCCTAGACAAAAAACAAGGTGTAATAATCTATCATGTCCAATAGAAGGGGAGGAAGTTGACCAATATGTTTTTAGGGACTTTCATACTCCTATTACAGATAACACAAAAAGGACGACACAAAACAGAGGGTAGGATTTTATCAACAGATAACAGGTTTTTCCCTGACAATGCATCAAACTTGTTAATACCCTATCACATTAAGTTTTTTTTGATAGTATAAGTCCCAATGACTAATCTAAAAAAAAAATTGAAAATACAGTTTTTATAGGTTATTGAATAAAAGATATGTCAAAACATCGTTTAGAATACTGAATATTAATTCCCTAATGGATCTAGTCAAAAATATTCAATTTTAATTTTTCTGTTTTTTTTTTTTTTGTTAACAAATTAGGACCGGGTTTCTTATAAACTATCAAATAAAAAGAATCATTGGGACAGAATGCATTTCATGAAAGAGGGAAAAAAGGGAAAAATAAATAAAAAAAAGTTTAAAAACAAAAAAACAAATGAAAAAAAAAAAAATTAATTAATTACTCTCAAAAATTTCATCAATAACCTAATTTACCATTTTGAGGGAGAAAAAGAAAAAAATTGAAATTACCTTAAGCTAAATAGCTTCTCTTCACTGATGGGGGATTTTTTTCCCTGCAGAAATTAAGTCAATCTGATATCCTGTTAGCACTTTATCCTCATTTGCATTGAGTTAGTCATATAAATTGAAATGCCTCCCACCCACCAAAAAATAGACAACAGCACTTGCTTCCCAGCTGTGACTGTGATAGTTTGTGTTAACAAGATCCTCCTCTTTCATGTTCAGGTGGCAAAAATGTCATTCAAGGAAAATTTGACTGACTCAGGTACAAGATTTCCTCACCAAACATGACAGATTTAATCCTCATCAAATATTTTTTTTTTTTACTTGAAATAAAAGAAAACAAAATTCATTTATTGATGTCTCTGGAAATGTGTCTAAATAGAATATATATTAAAACATCTTGTAAACTCAAGCCATTATTTCAATTGGCCAGGATTTTTTTTTTTAAGGTCCCTGAGCTAATATAATTTGGGGGTCAACTTATTTATCTAAATTAAATAATTTGTCTATAAAAAAAAAAAAAATGTTTAATGTTTTTTTTGGTGTTGGGACATGAAATACTTCAACTAAAATTTTTTAATAAATTTTGGAACTCATCCAATTTATTTCCTTGTGGCACAAAGAATTTTTATGGGGGAAAACAATAATGGATTTAATTTTCACTATTCAAATTGGTTAAATGTTGTAAAAGGCAAACTTGTAAAAATTACATTTTTAAATAGGTATCCAATTATTCTATTATTCAAATTCACTAGCAAAGCATCCTAAAAAAACAAAATGGTGGAGAAGGAAAATTCTTACTTGCTGCTGCTTTGTTATCCTAGATCACCACAGCTGAAAAAATTTTAATTATATTTATTGGTTTTTTAATTTTCAACAGAAATAGCCAGCTAGATGATAAATTCAAAATACTCTAAATTGTTTGGAAATTAGTTCAAATTTATCCATTAAAAAAAAAAAATTTAAAATCTCTGTTCCTATATCTTTCATTTTTTTTAATAAAAAAATAATGCTTAGTCATTGTTATTCAGATGAAAGAACACTCAACACATTATTAGGAAGTTGTCTCTAATTTTTTGCACTATATGTCATGGAAGAAAACTATTATAATATTATATTTAAAACATTTAAGTTTGTTTTTTATGTTTTTTGTTTTTTTCAGCCAATTTTCGAAAGAAAGCAAAACAAAAAGCAGCAAGTTTCACAGATGAACAACTTTTAGAGTTTGAGAACAATGAATCGTAAGTTGTTTTTATTTTTCTCTAATGAACAGTTAAAATTTTTGGATTTAAAATAAATATCTTCAGGAAATAAATCTTGACTTCCTGCAGTCTCCTCTTTCACTCATATCGCATCTCATTAATCATAACCATTTTAGCAATAATTCGCTACTTTGAGCCTTGTATATAAAGAAGTGTTTTAAAGGGATTCCAAATGCAAATTTTGTAAATTCTTCTCTAGAAATGACAATCAAGAAGAATTGTCACAATTATATGAAACCCATAAACTGATGTTTGCAACCTGTTCTCTCAGCATTGTGAACTATACTTTTCTTGAGAAAGAGAACATTTTGAACATTTCATATAAAGTATCATCTTATTAAAGCCAATATAACTTGTATTTGTTAGTTTTGGCCTGCCAATGCAAACAGGTATATAAAAATTAAGAAAAACTTACTCTGATTTTGACCTTTAGCCTGGTGTTGAATAGACAAGAATCATATCAATACACCATCATACAGCTGCTAAAATATTTTTTTAAAATTTATTTTAATTGCTAATTTTGGTATTCTTGTTTTTTTTTGTTTTGTTTTTTTTTTTTGTTTTGTTTTTTTGTAATTATTTCAATGAGTTACATGTATTTTTTTTTTTTTCAAATAGTAATGTGTGAAACTTATTTAAAAATAACAAAAACTAACCTATTTACATTATTTGGACTATTGTCCTCATTTTTGTTGCCATATTATCACAACGTTTCAGCCGTTGTACACTCTGGCCTTCTTCAGGTGGCTGGAATGTCGAACTGAACCCTTTATTTTGCTCACTGGGGTAGACTGTTCTAGTTCCATGTGCCATGTCTAATGGATGTCAGTTATCAGTTGTTAATTCCTCTCTCTAAGTTCTCGACCACCTTAACCAGGTATTGAACTCACACTCTTTAGGTCCTGTCACTGGATCTAACACCTTTATCTGCTGTGTCCTTGAGGACACATGGCACAGTGGAGTGTGACAAATAAGATGAAGACAATAGTTCAAATAATGTAAATAGTGTATATAATACCTCATCTCAGAAATATAGACAAAAAACTAACCCTTTATTTAATCTATTGGGATAGACTGTTCTCATTCCACTTCCCATATCTAGGATATTTTGTCTAGTTCTTATTTTTAGTATTGCTCAGTTACTGCTCACTCTCTTTCCACAGAGTTCAAATACATGCTGCCAAACCTAGGGACTGAACTCACAATTACTGCCACCAAATTCACAAACCAGTGCTTAATGCTTTAATTCACTAGGACAGTAACTTAGTAGATTAAAGAGAGATATTTGTAGACATGGGCAGTGGAAAAAGCACAGTCTAGCAAGGACTTTTCTCAAAGATTTGTACAAAATTTAGACAGATGTTGAAGTGAGCAAAACATTGTTTAAAAAAGATTTAATCATAAAAGAAGTAAGTATTTTGAGGAATGTAATTTCTGAACATTTACTATGGAAATGGCAATAGAGTAGCAATAAGTTTGTATCTGTGGGGAAAGAGGCTGCAGAGTGAAAAATAACTCTTCCTCCACAGGACTGTGTAAACCATTTTGAACTCTATCAAGGCTGCAAAGTGAGGATTAGGCATCTCCAGCCCAGAAAACTATCTACTAATTAAAGGGCTCAGTTCAATATTCCCTGAAGTTTACCTATTGATAGACTCCTGAAAAAGGCCAGGGGGCACAATAGTCAAAGCATTGTGATAAAAGTAATAATGGTAAGGTTATTCTTTCAATTGTAAATAATGTTAATGATATCCAAATTTCTTTATCTTTGTCATTTTTTGTAGTTACTGTATTCAAGCCTTCATTTTATATTGTATCACTTAGCATTGTATGAATTTTATTTTTTCAGTTGCCTGCATAAAGCTGTTAGAACAAAGGATAATGAATATGTATTTGCTTTGTTAAAAAGGCTTAGCAACTTCAATTCAGACAATCTTGACATTATAAATGCAAAAAATGAAAAATCCCAGGTATGTTCTGATTGATTTCTTCTTTATTTTTCTCTTTTTTTCTCTTTTTATGAATTTTAAATTTGAAGCCAAGAAACAGGTTTCCTTTATGGTACACCATCCTGGGTATGATGATAAACTACATCTGACAGCAAGGCCTCTGATCAGGAGGTTTTGAGGAGCATGGAACCTCCTCTTAATTGCTGGTTTTCCCAGGTCCACCCTAACCCAAACTGGTAGCACTTGTTAGGATCACAGCTATGAGCAAATAGTTAACCCCAAACTGGGATCAAAACACTATGAAAGCATACAAATAGGTTTTAATGCCTGCAATATATTTTTGTAAAAAATTATTACCAGCAATGAATTTTTGAAGGAAAACTTATTACTTTTTGAAAAAAATATTACCAGCAATAAAAATCTTGTCAGCATTAAATAACCAATTGAGGTTGATAAACCATAAAACAAACCAAACCAAATCAAACCACACCTTATGGTACACAACTAACAAACAAGAAAATTTGATTAAAAAAACTTTAAAATTACCTTATATTCTCTTTTCAAAAGTTTATACATTCTTTTTGTTGTGACCATGTTTCAAGTGAAAATTTTTTTAACATCTTCTTTAGAAGTTTGTAATGCTGTTTCTGATCTTCTTCAATCAGTTCCCAAGTAGGCATTTTATGCAGATTACAATTTACTCCTGTCTCAATAGCAAATCCATCAGAGTTGACAAAGTTAACCTGGCTGCTGCTCTTGAAAAGCACCTCCAATTAGTGTTTAAGTGAAGCAGGGAATGGCTGGTGAATTTTAATGCCTCCAAAACTAAACTGCTCTCATTTAACCACCATAGAGAAAGTTCCCTGCCCACCATCAGCAATGCTCAACTCCAGGAGAATATCTCACTTCCCCTTCTTGGCCTCACATTTTCAACTGACTTGAAGTGAAACAACTATATTGAATCAATAGCTGCATCTACTGATTTTTGAAAAAAAAAATCTTTCTTTTTAATTCTTTTCTTACAGACTGCTCTCCACCTGGCTGTGCAAGAGAACATACCTGCTATAGTTCACCAGTTAATTAAACATGGTGCTGAAGTGAACCATTTGGCAATGGTAGGTTTCTTTCTTTTTTTTAATGGTTCAATGCCATTTGATTATCTGGTGGTTGTTGAGTGTTGATAATCAGTTGAATATTTAATATTACTGGTAGTACCTATGAAAATTTCATTGATTTCCTGTTTTAATATTGTTTTCTTTCTTTCTTTCTTTCACTGAAATCAAACAATGTCTTTTCCATCTTACCTTATGATCAAAATGGAACAGTTCATTTTATTCATGAAATATTGGTAGGACATTTTTCTTTCTTATTTTTCTCACTGAAACCAAGTAGCATCTCTGATATGTCTTTTCTGTCTTTCCCCACAATCAAAACAGAATAGCCCTTTATGTATTAGGTATTGATAGTGCATAACAGACATACATGCTAAGTAAGGAACTAAGTGAGAGACAAGCAGAATTATAAGATAGTGTAAAATTTGATAATATATAAATAAAAATATCAGAATTACAAAACAATTTTCTGCCTTTTTTGTATAATTGTTCTTTGAAAATAAGTCTTTTCTGTTAGAAACATTTATAGAAATCTGCTTCTTGTTCTATTATGGGTTATAAACCTTGACATGCATTGCAAAATGTGAAAGCATTTTTTCTCACAATATCTTAAGTTGCTGACTAAACATTAGTTTTCTTTCTAACATTTTTACACATTTGCATAAATTGTCATTTGTTTACTTTAGACAGAAATAGGAAGGCTAAGTGACTTTACGATTTCAAAATCTATTAAAATAATTGTTAAGGGTTTTAATTTTTAAATTATTTTATATCTATTGGAAGCAAGATCACCAAGCAGTGCCCAGATTAAAATCTCTTTCATTAATAGAATTAATTTTCATATATTAATTTTATCTATTTAGAATTATTCAGAATACTAATCTTGTTGATTTTATTTTTAACATAATAATATTCTCCAGCCTTCTTCAAGTGTACAATCTGTATTGAAAAGAAGCATCTCTTCAATAGAACTATCCACAAGATAATGATCATCAGAAAAAATGATGTTGGCAAAGTAAGAAGTGTTGCTGACTGCAAAATCATTTTTCTTGGCAAATTTGCTTTTTTCTCTCTCCTCCCTATTTTCTCTGTCTTGTTTCTCTCTTTCTTTTTATTTTCTTTGTCTTCTTTTCTCTAAGTCTTTCTCTTTTTGCCTTTTTTTCTCTCTGTGCTTTTATCTCTCTCTCTCTCTCTCTGCCTTCCTCACTGTGCCTTTTTTCTCTCTCTCTTTTTCTTTCTGTTTTCTTTGTCTTCTTTTCTCTGTTTTTCTCTCTGTGCCTTTTTCTCTCTTTCACTTTGTGTCTTTCTCTCTTTCTTTCTATTTTCTCTGTTGTTTTTCTCTGTCTTTCTCTCCTTTTCTATTTATTCTGTCTTCTTTTCTCTTTCTCTTTCTTTCTCTTTTCTTTCTCTTCTTTTATTTTCTGTCTTTTTTTTTCTTTGTGCCTTTCTCTCTCTTTCTTTCAACTAAATAACAATGTAATGTTTATTTGCAACAATTATAAAACTGTCATTCTGGTCCCAATTAACCTATCTGGGTTGTCAAGGCTATAAATGTTGTTACATATTCCAAACAAAGTTTTAGAAACATAATCAAAAAACTGAATCTCAACTTAGAGAAAAATTAAATCTTCCTTTTGAATATAACTGGAGACTTAATGCTTTTTAGACTTAATTTGTTTCTGACTTAATTTGTTTCTGACTTAATAAGTCAAAATTAAATTAAATTTTTAAGCTACCTAATTAACCTGATTATGTTCTGGTTTTGATAATTAAAATAGAAATAAATGTATCAAAGATATTAAATATATTGTAGCTATAATTGTATCAGCAGCACATGTGTGCTTTTTGCTTCAGTGGTACTAGCTTACCGCTAGTACCACTGAAGTCAGTGATCATTGGAAAGAAATTTCCCCTACTTCAGACTTGTTAGCAGAGTGAAGAATAACATGCAAAACCTCCTGGATATTCATATTTATACCTGTTGTCATAGGATATAAATTTGACCCTTTATTGATGAAAAAATCATAAATTGCTAATTTTGAAGCAACCTTTTGCTACATGGAAGCTGTCACCGTGCTGCTTGAGCTGATTCTATAGAATACACTGCTCTATGACTAATTTCAATTTTAAATAAATTTGGCTTGTTCAACTCCAATTCCTTAACTCAAATGGAAGTGTTCACTTTGATATCCACAGCTGATGTGACAAATACAGACCTTAATTTAATCCATCTCTGTGCATCCACTTCTAGAATACCACCCCAAAATACCAGGGTCATAAAACACCTTTTCTAACCAATTAAAAAAAGGCCTACACAGTTTTCACAGCATCCGTTTCTGAGCCACTGACTGACTATAAAAGCCAACACTAATTTCACTTATAAGGGCAGATCCAACTTGGCTGGCATTAGCTATGGGCCCCATTGCAAGCAAGCTTAATTGAATGTAAGTCTACATAACTGAAACCAAGGCACTGCCATCAAGAGCAATGCCTTCGGCCAGCAACAAAATCATCACCAACATAGATTAACTCTTGATTACTATAAATGCATGTTGTTTTTCTCCCATGAGTCTGTTTCACTCAACTACATGCATGTTGACTTTCTCCACACATGTGTCTATCTCAACTACTACCTTGCATTATACCCTGAACAAACTCTCAGTCTCCCACAACTGATATACAGATCAAGCAAATAATCATACCTTGTAAATCAGAGAAACTCTTTTACTAATCTCAACCACATCATATCTCCATTTGTTGTTTTGTCACTGCCATTTTTTTGTTACTCGTAAAGCCATCATCACAAACTGAGAAGAGTTACCAAGATTAATTTTTACGAAAAGGGTTGCATGTCTGATTAATGTCCAAATTAGATCAATTCATTTGAAGGAAATGACTTCTATCGGAATGATTTTAGCATTGAACTGTTACCAAAATCATGTATTTTTAGGTTGTTATTCACTTGATCTTGTATAATGTGTGTTGATAAAGCTTTTTATATTATTAATCTGCCTCTGTTTGGTAGACTCCTTCTCAGAAACTGGAGGCACCTCTCCATTATGCTGCATCACGAGGGTTCAAGTTGGTCTTGAAGTGCCTTTTGGAAGCAAATGATTTGGATATCAATATAAAGAATTCAGAAGGTTAGTGTGGATACAGTTACCTTTTTTTTAATCATCCCCACCCCAAGCAAGATGATAATAACACTAAGGCACAAGGGCTTACTGGGAGAGGAAGACAATAAGAAAACTTTAGTGGGGAGAAAGGACAATAAAACAGGATTCAGGAAGATTGGCATTACATTTAAATCTTTAAAGATTGTAGGTGGCTTAGAAACAAGAAACCAGAAGAGAGTTCCACAGGCAAGAACTGCAAGAAAAGAAACTGTTTTGGTCATAAATATGGCAACAAAGATGTAGACAACAGTCCAAACAGTGTAAATAATGTAAATAATTACTACACCTCATCTCAAAAATATAGACAGATAATGCTTCATTATTTACATAGGTATCTACTTGCATAAATATTATTCTTAGTTTTTTCTTAGTTCTAATTTGATTTCAATGTCTGTCTACGGTTGTTGAGCATTGTCAGATCCTACAAAACCAAAAAGAGAACTTTAGTTGTAGAATGAGTGGCCATGGTCAAATGCAAATAAATGGCAAAACTGCCCAGAAAACAATTGACAAAGTTTGCAATAAATAATAAGAAGAAAAGAACAGGTCAAAAAACAAGGCCAATTAACAGTAAGAAGGCAAAGCAACAGAAATTTGGCAAAAAGCTCACAAACTAAGAATTGGAGTCGACACACAAGAGCAAATTTGGACAAGCAAACGTAGAGTTCTGACACACACACACACTTTAACAGCACAAGGCAAAGACATGTGAGGTCTACCTGTCCAATGAAAAGATAGACTAGGATTGAGTCAGATGAAATCAAGAACCAGCCTATCTTAGTGGCTAGGAAGAAATCCTAGCATTCATTTTTGTGCTTCTGCCTATAAATTAGGGAAGGGCAAATGTTTTGCAGTAATTCCCCATGGGGATTGTAATCAACATTAATCATTTTCTTAAATATCCTTATCAAATCTTGACTTTCAGGTGGATGTCATGCATGGCATCCATCTCATTCAGGAATCTTTAAACTATCATCTATTTACAACTAATTTCTCAAATCAATAAAAAAAAAAGGCTTTACGCAAATGATTGCTTTGAGTCTTAAAGATGGCAAGCTTTCATCAGATTGACTGCCACTACAAGGGGCTTTACTAAATAACAAAAGCCATATTACTTGAAGATTTCCAACAGCAGCAACAACTAAAATGGATAGCATATGTAACTATCTCTGATTGAGTGATTTGTTTTCTACAGCTTTGCAGGTAATTTAAAGCCAGAAAATATTTTTAGATTATAAGAATTTATTTTGAGATAATAATGTTTAAGTGATACAAGTATTACTAATTAACTCATAGGTGAGGTCAGAAGAGTTGAATTCATACCTTTCCTAAGAGTATTTGCACGTAAGTGAATATAACAAACCCAAATGGAATTGGAACTCTGCTCTCCAATTAACAATTCCAAGTCATTATCCATTACACTACCTGCACATTCAAGCTTACAGCACCTGATATTCTAAAGTGGTCACCCATTTAGATACTGACCAGGTTCAATGTTGCTTAACTTTGGTGATCATACAGGAATTGGTGTTTCAATGTAATGTAGCTGTAAGCCATATGTATCTCAAAGGAAAAATAATGATATGATCAAGATATTAAAGTTCCACACTACAAATGACAAAAGATTTGTAAGTAAACTCCCATCAGTACTAGAAAGAGCAATAACATTTAGTGGGCATGAGAAGTCTAATTTCTTAAAAAATTGTTTTAAGAAAAAGAGTTAATAAATTTCAATCTACAGATATGTTAACTGTTCAGTCAATGAATGTCAAATATTTCCTTATAAGGAAATAGTTAATTTCACTATTACAGTTCTTATTTCTTTTTAAGAAGTAAATTTAAAAAATTATATCAGAGAAAATGGTTTTCACTGTTCATTTTTGAATTGTCTTTTCTTCATATTTTTTTTTTGTTTTGTTTATCACAAATAATCTCCATTTTGCAAAGTAGTTTCTAATAAACTTGCTTTTGATAAATCCTGGGATATTGTCTTGCAAGTATAATTCCTTAACCATATTTTGGTGATAAAAGTCTATTTGATAGATTATGCAACATTTACAGTCACATTACCACCTTTGGTCTTCAAATCTTTCTAGCATATTGATTCCTTTTGCAATTGAGTTTTAAATCTTAAGTTATTCAGAGTCAGAGATGATATGTTTTCATCATTTTTATTCAATCATTTCATCTTATCATGGCCTTTCATTACAATAAAAGAATCAAATAAGTAAAACATTTTCTCATATATATATATATATATATATATATATATATATATAAATAAATTTTAAGACACCTCTGTTTGGACAATCTACTGAACACTCACATAGCATAGAAATAAAACAGACCATAACCTTAATTTAAAAAAAAAACAAAAACAACCTAATAAGAATAGAACATGATTTACTATGAAGAAAATAATTAGAAGGGATACTAATAAACACTTTCCCACCAATGAACATGTGCCAAACACAGTTTTTCATATCATCGACTTTCATAATACCCATACTTAAAGAATCAGCCAACCTGCGGCCAATGTAACCAAAGTCTTTCATTCACACACCAAACAAGCCCTTCCAATCAACATACACAGGCACACACATTATCACCTAAATCCCACAAGACCAACTAGAAATATGATACACAAATATACAGACATGCCAACATCTCACTGCAATTCCTCAGGAATTTTACAAACATGAAAATGCTCACTAGAATCCAAACGTACATGCACACACACACACACACACACACACACACACACACACACACACACACACTTTAACACCACAAGGCAAAGACATGGGAGGTCTACCTGTCCAATGAAAAACAACACAACCAAAAATACTGGAACTTTCTCTCTATAATTCATTTCCAAAAACATTCAGATGATACTTGAATAAAAGTGAAACACATAAAATTTATAAACGTTTCCTATTTGTTCTTTTTTTTATTATTTGTTCTTTATTTTTGGGGGTAACAGATTTAATTTATCTATTGCCTTAAATCATATTTATCAAGCATGGTAATAAAGCCAGTAAAATACAAGGGTTTAATAAGTGTAAGAGAATATGATGGACTATAGTACTATTAAGGAGAGAGAACAATAAAAGTATAGGAATTAAGAAAACAGAAGATAACAATTGACATTACATTTAAATTTTTGAAGATCAAAGTTGACAGGAAAGCAAGAAGTTCAGAAGAGAGTACCATAAGTGAGAAGTGCAAGAGAAGAAACAGCATAAAACATCTAGTCATTTCAATTGTAAACTGATGATACTTTTTGACCAAGCTAGTACTGCATTTGTATTCATAAAGGCTAGGTACCTTAGAGGAAAGTTCTTTAGAATAATTACTATGGAGGTATTTATAGAAACAGCACAGGGAAGCTACATTACAGTGGTGAGAAATTGACTGAAGCTGAGATGTCAGGTCAGGACCAATAACATTGCAGATTCTTTTTTGTATTTTATCAAGAATCTGTAAGTACATTGAAGAAGCACCAGATGATATATGGCAGCAATATTCAATGTATGGATGAATGGTAGATTTATAAATATGTAACCCTATAATATAATTCTTTGCATTATGGGATTGTCTTATTAACTTGTTTTAATATGGTTTTGTCTTAAGGTCAAACAGCTTTGCACTGTGCAGCTCTGGCACACGGAACTGGAACTTCTAGTTTGGATCAATCAATTCACAATGAATACATCATTAAAAAATTATTGGCATGTGGCGCACATCCATTTATACAGGTGGGTAACATATATAATTATCAGTTGATTATTATTTAATACATCATTAAATTTATTTAATTATCATTTAATACATTATTAAATACATCATTAAATTTATTTAATTATTATTTAATACATCATTAAAAAATTGACATGTGGCACACATCCCCTTATATAGGTGAGTAACAGATTTAATTTATCCATTGACTTAAATCAAAATTTATCTGTTTGTTTTTTTTTAATATTCATAGCACACTTCTATTTTGAAAGAGTTCCTAATAAATGTCTTTTTAATCATTTCACCGTAAGCAAAGTGTTAATGCCACTAAGACACAAGGGATTACTGAGCATGAAAGTGAATAAGAAGACATTAGGGGAAGGGACCAAAAACCCAATACTAAAAAGGAAACAAGTAATAAATCTCTATTCCTGTTCAAAAGACAGAGGAGTGTGAACCAGTAATAAACAAGCCTATCTACTTCTATTTAAAGTGGATTGATTTGTTTGTTTAATGGCATATCAACTCCTTATGGGTCATTCAATGCCAAAACTTAATTTTCTTGTGAGCTTTGAAGTAATAAAAATATGATATATCTTATTCTGCTTTCACAATTGAGTACATGGTAAATGATACTTAGCTTTTGCATATACATATTTGTGTGGACATCATTACTAGAGGTGATGATATGTGTGTTTTATATTGTAATCTTGTTGAAGTTATATTTTGGAATACAGTTTGATTTCTGTAAAATTGTATGATATATGGATTAATGTCATGAAAGAGCTCTTTCATGTTGGTTGTTTGGTTTTGTCTAACAACATATCAACACCTCTATGGGTTATTTAATGCTGAAATCTAAATATTTTGAGCACAATTTTATGGCTTCAACTACAGATAAAATGTATTGTTGGTAATACTGCTTTAAAAATGTATTGTTGGTAATTATGAATACTTTTATAGTGTTTTATTTTTGTTGGGGAGTTTACTATTTTCCCATATCTGGGACCCTAACAGGTGCTACCACCCTGGATCAGAGTGGACTTGGAACAACACCAATTAACTGGTGTTTCCACATTCTTCAAAACCTCCAATCTGCAGATCAGATGCTTTGCAACCAGATGTAGTTTATCGTAATACACAGAACTATCCTATTTAAAAAGAAATTGCTTTAGCTTCCAGGTTTGTTATGTGACAAGACATGCTTTTTTTTCTTTTAAGTTCACTTAATCCAATGCACAAGAGCCACTGATGATAGAGGTTGAGTTGAATGAGGTGTGTGTGATATGAACATAAGAGGTGATGGAAGGAAGTGAAGCTTATGAAGATAAGGATAGATAATGGTTAACCCTTGACTTGAAGATTGTAATGTTTAGGGAAGCATGTACACAGGTGTCTGTTCCATAAAGTAGCAGTTCTCAAATTTAAAAAAAAAACTGCTTGTGTAGAACTTGCTCCCTATAATTAGAACACAGTGGAAATCTAGGTGATTTGACTCTGTGGATGTAGCATGGTAAATCATAGTTCTAAAGGCTTGAACTACTAGAACTAAAGAGTGGAGTTTATTTGAATATCTGCCATCAAAATAGTGATAGAGTAGTGATACGCTTGCAACTTTGTGGCTGAAGGGAAAGAGGCTGTAGAGTAGAAAATAAGTCATCCCCTACAAGACCAGCAAAACGATTTTGAAATTTGTCAAGGCTGGAAAAGTTTAGATTGAGGAACTCTAGCCCAGACATGGTTGTAGTGCTTCATTTTTGATTTAATCTAGCACTTGTAAAGATGAAGCATGGCAGAACAAGTCAAGTACTTCCTGGAGTGGTGGAACAAGTTGACCATTTTTCCAGTGTCTTTAGCAATAGAATTATTAGCATTTTTTTACATCAGTATATCAGAAAAATCTTTTTAGAAATATGATTTCTTATAATAAGAGTTTATTTGGGTTCAGAAGTGACTAGAGTGCTAAATTTATCTTACTAATCATTTATCAGCAAACATACACCTTCATGCCCACAAAAAACAGAGTGTCAAAATGTTTTTTTTTCCCAATGACACCACTTTTATTTTAACTACCTTTACTCTTCAGTAATGTTTATTTCTTTAAGAAGTGATGATTAGAATTGTAATAAAATCTAAACATGAAAGTGAATTTATACATTTTCTTTTGTTCTTGAGAATTTACAACAAAAATGTTATTGACTGGAAAAGAAGATGGAAGAGAGTTCCACAAGCAAGAATTGTGAAAGAAGAAACTTTGCATAGAAATTACGGTTACATCTAGCAATTTCAACTGTAGAATGATGAGACCTAACTGCCAATTTAATAAAACACTTAAATTTGTAAGGTCAAAGTATCAAAGAGGAAAATGAGTTATAACAAGATTCCCAGCCTTCTAACAACACCTGATCTTTTTTTTTATGCATATTTCTGTAAAATTATTTTTCCAAATTTCTCCTTTAAGGGGAATAAATTAATTTTACTAAAATATGATTTATTTTTTTTAGATTTTTGTATTTGTTACAACCTTTTAACCTTTTGTTTTTTTTTTTTTAAATCTTTCAATGTTATTGTTATATCCCAGGTTGTTGGGATGAACAAAAACAAATGAAAATAAAAGGCAAGTGTATTTTAATACATAATAAAACAACTTTTATTCATTTACTGCCTGAGAACAGCATGGATTAATTTGGATTTAAGCCATGAATTTCACACATGTGTCAACATGCTGAACTCAGAAGTTCCCAGACAAGGGAAGTAACTCAATTATATTTTGAGTTATTGTCCTTTATAGGGGAAATAAATTAGCATCCCCTAACAATTATTTAATAATTTCTACTTTTCTAATTTATATAACTTCATGCTATTATAAAAAAGGTTTTCTGCAGTTTCATTTAATCTTAATACAGCAAAGTTAATTTGAAATGTACTGGAAAATATTTTTTTAAATCTGCAACTGAAGATTACTATTAATTCATAAAATCTTTTTTATATATTGCAGATTATTACAATCAGGTCTTGAAAATGCCATGTTTATTAAAAATTCCACACATTGAATATTATCAGTAATTTCTTTTTAATAATTTCACCCCAAGCAAGGTGATAATGCCACTAAGACACAAGAGGTTACTGAGAGTGAAAGAAATGAGAACAGAATTCAGGAAGGCAGAAGTTTGCAATTGATGTTGCATATAAATTCTTGGAGGTCATAGTTGACAGAGAAGCAAGAAAGTGAAAGGCAGTTCCACAGGCAAGAAGTGCAAGAAAAGAAACCATTAGAATAGAACTTACAGTAACATCTAGGTATTTCAGCAGTAAAACAATGAGACCTACTTGCTAATCTAGTAGTACACTTAAATTCATTCAATTGATCTACCCAGGAGGAGAGTTCATTAGAAAAATTGCCATGAAAATATTTATAGAAAGACACAAGGAAGCCTAGTCCTGGTGGTGGGAAAGTGACTGAAGTCGAGATGCCAGCACAGTACAGATAACATCACAGACATTTCTTTGGATTTTGTCAAGAAAGAATCTTGAGATATATAGCAGGAGAACCAGACAAGATATGGCAGTAGTATTCATTGAGTTACCAAGGAGAGCTCATTAGAACAAGTACAATAAAAGTATTGATGAAAAAGACACAGGGAAGCCATATCATGGCAGTGTGAAAATGATGCACTGCCTGGTTCGATATATGTTTATAAACTTGAAAGATGGTTTCTAGTGAGAAAAATTGTCTGGTACAACACAATTAACCAACTTCCCAAGCAGCGGACCTAGCAATAAATTCAATAACTCATTCTATCACCTGGATTAAGCCATATATACCACCCTTTACTCACCACTTGTGACCCAGCCAACCATGACTCTCATTTTGCCTTGTGTCTAATGGATGCTGGTTGTCAATAACTGCTAAATAAAAATATGCAATTCAATTGCTTCCCCCCTTAACATCATGATTAATTTTTGTTTAAAGGGTCTTTTTTTGCTTCACTTTTTTTTTCTTTTTTCTTTTTTTTATTTTTTGAGATATTGTTAAATACAGCAGTTGGAAATCTAAGATTATCATGTTGACTTCTCATCCCTCTCATGTTCCATTGTTAAAGAGGAAGTTCCACTCAGCTTCTTCTACCAGAACTATTACTTTGTACAACACACTCCCAAGGGGATGCTTCCTCAGTCACTGCAAGCTTAATTTCTTAAAGTCTAGGGTCAAACATTATCTATCCTACATGTCCTCATAATCTGCACTTCTTACTTCTCTACAACAACCTCATTCAGTAACCTCAAGCCTTGAGCGGTTCTTTGCCTTCTATTGAGTGAGCAATATTATTAAAAAAAAAAAACATCTCTTTCTTGAGCCATTTATAGGACATGTATGAAATCTGACATGGTATCAGAATAGTGAATGTTGTCCCAAATGGATGTTACACATAATAATGGCTTAAGCATGGGTTAATTCCTGAACAGATATTGCTCCTAATCAAGGCTTAATTCCTGAGCGGATGTAACTCCTAGCCAGGGGTTAGTTCCTGAGCAGATGTAACTCCCAGCCAGGGGTTAGTTCCTGAGCGGATGTAACTCCCAGCCAGGGGTTAGTTCCTGAGCGGATGTAACTCCCAGCCAGGGGTTAGTTCCTGAGCGGATGTAACTCCCAGCCAGGGGTTAGTTCCTGAGCGGATGTTCCTGATGGAAACTCCCAGCCAGGGGTTAGTTCCTGGCGGATGTAACTCCCAGCCAGGGGTTAGTTCCTGAGCGTTAGATGTAACTCCCAGCCAGGGGTTAGTTCCTGAGCGGATGTAACTCCCAGCCAGGGGTTAGTTCCTGGCGGATGTAACTCCCAGCCAGGGGTTAGTTCCTGAAGCGGATGTAACTTCCAGCCAGGGGTTGGTTCCTGAGCGGATGTAACTCCCAGCCAGGGTTAGTTCCTGGGCGGATGTAACTCCCAGCCAGGGGTTAGTTCCTGAGCGGATGTAACTCCCAGCCAGGGGTTGGTTCCTGAGCGGATGTAACTCCCAGCCAGGGGTTGGTTCCTGAGCGGATGTAACTCCCAGCCAGGGGTTAGTTCCTGGCGGATGCTCTCCCAGCCAGGGGTTAGTTCCTGAGCGGATGTAACTCCCAGCCAGGGGTTAGTTCCTGAGCGGATGTAACTCCCAGCCAGGGGTTAGTTCCTGAGCGGATGTAACTCCCAGCCAGGGGTTAGTTCCTGAGCGGATGTAACTCCCAGCCAGGGGTTAGTTCCTGAGCGGATGTAACTCCCAGCCAGGGGTTAGTTCCTGAGCGGATGTAACTCCCAGCCAGGGGTTAGTTCCTGAGCGGATGTAACTCCCAGCCAGGGGTTAATTACTTGGTTAGCATAATTATATTCAGTTACTTCTCTAATTCAATCTGTATTTCTGTCATTCCACAAAAATTTGTTATGCCCAGGGAACAAATGTAAACCAAGAATCCTTTTAAGCATAACTTTTATTAACCCCAAGTGTTAACCGTATTTCATTGATGTATTTCAATTCTTTCCAGGATAACAGTGGTAAGAATGTGCTTATGTATGTTATAGAATCAAAAGACGTCAATTTGGTGAGTCATATTATTAAGACTGTTTCCAGAGACTGTATCCAGAACTTGTTAACTGCAACAACCTCTAATAGACAGACATGTTTGAGCTTGGCCCACAGCCTCAAACAGCAATATAATGAAATTCAATGGCAGAAACTTATCAACATCTTGACTCGTCATACAATTAGCAACTGAAATTGACACTTCAAGGTAAATTGATTTCTTTCTAAAATTTTCTGCTACTCTCCACATATGTGTGTCTGTATAAGCATAAAAGTGAAAGCAAATTTTTCAGAGGGACTTTTATTGAAAGAAAAGTTAGATTTTATTTTTATTGTAAGATGCTAAAATAAGTTTTTATTTCATCATTAAGATTTCAAAATTAAAAATAGACAAAAGAATTAGTGTAGGAATTATTCAGTCTGATATATTCATTTTTGTTGTTATTTTTTAACATTTTAATTGATATATTTGTTTACCTTTCTCTAGGTATATTACTTACAGCTATATCATGTTGAAACACTGGTTTTCTCTTATCCAATCAGCAAAGTTAAGCAATGTTGAGCCTGGTCAGTATCTAGATAGGTAACCACATGGGAATACAAGGTGCTGTAAGCTTAGATGTGTGGGTGGTGTAATGATAATGACTCAGAATGAGAAATATGAGAGCCAAGTTCCAATTGCAGTCAAGTTCGTTACTTTCAGTTATGTGCAAATATCCCTGAGAAAGGTATGAATTCATCTCTTCCCCCAAGATATGGATTAAATATCAGGATAGAGTGGGTCCTATAGCCTTGGTCGACAATCACTACAACAGAAAATAATGGCAGCCTACTGTGGGAATTCTCCCAAATTATGGTTGGAAAGATACATGATCTAAGTGTGCATCACACGTGACACTTAATGAAAGAATATTGCATGCAGTATATATATATATTTAAAAGAATTAAACAACACGTTTTGATAATAATACTAAACAAAAAAAATTTTTCTTTGTACCATTACCAACATTTATGGGTCTTCGATTTTGATCATTTTATAAAATCATCCAACTTTGCGATGGATTTCAGGTGAACTGGTTTTTATCTTGGCCAGTTCGCACTCACTTTTCCATCTCAAGGTGTTGGAATCGCTTTACATCAGGTCCAGGCGGCCTTCTCTTTGCAAACAAAGATTGTTTGTTTGGACTTGCTGTTCTAAACTTCTAGCAGCTTGATTGGTATAATTTTATCTTTCCTTCCTTCCCTGTCCATTCATTCATGTCACCCATGACAGATTTTTTCTTTTTTTCTCATAATCTAAATTCCCGTTAACAGTTCTGACGAGATATGAAAACCGGTCGACTGGTGTGTGTTTTATTTTAAACTTATCATGGCCTGCAATACAACATTTCTAGTTTTTAATGCCTTAATACGCTTTTTTTTACCGTTTCTAACCTATTTAAATATTTTAAGAAAAGGTACTCCCCTGAGTCAATTAGAAAATTGAATAAATTGTTACAGATTAGGTCTAAAATTGAAATATTGAAGGTTAAGACTAATTTTTTACATTCTTGTCTTCAGCACCAGGTTTGCCCGTCTTTTTATTTCCTTTTACAGGATTAGGAGGGCTAAGTTGGTGTCTGGTTGGAAGTAGAGAGAGCCTTTATTAAGGATTTTCTCTTACAATTTTCTAACCAGGATTTGGGCCTACAGGGAAGATATCATCTGTTATGGCGTGAGGCAGGTAATTATTTATCCTATTTTGATAGAATCCGCTTTGCCCGTTACGTTGGTTTGATATCTGCGTTGTCGTTCTAAGATGGCTAGCAGTTTTTCAGAATAAGTTGAAACAACTTATCTCCAAGAGATTTGGCTGTATGGTTGAACCAAATGCTACAAAAATGTAGTAAATTTGTCTTCTTATTCTCCCTCAGAGATTGAGCTTGCTATCTTGGCCCAGGCCTAGATTTTAACATTCCTTTCACTTCTATTAGTAGGAGAATATTTTTCTGAATTTGAAGTATTGTATGCTCAACTCTTGAAACTTCAACCGGTGTCTGATAATAAATCCAGCGACTTTCGACGCTAAATTGAATGATTTGGCTCATTCTTATGTTAGTTCTCCCATTTCTTTCTCTGAATCGAAATGGAGAAGTGAACACCATAAGGTTATTAGATCCCTTAAGGATAACCATTCTTTGGTTATTACTAAACCGGATAAGGGATCTGGTGTTGTCCTCATGGACCGCCATGACTACATTAACAAAATGTTAACTATATTGAATGACCTTTCCAAGTTTCAACGTCTTGGTTCCATTGACACTCATGATTCTACATTGACTTCTGAAATTCGATTTCAAAACGTCTTGTCAAATGGGTAAAAGTGGTGTTCTTTCCTCTAAAATGGCGGAGGAATTGAGACCGTCTGGTTCTATTCGTTCCCGTCTATATGGATTACCTAAGATTCATAAGGAGGGTGTCCCGTTGAGACCCATATTATCGATGATTGGGTCTTCACAGCATAAAATTAGCAAAGTTTGCTATAATGTTGCAACCAGTGTTGCAGCATTACAGTTCCTTTTGTATTAAAGATTCATTTTCTTTTTCCAAATTCATTCGGAATTGTGATGCCACTGATGGATTTATGTGTTCCTTTGACATCTGTAGCCTCTTCTTGTTGTGTTCCTTTATCGGAGACTATTGATATTTGCAGCGATATGTTATATCGCAAAGTGATTTGACTCCTCCGAATATACCTGAAGAAGTGTTCGTTGAACTCATGAAATTTGCCACTATGTTTGTCGATTTCAGTTTCGACAATATCATGTATCGTCAGATCGATGGTGTAGCGATGGGTTCCCTTTGGGTCCTGTTTTGGCAAATATTTTTGTGGGTTTTTATGAAGAAAGCCTTTTGTTAAGTTCTGCCCGACCCAAGGTTTACTGTCGGTATGTTGATGACACTTTTTGTGTGTTCAGCCATGAATCGGAAGTGGATCAATTTTTTCCCTACTCAATGGTGTTCATCCTGCCCTTAAATTTACAGTAGATAAGGAGGTCAATGGTTCATTGCCCTTTTAGATGTTCTTGTTCAAAGAACTCCTTCCTTGTTTATTACCTCTGTGTACAGGAAGTCTACTTTACAGGACTATATACCCGTTGGGACTCCTTTTGTCCTAAACAACAAAAAAAAGATTAATTTGATTAGGACCCTGACACATAGGGCGTTAATGATCTGTTCGGATGACACCTTGAAACATGAAATCAGTTGTTTAACTGAGATCTTTGTGAACAATGGTTATCCGTTGAACATTGTTCAATCAGTTATTCGAGATGAGACCGCTTAGGTTCAACAAAATCAAACCTGCTTCAGTTGGTAAATGTCCGGTCTATCTTCGTTTAATCGTGGTTGGGTAGGATTAGTGAATCCTTCATAAGCGTATTTCATGTAGTTCACGTGAGTGTTATTTTGCAGCGAACGTTCGTGTTGTTTTTTTCAAACTAGGTCTGTACTTCCATCTATGTGTAAAGATGTTCTACCCCCCACTATATTAACTCTGTTATTTACTATTTCAAATGTAGTTGTGGATGCGACTACATAGGTAGAACGACACAGCGGTTGGACGTGAGAATTAAAACAACACGTACCTGCGATAATACTAAACAAAAAATTTTTTTTAGGCGATACCATTCGTAACACTTATGGGTCTTCCATTGCGGATCATTTTATAAAGAATCCAACTTGTGCGATGGATTTCAGTGTGAACTGGTTTTCCGTCTTGGCCAGTTCGCACTCACTTTTCCATCTCAAGGTGTTGAATCGCTTTACATCAGGTCCAGGCGGCCTTCTCTTTGCAAACAAAGAGATTGTTTGCTTGGACTTGCTGTTCTGCGCTTCTAGCAGCTTGGTTGGTATAATTTTATATTTCCCTTCCTTCCTGTCCATTCATTCATGTCACCCATGACAGACTTTTTTTTTTTCCTCCTCATAATCTAAATTCCCGTTAACAGTTCTGACGAGAGGGGACGAAACCCGGTCGACTGGTGTGTGTTTTATTTTAAACTTATCATGGCCTGCAATACAACATTTCTAGTTTTTAATGCCTTAATATATATATATATATATATATACACACACACATACATTTGCCTTGATAAAGTCCATCACAGGATGAAATGCATCAACTAAGAAAAGTTTACCTTTTGTCTTTATTCACACACACGCACATATATATATATATATATATATATATATATATATATATATATATATATATATATATATTAATTGGGTGTATTAGGCAGTAATTTTGTTTATGAAAGTTTCATTTTCATCAGTAAAATTCTTTTATATTCCTTTCAACATTTCTTGTAATTTTTCTTTCCAGTTGGTATTGAAATATGCAATTTCCCATACTAGAGTCCATTTTAGGCATTTTTAAACACTGTGTTACATTTGGCTCTTATTTCATTTGAAAGCATGATGTTTAAAAAAATGAAATGGATGACACAGCAAAGTAGTCTTGGAAGATGGTTAGTGGTGTTTGCTGAAAGTAGTCAGGCATAGAAAATTTTATTATTCTAATTGGAGAAAATTATTAAAAGTATTGAAATAATAAATGAAAGAAAAAACCTTGCGTTTATAAAGTGATTTTCATGTGTGTGTGTGCATGCATGTGAATAAATAATAATTAAAAGAAATAAAAATGTGAATAAATATATATATTTGTCATGAGCACTAGTAAAAAATCGTTGCTGAAGACATTAGGTTTATAATACCCAGAAATTCATACACAGATGCACAATGGATAAAAGCATTACTTAGATCCAGTGACAGGACCCAAACAGTGTGAGTTCAATACCCGGTTAAGGCAGTGGAGAAGTTTCAGAGGGAAATTAACAGGAGATTGTAGAGAGTCATGGCTGTGATGTTGTGAAGTCAGACGTAGAAGAAACGCATGTAAGGTTCAGATTCTCCTGCTCCAAAGAAGAAGGCAAAGAAAAGCAAACAAAACACAAGACCGATAATATATGTATATACAAATATATATTAATAACAAGTTACAATACATGGAAACAGTACAAAAGATGAAGTGTATGTGAATATTCTGTATGTAATGTGTTGTGTGTGTGAATATTCTGTATGTTGTGCATGTGTATTGTGCTTAGTGTGTTTTTCACGCTATCCCTTTTTAGCATGCCTACATTTTTGAGGTTGATAGCTGAAAGCCTGAGGAAAAAAAGATTTACCTCAAATGTGTCGGAGCACAGGCCTGAGAGAAAATAAAAAAAAAGGCGAAGAGTCCAAGGCTATTTATAGCAGCGAATAATGCAACCCTGGTGAAAAGGGTTATTGAACTGAAGGAGTTAACTCTGACAAGATAACTGATAACTGACATCCACTAAACATGGCACGTGGATCTAGAACTGTCTACTCCAGTGAGTGAAATAAAGGGTTCAGTTCGACATTCCAACCACCTGAAGAAGGCCGGAGCGTACAATGGGCGAAAGTTGTGATAAATATGACAACAAATAACAATAGTCCGAATAATGTAAATAATGTACATAATAGCTTATCTCAGAAATATAGACAGATGATGCAGACTGTTGTCCTCATCTTTGTTGTTATTATATTGCCTTTTGTGCCATCCAGTTTTCATTAGGTGTATGTCAATTTGAGTAATCTACATGGAATTCTGAACTAATCCCTTTACTAAATCTAATTCTCATTCTACTGCTCATGTCTAGAGATATCTCTGCTAGATCTTATTGCTAGCCCTGTACACACTGCCTGGACCAGGGATTGAACTCACAATTAATATGTCACCAATGCTCTTGTCTATCCTTACCCTAGTGGATTAAAAGATTGGGCAGTGGAATGAAAAGAGTCTAACCCTGTAGTTCAGAATTCTATGTAAATTACCTCGATCAATGTGCTCCTGAAGGCCAGAGGACACAAAACTTGATAACAACAACAAAGATGAGGACAATAGTTCACATATAGAGAGAGTAAATAATGATAACTCCTCATCCCAGGAATTTAGACAGAAAATAATAATGTTTGATAAACTATATAATCACTGGTAGCATTTACTGGGCGTATTTTCTCAAGATTTCTTACATATACCTTTTATTCAATAAATCAATAAATGCTCGATAGCCCTACCTTGTCACACAACTCCGTTTTAATCAGTGGAGTTGGTCAACAAGATAAGTACATTGAACATTTGTTGATTTAATTAATATCACACATGGCTGGTTTCTACATGGTAGCAATCTTTTGTTGTCCTGTCCTTGTGCCATCTGCCTCTAGTCCAGAGGTATCAGGTTTATATCCTTTTGACCAGGCTCAAGAATTTGGTGCATACATTGGTTTTGGCTAACATCAAAAATCTCTGTGTCAATTTTTTGATTGGACAAATTATTTTATTTTCTAGTATTCCTTTCTTTTTTATCTTTTTTTTTTTATAACAGAAGTTATACATGGATTCTCCCTAATTTTTGATATTTTCAGTCACAAATAAATAGCCTCAGCTCCTGCAAACTTCTGGCATTTTTTGGCTGGGTTCAGTCTTTTCTTCTTCCTCTTTTTTTATTTGAGGTTTACCTTCTTGTAGGTTGAGAGAATTATAGAAAAAGAGGAAAGAGCTTAGGGTTTCAAAGCAAAGTGCAAATGCCTTATTTTAATTCTAATTCTTTTTATTTTTGTTTGTATATTTTATTTTTACCAGGACTTACTACGTTACCATAAAATGGTAATATCAAAATACAACACGATTAATGAAAAAGACAGTGATCTTATCTCATCAGACATAAATCGAGGACAAAAAAATGTACAGTTTTATTAATTTTTATCTTATTAAAATTTAAAAATTTAACTTTATTTACTATACACATATTTGAAATGTTTCAAAATAAGGCTGGAGACAGTTTTTTTTTTTGTTTTTTTTTTATATAAAAATGGATGCTAATTAATATTAATGGCCAAAAGTTTAAAGCCTGGACCACCTTGGATGTAATCTGGAAATCTGATCTACCAGACAACCTCAAGCAGTGATTCTTTCTAACCACTATAAAGTCAGTTTTAATGTATGGTGACACTTCCTAGACTTTAACTAAAACCCTTGAGCCTAAGCTTGATGGAACCTATACTCATAGGCTAAGAGCTATACTTGACATCTCTTTGAAACAACATCCAACTAAATCACAGCTCTATGGACCCATCCCTGATATTTCTACAATCTTACACAAACACAGAATGTGCTTTGCAGAACACTGCTGGAGAGCAAAACAAAAACTTATGAGTGATCTACTGTTTTTGACACCCAGCTATTGAGCAAGATGTGTTTCATTGCCCAGCAACCACCTACATTGACCGGTTGTGTTATGACACAGAATGCCTCTGACCTTGATGCAAGATTGTGATGATTGGTGTGATAGACTCGTGAATGTCTGAGCTAGCTCAACCAAATAAAATAAAAATAATGACTTAAATAGTAAGGCTGACTGGGCTTTTTTACCTCGAGGTTGCAACCAGTCTAGGAGAAGAAAAATAGACTGAAGAGAGATGTACTCTGTTAGACTATATTGTCCTAGATTCACCACAACTGAAATGGCTGCAGTACATATGGGGATCCTATGAACCTAGTGACATGATGATACATTTTGTGTGGCACTGAACCCAATCAGAATCAGGCTATCTTAATATACGGTGTGTGTGGGGGGAGAGAGTAAGTATACAGTAAGTATTATACTAGTATTACAATAGTGGAAGGATTAATATGCTTATTATTGATATGTTTGTATAATCAATACAATACGTTTTGTAGTTTTGTGCACAAATTTTATTTTCGATTCCAGAGAAATGACTCGTCTTCCCTTTCTTTCTTTCTCTTTCTTTTTCTTTCTTCCTCCTTTATCACTCTCTTTCTTTCTCTCTTTTATCTCCCCCTTTCTCTTCCTCCTGATTCCTCTCTACTCCTTTCTATCTATTCTTCTCTCCTCTTTCCGCTCTCTCTTCCTTTCTTTCTTCCTCCTTCATCTCTCTCTTTCCTTCTCTCTTTTACCTGCCCTTTTCTCTTCCTCACCATCCTGGGTGCATCAATAAACTATATCCGCGCCCTGAGTAAGACAATAAACTACATCCAGCAGCAAGGCTTCTGATCAGGAAGTTTTGAGGAATGTGGAACCTCCTCTTAATTGCTGGTGCTCCCAGGTCAATCCAAATTGGTAGCACCTGTTAGGGTCCCAGCTATGGACAAATAGTTAACCCCAAACTCATGTCAAAACACTATAGAAATGTAAAAATAGGTTTTAATACCAGCAATACATTTTTGTAAAAAATTATTACCAGCAATGAATTACCACCTCTTAATTGCTACTGACCTGGGGTGGTAGCACTTGTTAGGGTCCCAGCTATGGGTAAATAGTTAACCTCCAAACTGGGGTCAAAATGTGAAAAAATAGGTTTTAATACCAACAATACATTTTTGTAAATTATTACCGGTAATAGATTACCAGAAATAATTCATGAAAAAAATATCATCATTAAAAATCTTGTCAGCATTAAATAACCCATTGAGGTTAATATGTCGTAAAACAAACCAAATCAAACCAATTGAACCACAAAAATCTCCTGAGCTGACCAAGCATAGAAATGAATACAATATGGGAACCAGTAATAAGGAGTGCTAGAGAAAAGCAATAGTAATAACAAAAATTGCGATATGAGCACTGGTAAAAAGGGTTGCTGAAGACATTAAGTTTATAAGTCCCAGAAATTCATACACAGATGTCCTCAAGGACACATGGCACAGTGGATAAAGGCATTAGTTAGATCCAGTGACAGGACCCAAAGAGTATGAATTCAGTACCTGGTTAAGACAGTGGAGAACTTGAAGATTTAAGCAGGAGATAACTGATAACTGACATCCATTAGACATGGCATGTGGAACTAAAATAGCGAGCAAAATAAAGGCTTCAGTTTGACATTCCAACCACCTGAAGAAGGCCAGAGTGTACAATGGCTGAAATGTTGTGATAAATATGGCAACAGAGATGAGATAATGATAGTACCAACAATGTAGATAGTGTACATGATACCTCATCTCAGAAATATAGACAGATACTGAAGAAAAAAATATTACCAGCAATACATTTTTGAAAAAAAAACATTACCAGCAAATCTTGTCAGTATTAAATAACCCATTGAGTTGATATACTGTAAACCAAACCAAACCATTCTCTTCCTCTTTGCCTCTAATTCTCTTCCTATCCCTCTCTGGTCCATCTCTCTCTCCCTAAGTCCACTCTTCTCTCCCCATTCCTCGTTCTCTCTCTTTTCTCCCTTTTTCTTCCTCCTCTGTTTTTCTCTCTCCCCTTCTCTCTTTTGCCTGCCCTTTTCTCTTCCTCTTTGCCTTTATTTCTCTTTCTTCCCATCTTTCTTTCTCTTTCTCCACCCTTCTCTCCCCTTCCCCCCTCTCTCTCTCTCTGTATATATATATATATATATATATATATATATATATATATTTTGCTCAGAACTTTGTTACTACAAAATATAGAGAACACAAATGCCAGTTGTTTTGTTTTGTTCTAATAGAAATAAAAAAAAAATACATTCAACTTAACCCTGGTTTACAACCTTTTTCACCCACAGCCAAATCTGAACCCCTAGAAGTGACCCTCTGAAAGTTTTTCCAATAAACACAACGCATCTCTTGCGGAAGACATCTCCCGGTGACAACCTCCAACCAGTGGCTGTGAAGTAAATCCAAACTTTCAACACTGCACCAATTCAAATCTACAAGAAGTAACACAAACAAATCCATCATAAAAACACTTATTTTAATTTTTTTTATTTTATTTTATATTTTCACTTTTATTAAATGATTTTATTTTGAAATTGCAGGTCACTGATGCTTTTATTTAATTCCACCTTTGTTCCATGGCTGATTTACAAAAAGACTTCATTGATGTCATTTTATGATAGAAATGTGTTACCTCAGTGCATACAAGATTTACAGTCTCTTTATCTTCACCGGTTAAGCTATTAAGTTCCTATTTAATTATAAAAGACACAAGGAACTGGTAACAATCAAAATGTTTGACCTGGCTTCATGTGAAGATTTTGTTTGCTCCACTTTTCCCACCATAGCCTTCATGCTTTACATAAAAGAACTGAAGATCAGCAGACAAACAACAAAATAAATAAAAGAAGAACTGTTGCAAAAAATAAGATATGTAGGGTTTAGCGTTCTAAAAAGATTTTGCTTCCTGTACAAAGCATTGTTGTTGTTCTTTCAAACTGTTTTTGTAATCGAGCTTCGATTACTTCAGCTTGAATTTTCTCCTTCATCATTTGTTTTTATATTGATGTCTTTTATTCATTGGCTTTCCAATTTTAACTGAAATAAACTTTTCTTTTTTATACTTTTTTTACTCCCCAAGTTTGTTTCTCTTTATTTGTACTTAGCGTACCACCATGCCATCTATAATTACCATTCATACTCAGCCTACCATCATACCATCTAAATTATAATTTGTACATGATTTACCATCATGCCATTCATAATTACCATTTGTAACCTGTCATACCATCCAGTGTAAATTACTCTTCCTGAGTAATTTCACATCTACTTGTCATCTCTCAGTTGCATCTCTGTCCTTGGACAGAGTGCACTTAGGGGCTTCTCTGTCAAAGGACAGAGGGGCAACTGAGAAAATCATACTGAGAGGTGCAGGCCCTGGGAAACAGCTGCCCGAGGCCGCGCCTTCTCATTGCACTAGAGAGAAGGATCAGTGCACGCACCAAGGCCAGTGCAACCATCGGTTGCGGGGGCTTGGGAAATTTTTGTTCCTTGCTCGGGTGCACGTGCTCGGGCTCCCCACATTAAACTGACCTTGTGTCACAACCTGACCTCGTGGGAGGCTGAGTAAATATCTACTGTCATGCCATCCATAATTTCATTTGTATCCCACCAACCATCATACCCTCCATAATTACCATTTGTACCCTGTCTGCTATCATACCATTTATAATTATCATTACCTACCTTCATACCATCCATAATTACCATTTGTACACTACTGTAACTGAGAATCAGGTGAACCCAATAAGATACTCAGAGTTTGGATGCATGTGGTGTTGTAAGTACCAGGAGTTATGTCCCCTTCCACAATTGGCTGTTGAGAGAAGATTTTCTACTTAGAGTAGGTGGAACTGACTTTGCATATGAACAATACTGTAAGTATTAGCCAATAGTCAGTGTGGGTCTGGGACTGAGAGCACTATATAACACCAGCTTTTTATCAGTTGAGAGAGCACTCTTAATGTGCAGACGTGTGAAAACTAGACAAATACACTTGCCTACCATCATACCATTTATAATTACCATTTGTACTCTACCTGGCATCATGCCATCACATTTTCAGCAACATTCTGTCTAATCTAGCACTGATATAAAATGTGTTACATGTCATCTCTGGATGTGAATGGTCTTCAGTAGGGACCCCCAAAATATTGAATCTTTTTTCTGTGAACCAACTATCCAAAGACTTTATCTCAACAAAAGATTATTGAAGGAATCTAAATAACCATTTGAAAGTGTCTTGTCTTCGCTACTTTCGGCAAGAAGTCATTAGGTTTCACTGTCAAGCACCTATAAAAACTGGACACTCCCTGTCTTCATTCTCTTTCTCTCTTCCCTCCCCGCAACATGCTAGAATGACAACACTAACCAGGACAACATTTTTGTTTATTATAAGGATATATTTTTTAATCATTTCACCCAAGCATGTCAACAGTGCCACTAGAGTGCATGAGTTACAGGGAGTGAAATTGAAGATTGAAAATGTAGAGGATTAGGGAAAGGGCAAAAAAAAAAAAAAGAAGACAGAAGATGGCAATTGGCACTGCATTTAAACTTTTGAACATTGTAGTTAAGAGGGAAGTAAGAAATTGGGAATTCCACAACCGAGAAGTGTGAGTAAAGAAACTGTTAGAGGCAGTTGAATTTAGCTAGTTCGACAGTAAAATAGTGAGACCTAGTTGCCAATCTCGTAGCATGCTTAAATTCATGTAGACTGGGCACCACGTGAAAAAAAAACCTCATCAGAGCAGTTGCTATGAAAATATTTGTAGAAATGACAGAGGGAAGCCACATAATGTCAGTGAAAAGTGACTGAAGATGAGATGCCTGGTCAGGTCCGATTGTAATGCAGATGCTTCTCTGGATTTTGTCAAGAATCCTGAGATGCACAACAGGAGCATGAGATATGTAGAAAAACAATTCTGATACTTGTAATATGCTCTTATGAATATACGGTATATGCTGTGTAGTAATTGTTTCTACATTGTTCATTCATATTCTACTAGATATACAGACCTTCATGGCAGTTGATGTGTCTTCTACTTTTGCCACCCAACACGTGTTCCTTACATTTGACAATTTGCCTCAACCCTGACACTGAAATACAACTAATTTCTTGTAATTACTAACTAGTTCCTAAGATTCTTCATTGTCTGAAAACCAAATGCTCATGATGCTGACAAATGGCCTAACCCTACATGCAAGCCGCTAGTGGCCCACTGGCCGTCCTCCAATGGCAATGCCAGTGTTAATATTGCTGAGATGATCACACCGGTGGTTTGACAGCGGGGCACCAGCAGTAAATGCTAGTGGCATACCACCCAGTGGCAGATTGGTGGCTTGCATAGAGGGAAGACACAATTTAACCCCTTCCTTTAATTCAGGGCTTGTGGCCATATCATGTCGAAACACAGGTTTTCATACATTGACCAAAGTTAAGCAACGTCAAGCCTGGTTAATACATAGATGGGTGACCACTTGGAAATAACAGGTGTTTTAAGCATTGATGGTCACTTGTATTCAAGGATACCCATCTACTTTGGCGACTAGCCAATCCCTATTGCAGATGCATTGACGTACGGCTGGTGTCATTGTGTAATGGCTTGAAATTGAAATCAAAAAGCAGAGTTCCAATCCAAGTTAGGTTCGTTATATTCACTTATATGCAAATACCCTTGGGAAAGGTATGAATCAACCTCTTCTCCCCTAGCTATGTGTTAATTAGTAGGACGTGTATGAATAGATCATTATTATCTCCAAAAAACTTTATGATCTAAAAATATTTTCTGGCTTTAAATAACATGCAAAAGGTTGATAAATCGTCAAAAAACAATCACTCAATCAATCATATAATTCAACGTAGAATTAGCTTACTAGCATAAAATGAAAAGCTTTATTCAGATTGACTGACTTAAATTTTATCTAAGAAACCATTAATCATGTCATCCTCGGACTAAATGAGCTGGAGAGGGACTGGGTGAATTTTAGACATACTAAATTTACTCAAGCATGCTGGCATGAAACAGACTGTCGCCACTAGGTGTTGATTTTAATATCCACTTATATATGAGAAAGGTACTGGATCAAGGCATATCAAAACTGGTTATAATGACAGAAGAACAATTTACTAAGATGCAAAAGTAATCTACTCTTAGATATGAAGTATCATATAGAAACCCCACAAAATGGGAAAATACTGATTTTTGATTCACCAGCTAAAAGACTGTTGTTCCTTTCTTTGTCTCTCAGAGTTTTAGAGGTACTGGCTCAACATGACTATCTCTATTTACACTATTTACATTGTTCGGACTGTTGTTCTCATCTTTGTTGCCATATTCCCAACGTTTCGGCTGCTGTACGCTCTGGCATTTTTCAGGTAATTGGAACATCACTGTAAAATACGAAAACTTAAGGAATCAGCACATATTCTAGACCACAAAAATCTCCTAAGCTGGACAAGCATAGAAATGAATACAATGTGGGAACCAGTAATACAGAGTACTAGAGAAAAGAAATAATAACAACAAAAATTGCAATATGAGCTCTGGTTAAAAAAAGAAAAAAAAAGGTTACTGTGACATTAAGTTTATAAGTCCCAAAAATTCATGCACAGTAGATAAAAAGCGTTGGTTGGATCCAGTGACTTTTCAATACCTGGCTACTCCAGTGGTGAACAAAAACGTGAATAGTTGAGTTAAAGGGAGATAACTGATATATCCGGAAGAGGCATGGCATGTGGAACTAGAACAACGTGGACGAAATAAAGGGTTCAGTTCAAAATTCCAATCACCTGAAGAAGTCCGGATCGTACAACGGCCGAAATGTTGTGAATATGGCAACAGAAGATGAGAACAATAGTTCACACAATGTACATAATTAATACCTCATCTAAGAAATATAGACAGATGACTATCCCTTGTAAAATACTTTGATATTCAAGTCAGAGGTATTTTTTTTAACCATTTATCCTTGTTTATTATTCCCGGCGTACAGTATCTTACTTAGATTTAATATCTTCTAATATCTTTGACTTGTTTTTACATATATGTATTTTGAAAAATGGAAAACCGTTTAATTGAAACTAGATTTGATTACGCGTTTTGCTTTTCTAGGCTTAATCAGATCCAAAAACGAAAGAATGAAACGTGTGTGTATGCTTAAATAATGAATCATAGTACTTTTCCCCTAAGCAGGCATTTGCCGATGCAGAGGAAGTAAGCATTATGAGTCGGGAGAAGTCACGAATACGACTTTGCCGATGCAGAAGGTGTGAGTTTTAAGAGTCAGAAATCGAATCTGACTTGCGTGACGATCGGTTGCCTACTGGCCCTCCACTGACTTGGTCGTTCTCAGAGTCCTGCAGATCTTGCTGTCGCCAGGGTCATCTCTTTTTCCTGCGGGAACGTTCGTGATTGGCCAGTGTCGCTTTCATTGCCGGAGCTAGCTTTGTAGACCGGATGCGATGCGCCGAGCCTATGCGCAGAAGACTTTTTTTTATTTCGTTCTCTGCCTACATGGCGTTCACATCCGCCCAGCATACAAAATGAATCAGAAAAAGATCTAACTGCAACGGCGTATAACACACACATGCACATACACACGTACATACATATATTTGTTAAGAAAAATGAGCATACATGATAAAAAAATGCCGAAAACTTTCAAAATCTTTGCTATCATAAAGAGGAAAGATCAAATGTTGTTTTGATTATTAGATTATAATTTTTAATCCTTTTAAAATCTGTAAAAAGTTGTTTTTCTTGCGTCAACAGGTGACCATAAATTAGTTTGGGAAATTTTAGTATCTTTTTCCGGTACAAAACGCATTGATTTGTAAATTTTTTTCAAAAATCAGGTAATTGTCTGATTTTAATGAACTTTCAGGACTTATTCACAAATTGGTGCCATTTAAGTATGTGATCTGCGTGCTTGATTCTTCTTAAGTATGTGATCTACATTAAAGATAATTTTCTACATATACTAATTTCCTTTATTTTATCATATAGTATTATTAGTATATTAAATAAAGGCTACTTCTACTTTTCTTGTCTTATTCCCTATTTTAATGTAGAAAATTTTCTCAACTCGTAGATCATATACTTTACTGTTGCGTTGTTCTGGTAAATCAGATTCCCAAGGTAAATCAAGTACTTTAGTAGTACCTACAAATAAATGCAATTATTTTAGAAACATTTGTTTTATGTTTTTTAGAAAATCTTGATATATATATATATATATATATATATATATATATATATATATATCATGTTACCCCCACCACAAATACTCACACACTTATTTAATTTCATGAAATTCCGAGAAATTCATTTTTGTAGAACTTAAAGTTCATATTAGTTATAAGCAGAAGTCATTGGTGAATTTAAATCATCAATATTTTTGTAAAATATATGTCCAGAATCGTAAAATAGAAAATGCAATAAAATTAAGACATTATTTAATTAGACAAACTTTCAGCTGCTTTTATGAATAATATATATTATGGACATTATTATCTTTAAAAAATTAACTAGAATAAATATATAAAGTTTGAAATCTTTTAAAATTCTGTATTAATTTAGGTGATATTGTTATTAAGTAAAAAAAAACGATATTTACTAATCATAAATGTAAAAGCTTAGTACAATTCAGCGACTACAGTACTTTTTTTTTAATTTTTTGTGTGTATAAACGTTCCGAATTTTGTAAATATGGACGTCCATACACGGCATTATCAGAAAATAAGAGCGATAGCTAGAGTAAATTTTAGATTTATTGCAGATTTTCTAACATTTCCTCGGTCGTTTGAACAGTAGTAGCGGTTTATCACTCGTTTCCTGTTTAGGATTGGATCCCGGTTCCTTCTAATGTCTTCTCATTCTCTTTCACTCCCAGTAGCCCCTTGCATCTTAGTGGTATTTTTCGTCTTGCTTGGAGTGGATTAATAAAAAACAATATCATTGTAAGTAAGACTATAAAATCAAAATACCTAAAACTCAATAAAATATTAGATTACTTAGAATATTTGCATAAATTTTTACGGTTCCTGAGTAGTTAAAAAATTATATAAAACGACCTTCACGTTATATTCAATTAATTGTTACAGCTATTTAGTTATATCCTCGGAGAAAAAATTGCCAAACAGAAGTCTATCAAGAGTTGTCAACACCTCATAAAAACATTCACCTTCCTGTTATAAATACTTCTCTGTGATATTTTAAACTGAAAGTAAGTACCGTATTTTTCGGATTACAAGACGCACTTTTTTAAAAAAAAAAAAAAAAAAAAAAAACTGAAAAATATGTGTGCGTCTTTCAAGACGAATGTAAGGCAACGCCCAGGCTCAAGTAAGCTTAGACGATCACCTAATTAGCTTGATTGGTAGTGACGTGGATTTGTATGTTGAGTCATTACACTATAATGTTAGCTATCTATATAATTCAGCCTTTTATATGATGCAACCTCAGTATTTAGCTGTTACAAGTATTTCCAAGACTATAAACCTTCCTGGAGCCGAGCCGCAAGCTTAAACATGCTATGTTTACTAGCAGCGGCGGGAGCCTTTCTGCTCTTGACTAGTATTCTATTGCGATATAAGCAAAACCGGACGAGTGATTAATGTAAACAATACGTGACACCAGTACGTGAGGGGCGCGTGGTGAATGTGTTGTTGTATGAGAAAGACCTTTTTTTTTTTAGAAATTTCTTTCCAATGTTAGGGTGCGTCTTCCAAGCCGGAAAATAGGGTAATATTTCTTTCAGGTCAGATTAATTAAACTTTATATCAGTTAATCTTCCTCAAATAATGTTTTAGAAAAGTATATTTTTATTTTTGAAAGATTTTTAGAGAATTACATTGTGTTGACAGATTTGTCAGTTTGGCCGATTTCAGCTAGTTAGAGCGAATTTTAAAAAAAATTGATTCTATCAATTTAAATTCGGTTTGAAATACAGTAAAAAAAGTATTTTGCTTATTGGAAATATTAAATTTAATCTATTAGTTTGAAATTAAAACTAAAATAAAAGCTTTAAGAAATTTCTAATTTTTAAAAATGCTTTTTTTGCTTTTTAAACCTTAGGTATCACTTTTCTTTGGAGGCACCTACATATAAAATAAAAAGGAATAAAAACAGCTCCTGTATTTCGGTTTTTCGTAAGGTACAAGAGTTATCACCCCTGCATGTACCTCTTGTATATAAAGTGCTTGGTTTTGAGTTCTCCCCACTTCTGCTTTTATGTTTATATTTTATATGCGAATAAAAGTTGCGTCCAGTTAGACGACTTTCTCTCTTTATTGACAGAGAATAAATAAAAGCACACACGTTTCAGTTTATTTACTTGTTTATTCAATCAATGTTGTATGGATAAAGAAAGAATAACTGATTTTTTTTCTTGGTGAATCTGGGGGTTGCATTGTATGAATTCATTTAATATGTCTGAATCTTTTGTGTGTGCATGTGCGGTGGGGAATTAACAATATTTAAAAAAAAAAAAAAATATATATATATATATATATATATATATATAAGTAGGAAATAAAAAAGGTCTTCTATCCGAATGACTGACACTGTATCCAAATCTAAACTCCAATAACGATAATTCCTAATTGGAATTCTGACATAAAAGAAAAGAAAATGATAGAGAATATCAAATTAGTAACTTTTATTGCAACATCTCGTTTTGTTTTTCTCTCTCGTGATATCTTCGCCTTCTCACGAGATATGTGACATTTATTCAAAATGGAAGATTGTGATAATGTAATGATTAAAATTAAATAAACTCATTAATTATTTTTCTTGCTATTTGCGGTGAATAACACATTGAATGTCCTTCCCTGGATGACGCGATTTGTCCGTATGGCTGCCCCATTATAGTTAAATTCCCAAATCAGTTCTGTGGACAAAACAAATTGGTATAAAATGATAATTGTAAAAATATCTTAGATTTTGCCGACGCGTTTCGTCTTCCGACTTTTTCAGGGCAAAAATGAAATCGAAATGTCTTTGTTGATAGTTACATTGATCTGGGAATTTAACTGTATAGTCGACAGAGAAAAATAGTCTCTTAGTATGAAGGAAATTTACATTAACCAGAAAAAGGCTTAGACAGAAGCGTTTATCTTTTTAAATTTGGATTTTTTAATGTAACTATAACAACAAAGACATTCGATTTCATTTTTACCTTGAAAAAGAAGGAAGACGAAACGCGTCGGCAAAATGTAAGATTTTTTTCCAATTGTCATTATATATATATATTAATAATTCCAGTAAATCGTAATGAAATGCGTTGATGTATTGTATGATCACATTTATAGAAAGTGAGATTTAAGTGGCACATGGCAAGTCACTCTGTCCATGTTGAATTTCACCATCTTCGATACTAGAAGACGTTCGGTTAACAAAATTTTTCTATACCATTTTATCCTCAAATTAAAAAAATTGGACTTCAAATTTAAAAAAGAAATACTTCAAATTTTAAAATATTAACTTCAGATTAAAAATGTTGAATTTCAAATTAAATAAGTAGGCGTCTGTTGAAGTAACCAACCGGAAGTTAAGACTGTGTCACTCTCTCTGAACAAATTTGGTAACTCAAACTAAGGGCTTGAGTTTCTAATGCCCTGTTTGGCTTCAAGAGCATTTCTTTTAAATTACAAGTGTTTGACGATGAATACCAGCAGCGACGAAGTGTCGTTTAATATGGAAGGAATCAAAGCGAAGCAAAAAAAAGGAGTTTAAAAAAGATATTTAGAAGTGTTATACTTGTATTGATGTCAAAAGAAAATTGTTTGCTTCAATTGTGAGTGGCGACTGGAAAGTTGTGGCTATTATTAATGGGGTAGTAGTGAAAAAAAAAACTATAGCTAAATACGTAAAAGTGTTAAGAAGACTACTACTACAATAAGTCCGCTACAGCGAGAAAGAAATTCAATTAAAAAAGTTCTTTCTATCTCACCACATAGAGTGAATATTGGATTGGTTAATTTACTTTTTAACCCTGACATAAAGCGAAACTTGCTTCTGGAGAACAAATACATGTGTCAACGACTACAAACCACACACAAAAAAGCAACTGGAAGAACAATAGCATAGTGTTAAAAAAGCTATCAAGTAATGCTAGGGCAAGGCTGCTATGAAACGCCGGATGGACAAATAAATTTAAACCATGATGGCTTCACCACCAGCAGGAGTTACTCACACAGAATATGATTAAGCTACCCCGAAGAAGCACCCCACTACTGTGCATGAAGATGTATAATCAGGTAGAGGAACATTTTACCCCCAACTTGGTACAAAAGATCTGTAAATGGGGGACAATGTGTGAATTTCTTAATTTGTAATTATCCGTCTCTGATTATTGTTCGTTCATTTGCTTGTAAATTAAAACGAACTAATAAAATTTTCATTTGAAATTCAGTTTTTGTCAATTTGAAATTCGGCACTTTTAATTTGAAGTTGAACGTTTTTAATTTGAATATGATCTTTTTTAATTTTCAGCTAAACTTTTTTTTAATTTGAAGTTGATCTTTTTAATGATTAATCTGAAACTCTACAGAACGATGTGGAGAATTCTCAGATCAAACCATTATGTTGAAGTGTTTAAATAAAATAAGTTTATTCAATAACAAATATGTTTAGGCAGTGGAACCTTGGTTCACGAATTTAATTCGTACCTGAAGCC
The DNA here is from genome assembly GCA_903632075.3 of Acanthosepion pharaonis. Classification (NCBI taxonomy): domain Eukaryota; kingdom Metazoa; phylum Mollusca; class Cephalopoda; order Sepiida; family Sepiidae; genus Acanthosepion; species Acanthosepion pharaonis. Next base: position 676,338 of record CAHIKZ030001463.1, on the reverse strand, counting down.
CGTTCGTAACCCGAAATGTTCGTAAACCGGAACTGTTTTTCTAATTGGAATAAATGTAAAATGGATTCCGTTCCTGGTCCCAAGATGACTGCTTACCTTTAACAACAGTACTTTGTGCACAAGTTTATACTAAAAGCTAATAAGAAATAAGAAAAAATAAAAACCCAATACTAAACAGATAAAAGACGAACACTTCGATTTTGTTTTTACCATAAACTGTATGTAGGAGAGTTGATGGCGTAAGTGGATAGGGAGGAAAAGAGATATTATTGTTTGGAAAAGGGAAGGAAAGACATGATCGTCTCTTTATTTATAAGAATACTATATCGTTGATTTTTTTTTTTACCACATGAAACTAAGTAGGAAGAGACAATATCATAAAAAATTGTTTTCTCTTAACTTTTCTTTTTCCTTTACCAGTATCACTGCTAGCTTTCTTTGGAGCCATGATTCAGGACTAATGAAGAGAGAAAAAAGGCAAAGTACAATAAAATTGGAAAAGAAAAGCACAGCACAACAGACGAATTTATAGAACGCGGCGGTCGACTAAGAAATGATTCCGTTTCGGGTAACTCAGTTCGGCAATGTTGTTCGAGAACCGAAATTTTGTTCGATAACCGAGGCATTTTCATCTCGAATTTTCTGTTCGAAAACCGATATGTTCGACATGTGAGACGTTCGAGAACCGAGGTTGCTCTGTAATATAAATTAGAAACTTTATTTGAATTAAACATTTTAGGTTGTAATCATTTTCTTCATAATAATGGATTCTTAAAAATGTGAACAATAAGTATTGCGAAAGTGATTGTTATGAATAATCAAGAGTAGTCTCCCCTTGTTTAACCTTTCTTAAAGCCCTGCGTACTTTTGTCATACTGTGATGATAAAACAAACTAGATGGAAACAATTGAAAATATAAGAAATATAATGATAGTTATTTGAACTTCGGAGCGTAAAATGTAATTGTTCAGCATTTTCTGACTTAGGGCACTGTGAAAAATCTTCTACACTAATGGCGCAATGAGACTCTAAAATGTTTGGGAATCACTGATTTAGGATATAAAGCGTCTTTATCAAAGTACCGTAAATTGTGGCGTACAAGTCGACCTGGCGTACAAGTCGACCTGGCATACAAATCGACCTCAAGGTTTTTAATTCAAAATTCTAAGTTAGGACTATACCTAACGTATAAGTCGACCCTCAAACATATCGTAGGTTACAAGTGACCCAAAAATAATTTTCTAGGCTTGAAAACTCGACTTGTACACCGCAATTTACGGTATGTGAATTGGGACATTAATGTAAAAGGTGAATTTATCTTTTTTTGTGTGTGTTTATCTGTTTACTCTTTAAGACAATTTCAATGACCGACCAAAAAATTGAAAACTGGATTTCTTTTAAATCTTTGGATGCCACATTATCAATCCAGTTTTGTTTTGCCATTATTGTTGTAGTGGGTTCGATTCCTACTCGGTGCCAGGATTAGTTAAGCTTAATAAATATTTAAGGGTTCTACCATTTTTATTCCCGAATCCTTTATTAAAAGTACGGAATATGAACCTTGGTGAGATTGTAAACGGTTATTCGTAAATAAGATACAGTGACTCAGATTATGTAAAAAACGTACATTCTGTCCTCATTTCAATTCAATCACTGATTTTGGAGAAACTTAAAATATGGTCTTATAAGGTCTCTTAGAAAACTGTCACTCCGTTTTGATTATCTCGAGAACTGGTTACGCGGCCTTAATGTACATGCGTGATGAACAGACACTCTCCCATAAGATTACTCAGTCGGTTGTAAGACGCTAATTAGTGAGCTTCGTCGCTGTGTCCGTTGAATACACCTACAATCCAAATTTAGCTCTCTACGATTTCTGACTTTCTCCAAAGTTGAAATATGGAAGGGAACATTTCAAACTATGGAAACAATTAAAAAAAAGAGAACTTGATGAAACCGCAGATGGCAATCTCGAAAGATTTTTGCAAACTGTTTTGAAAAGTAGAAAGGACGTTGGGTCCCCAAGGGGTTAATTTGAAATAGAATAAGGCGCCACTGCCCTAGGTAGGCTATTTTCGTTAATATTAAATAGTTGGATACTTTCCGGACAGACATCATATGCCATTTGTGATCCAACTAAAATGCATATCGTTTACAGATGTAAACAAGAATATGAAATAAAAATGCTTTCATTTTTGTTAAAAAATATTCAATTGTGTATTTGTTTTCTTGATTGATAACATATAATAGACAGTTTTGTTTAGCATGTGTCTGTTTTCGACCTGTTTTTCTTTCTTTCCTTTATACAATAATTTGACAACAGTCTCTCCTTTTCTGATCGGATCGTCTAATGTCCGTCATCTTTAATCTGAATCGTCGTAACTTGAGGAAACGTTGCCTCTTTCCGCTTTTCGCTTCTGTATCTCTTTGAGAGTTGCTGCCACTGTATCTTCGTAGTGAGATGCCAAAAGAGCTAAAACCGTCTTGTGTGTACAATAGAACAAGAAAAACATCAAAAGGTTCTGAAAAGAAAAATAAATAAAACTATTAAACACCAAGAAAGGCAAAAAACCGAAACAAAAATTAGAAACATATTTTTATCATTGTGTATTCATGGTCACAGACCAAGTTAGAGGCACGTCTTCTCCTTTTTCCAAATGTGATATGGTCAACACTTGTCCAAACTCTAATAAATAAAATATGAAACGAGCAATTTCAGAAACACATATGAGTAATGAGTATCCTACACCTTAAAAATAAAGAACATGTATCATATTCACTGCAATGATCGTCTTATTTGGAGTTTATTTAAAACAAAAAACAAAAACACATGAATAAATTGGTAAGATATTTTAAGCTTGCTTCTTCAAATGTTATTTTACCAAACTTAAAAAATGAAAAAATGACGGAAACAGATAAAGAAACGTCCAAACGTTAATCGGGATGTTATGCGATCTGAAACATATTTCACCAGGGCTCAACATCAATTCTGAGGATATACTAAGTTTATTTGTTTTGTTTAACGGCATATCAACCTCAATGGGTCATTTAATGCCGACAACTTTTTTTTTTTTTCTGGTAATATTTTTGTTTGTCAAAAATCTATTTCTGTTAATATTTTTTTCTCAAAAATATATAGCTGTTAATATTATTTTTCAAAAACGTATAACTGGTAATATTATTTTTACAAAAACGTATAACTGGTAATATTTTTTCAAAAACATACTGCTCGTAATAGTTTTGCTCAAAAACGTATTGCTGGTAATATTTTTTTTTTTTTCTTCAAAAATTTATTTCTAGTAATAATTTTTTACAAAGTATTTCTGGTATTCAAACCTATTTTTACACTTTCATAATGTTTTTACCTCAGTTTCGGGGACCCTAACAGGTACTACCAACCCGGGTCAGGGTGGACCTAGGAACACCAGCAATTAAAAGGAGGTTCCACGCTCCTCAAAGCCGCCTGATCAGAGACCTTGCTGTTGGACGTAGTTTATCGTTTTACCCTGGACGCGTATGTAGTTTATCGTCATATCCAGGACGGATATACTAAGAAACCTTAGAGAAGATTTTCTAGAACCATGAAAGAACTTCTTGGTTCATGGGTGATTGGAATAATCTTACTGGAATTACATAACAGTCACTTCTCTGACGGCCTTTAACTGGACATTGGGGAGTAGTGTCGCATAAGTCATTTACATATTGACAATGTAATACAAAGAAACTTCGACTCTTGAACAACCATTTACGATTAGGAGTTTTTATTATTATTTATTTATTTAATTCAGTTGGTGATGAAAGTAGTGACTGTACGCGAACGATTATTAATCTTATACATAGACAGAATTAACACATTGATAGCAGATAGATTGACTTATTGAGGTTTTTTTTTTACGGTTTATCAATCTTTTGCGTGTTAATTAAAGCCAGAAAATATTTTTAGATTCTAAGAATTTTTGAGGATAATGATGATTTTAATGATACAAGTCCTACTAATTAACCCATAGCTGGAGGGAGAAGAAATGGATTACACACAAATACACTTACATTGGGTTTTGTGGGGGAGGATAGTTTCCGGACATAACATTTACCCCCAAAACGATTCTGCTCTCTTTTAATCATCTTTTTACCTTCCATCAGCATAGCTGATGCTAACCCCCAGGAGGGTGAATCATTGCGCTTTCTCGGGCTAATGCTTTCCGCTGATATGAAGTGGAAAGATTATATTAAATCAACGGCTCGGTCTGCTGCTAGAAATATTGATTCACTGTAACGTGCTAGACAATTCTTCCGGAAAAATAGTGAATAACTTATCTAACAATCTTGTATAAAGGATGTCAGATCGAGGAGTAGAAAGGATAGAAAAAAAAGATAACCATTGCTAAGAGCTCCAAATGATAGGAGGTTGTGGAGAGCTATGATCAACCTACCTAACTAGCATATGTAAATGGATGTCAGGACAAGAAGTAGAAAGGATAATAAAAAGACAAATATTGCTAAGAGCTACAAAGGCTAGGAAGTTGTGGAGAGCTATGATCAACCTACATAAAATAGTATTACACAGCCGAGCATGTAAACGAAGTAATTTTGTTCATATGAACAACTTTCTACCGGCCATTTTCTACTCTCGACTGTTAACCTGTTCTGCTACACATGCAATTCTGAAATAGTGAAACTTAACCAAAATGTCCAGTGACAGTGTATACGAACGTGGTCAAATCACGGGGTAACGAAAATGGTTGTAGGCAGCTGTTAAGGTCACAAGTCGTTAGTGAGTGACACATAATGAACTGGAGTTCTTCGTTGCTTTGTGCGACCAAAAGAGTACAAGAACGCAAATATATGAAACAGTCAGCCAGCTAAGATGGCGCGCATATAAAGTAGGCGACAAGGAACAGAAAAGATACAATAGATTGCCAGGTTACTGAGTAAAAGACAGATTCTAAAGTGCAAAATGAACTATTTAAGACTAATCCCCTAGAACCCATCTCTACAAGCAATATCAAAAGGGGGAGAGCTGAAGAGAATTTTTTTCTTTTTTATTAAAGTTCACCTAGTACAAGGTCCAAGAGTCACTCAGAGTAGAAGATTACTGAAATGTGAGTGATATGAACATATGAAGAAAAAAAGAAGAAGGTCAAGATTACGAGGATATGGCGGATAGATAACGACTGCCCCTAGACATGAAGATTGTAGGGTTTTGGGAAGCATCCCCGCGAGAGTCTGTCTCACAAAGTAGCTGTTCTTTCAAAGGAACTTTCTGAGTGGAAAATCCTTCTTACCAAAGGAATATGTAGGGAATGAGGGTGATACAACTCCATGGAGGTAGCAATGCAAGTCTTAGCTGCAAAGGTCTGAGCTGGTTTCATTTGAACACTTTTTATCCTTTGGTCGCATGTAGGTGCGGGACCTTCACATTAAACCTGACCGTGTGCCGTATTCTGTTTGAGGGGGCTTTCGGATAAATTCATTATAAGAGGGGAGATAGATATATATGAACAGAGTGAGATAGATAGATAGATAGATAGATAGATAGATAGATAGATAGATAGATAGATAGATAGATAGATATGAAACGACTAAGACAGATCGATAAATAGACAGATAAGAGGAATAGAGATTTATCCCTTGTTTCCTGTCTAGGATTGGGTTTCTGGCTCCTCCTAGAGTCTTCTCATACTTTTTCATTCCCAGCAGCCCTTTGCAACTTAGTGGCATTATCACCTTGCTTTAGTTGAATTGATTTAAAAAAAAAAGAAAAAGAAAGATAGGTGGATAGATTTGAAAATATATATATATATATATATATATATATATAGATAGATAGATAGATAGATAGATAGATAGATAGATAGATAGATAGATTTGAAAAGAGATACGTAGATTAGAAAAGATATTTACATAGATTTGAAAATGTTGTTATATAGATAGATTTAAAAAGATATTTATATAGATAAATTTGAAAATAGATAGATAGATAGATAGATAGATAGATAGATAGATAGATAGATAGATTTGAAAAGAGATACGTAGATTAGAAAAGATATTTACATAGATTTGAAAATGTTGTTATATAGATAGATTTAAAAAGATATTTATATAGATAAATTTGAAAAGATAGATAGATAGATAGATAGATAGATAGATTTGAAAGATTTGAAAAGAGATTAGAAAAAAGATATTTACATAGATTTGAAAATGTTGTTATATAGATAGATTTAAAAAGATATTTATATAGATAAATTTGAAAAGATAGATAGATAGATAGATAGATAGATAGATAGATAGATAGATAGATAGATAGATAGATTTGAAAAGAGATCCGTAGATTTGAAAAAAATATTTATATAGATTTGAAAATATTGTTATATAGATAGATTTAAAAAGATATTTATATAGATAAATTTGAAAAGATAGATAGATAGATTTGAAAAGAGATCCGTAGATTTGAAAAAAATATTTATATAGATTTGAAAATATTGTTATACAGATAGATTTAAAAAGATATTTATATAGATAAATTTGAAAAGATAGATAGATAGATAGATAGATAGATAGATAGATAGATAGATAGATATAAAAAAAAAGGCCGGAGTGTTATATAAATAAATGGTCTTACCTGGGGACCACCTATGGCGACAAATATCCAATGTATAGGAAGTGTCACATAACCATTAGTAGGAACTAGTCCGAATAACCAGAAGAAACCCAAAGGTTGACTTTCTGCCAGAAAACACATAATGAATCTCCTGCAAAAAATATGGGAAATATTTCAAACTATAGACATAGGCGACAAAGGAAACACTTCGTAAAAAGAAAAAAATGCAAATCATCTGTGTTGGTTGAATGACAGTATATTTACAACGTTATTTTCTTGTGAATATCATATTAGTTTTGGTTTGTTATTTTTTTTCGGCATATCAACCTCAATGGGTTATATAAAACCGACAAGATTTTTATTGCTGGTAATATTTTTATTCAAACATGTATTGCTAGTAATATTTTTCCTTCAAAAAATCCATTTCTAATATTTTTTTCAAAAAAGTATTGCTAGTAAAATATTTTTTGCCTAAAATGTATTACTGAAAATAATGTATTGCTGGTAATAATTTTTTTTTTTTTTGTTACAAAGTATTTTTGGTATTAAGACCTATTTTTACACTTTCATAGTGTTTTGACCCCACTTTGGGGGTTAACTACTCGCCCATAGTTGGGACCCTAACAGGTGCTACCACCCTGGGTCAGGGTGGACCTAGGCACACCAGCAATTAAGAGGTCCTCAAAACCTCCTGATCAGAGACCTTGCTGTTGGACGTAGTTTATCGTCTTACCCAGGACACGGATGTAGTTTATCGTCATACCCAGGACGGGTGAATATCATATTAACAGCTTTAATGAAAGCTTTGTTGAATGCCGTTGTAGGAGAGCAGCATTCTGGATAGAATTTGACACAAGTAATTGCTGAGGTTTTGCCGGAAGTAAAAAACGAGCAATAAATTTTTTCTCGCTTCTTTCAAAGTAGATTGGATTTATTTCGTGAAGGCTTTGAGCAGCAATAAAATAAAATATACAAAATAGTGTCGGAAAATTTCTCGGACTATCTACTGAGATTTTATCATTCAGGATTATGTGAGAACAGTTCATGTTATTGGCCCCTAGCTAAATGAATCAATTTGACAATAATAGGCTTCGTGCTATTTACTTGGGCTCAATTATTACGTTCTGAGAAAACGGTTGAATAAAGCTGACAGTTGAGAGATTTCTGAACGAGTTTTATGCATAGCATCCATTTTGTAAGTCTCTATTTGATGATGAAACTATGTAAGAACATGACTCGAGGATTTGGTTAATGATTTGGTTAATGATTTGGTTTTGTAGCAGGCTACGATGTTGGGCTAAACCAGCCCTAGTATAGCTCATTCTCGTTCTCAGAAAGACGGCTACTAAAGCTAAGATGGACCAACCCCGTGCCATGCTTTCTTTTCTGGACAAAGGGTGTATAAGAACTGTCCAACTGTTTTATATTTCCGAGCGCTTTCGGCTATACCTTTAGCCATTATCAAGGATGATTCAATTTTTTGCTTAATTGAGTGTCCGTTCTGTGTATGTATCAGTGTGTGGTAGGGATGTTTTTAATTCCAGACGTCTTACGTTACACCTATCTGATCACAGCTCCATTAGAACCCATTTAAACACACACACACACAGATTTACCTGATTCCATTAGGAACATACTAGTAGAAAACACAAATATATTAACTGCAAAAAAGACTAAAAATAATGGAAGCTTTAATAATAAAAAAGAAAAAGCCAACTCTTAACAATATTAACTACGAACAAAGCCACAACGTGCTAACCGTATTCGGAAATTAAAAACATCCCTACCACACACTAATACATACACAGAACGCACACACTCAATCAAATTGAAAATCGAATGCGCTCGGAAATATAAAACATTTGGACAGTTCTTACACACCCTTTGTCCAGAAAAGAAAGCTCTTGTCAGAACACAAAAAAAAATTAAATAAAAAACTTAACCGTAGTACCTTGTCTGTCGTTTTTAATGAAACATGCATAAAAGAAGGATTGCTGCCCAAATATACAACTATATATATATATATATATATAGAGAGAGAGAGAGAGAGAGAGAGAGAGAGAGAGAGAAAAAGAAACGTGTGTGTGTGTGTGTGTGTGTGTGTGTGTGTATAAAAAAATTCAGATCTAAATGAAAGAAAATATGAATATGAATGAAAGACAAAAGGAAAACGTTTCTCTGTCATCTTTTTCTAAATAAAATGGCCTGAAGATGGCGCTCAAGTATGAAACAGACTGCCAACTCTCGGTATATAACGATGTATAAATTTTTGCATAAGAACTGTTTTGGAGGAAAGATGTATGACGAAGTGGAAAAAGTTTTCAAGTGACGCGTTTCGTCAGTTAGGACTTCTTCGGACTTCTTCGGTTGTTTACGTTGATGCGACTACACATGCGCACGAACGAGAGACACTGGGAATTTTAAATAGAAATTTTTTTGTCATGTGTTTTGGTTATAAAATCTAGCCAATTTTTAGATTCTTTTTTCTTTTTGTTTCCATATTGTTTGTACGTAATTAACCCAGCGTTTATTACATTTGAGTGAAGAAGCAAATCTTGGAAAGACACTTACCTTATCCTGACGCTTATTTTCACTCTTTCTTCTTTATCCTTATCTTTCTGCCATCTTTTTCCAAGTAAAAACAACAAAACCAAGAAATTGAACTGAAAGAAAAAAAAGTTTCTCGAAATAAAATAAAAGGAATTTATCTTTTTCTTTTCAAACGAAATGAATGGAAAAAAAAGAAATTAAATGGAATTATAAATACTATATTAATTTTAAAAACACACACACACAAACAACAGAAAGGATGACACTATTTTAATTGCGTTTACTCACCCCACAAACGAAATACAAAGGTCCAGTAAAAATCCACTGAACTGATCCGCGAAGCCAGCACCTAAGAAAATAAAATAAAATATATACTGATGCAAATTACCGGATTCAGTAAACATCTGCACATACATATTGACAGGAGTTTTATTAAAGATTTTTTAAAATTATTTTTTAATCATTTCACCCCAAACAAGATAATAAAGCCACAAGCGATTTCTAAGTGTGAAAGAATAGGAGAGACAAAAATCACTATTAAGGAGAGAGAACAATTAAAAAAAAAAAAAAAAAAAGGAATGAAGAAAATATAAGATGACGATTAACATTGCATTTAATTTTTTGAAGATCAAAGTTAACTGGAATGCAAGATGTCGGAAAAGAGTTCCACAAACGAAAAGTACAGAATTCTTGTTCTATTATTCATCAAATACCAGTCTCAAGTTCCACTCAGTGTAGAAGGTTACTAAATGAAGTTGTCGTAAGTGCGTACAGTATGGGGGAGCAAAGGTACATATTATGAGGATATGAAGGATAGACAGCGGTTGACCCTAAACTTGAAGAAGTTAAGTTTGTAGTGACCGGAGAAGTATCCACTCAGGAGTCCACAATGCAACAGTTCTGGAGAAGATGCTGTCTGAGTAAAAATTTCTTCCTTACCAGTGGAATACAAATGAAATGAAGATGAGTCAACTCATTATACGTAACACAGAGAGTCCTAGCTGCGATAGAGTAGCGAGAGTTTAGCAATGTTTAATCTGTGGGAAAGGGACGGGAGGGTAAAAAAAATTCATCACCCATATGGCCGCGCAACAACGGAATTTCTATGTTAAGGATGTTTTTTTTTAACTTCTTATTATATGTTAAGGTCAGGATTGAGGCTGTATATATGCAGTGAACCGGATGCGAAAACAGAAGTTAACACTTCCGTAGCTACAAATGCAAATAAGCAAAACTCGTCCTTGCGCAGGTGGCTTGACGCATGACTTCTGGCTGAAAAAGCTTACGATCACAACACGTTGAAACACTGGTTCCCGTATGATCACCAAAGTTAAGCAACGTCGAGCTTGGTCAGTACCTAGAAGAGTGACCTCTTGGGAATACCAGGTGCTGTAAACTTGGATGTGCGGCCGGTGTAATGGATAATGGCTCGGAATTGTTAATCGGAGAGTCGAGTTCTAATTTCCGTTATGTTTCTTTTATTTACTTACGCACAAGCAAAGGTATGAATCCACCTATTTTCTCCACAAGATATGGGTTCATTAGTAAGACTTGTGTCACTGAACCATTATTATCGCCCCAGAATTCTTACAATGTAAAAAATATTTTCTGGCTTTAAATAACCTGGAACGGGTTGTTAACCCATAGAAAATGAATGAATCAATCAATTCTGACTAAAAAGTAAAATATATTAATAGAGGATTCTAGCTAATAAAATCTTTTCATGTTTTAAAATAGAAACCTTCTTCTGGAGCCTATATTGATTTTCTAAGAGTAACTTAGATGTAATACAAGACACAGTGGGGATCGAAATCACTATCAGTTGTAACTGATGTAGCAGGACAAGCTTGCTAAACATTGAACCATGTCGAAGTGCCCCTTCTGAAACTTATGATAGACTATAAACAATCAGAATATTTGGTATAGTCGATAGATCTTTTTTCACTACCACAAAGATCACATCAGTTTTCTCATTTTAATATCTATTCCGGATGCATAGGAAATACGACTCTGCCTTTCGCGGTATTTTTTAAATGTAAATATTCATTTTTTAAATCATATTCCGTCATGCACGGCAATAGAGTCAATAAGACACAAACGGGGTTGCTGAGTGTGAAAGAAAGAGAAAAAAAGAGAAATATTATTAAAGAGCAAGAACAATAGAAGAGTAATCAGGAAGACAGTAGATTGACATTGCATTTAAATGTTTGATGGTCAAAGTTGGCTGGAAAGCATGAAACCGGAAGAGAGTTTCACAAGTGACAAGTGCGAGTAAAGAAACTGTTAGTATAGAACTTACGGTTACATCTGGTCATTTCAACTGTGAATTGATGAGATCTTGCCGCCAAATTAGTACTGGGATTAAATTCATAAAGTCTAGATATAATACCGAAGAGCCCTTTGTCCCCGTTAACAGATTGTAGCTCATTTTCTAGATCAGTTGCCAATTTGACCTTATCGAACCGATCAGATTTACCGTTAAGATAGGAGTAAATTCATTAATAAGTCTACAATCACCAACTCTAAATTTATCTCACCATTTCCATACAATTTTGTCAGCTAAATCACTTTCACCGTACAGAGCACATATCTTGTATGTTGATTGCGGGGCATTTTTGCTTTTACAGTAGAAAAAGCATCAAGTGTCTAAAATTCGCCTTATAATCTTCTTTTTTCGTAGGGGTACAGATTTAACACGAATTAAGCCATTTTAAATTTTCTTTCTCAAGAGATAATTTGAAGTCTGCTCTAATCGGAAATGTAAGCTAATTATATCGGTCGATAAATTTGACGGGTTCTAACGTCATGGAACATTAACAACTAAAAATCGGCATTAACTTTCCGGACAACTAAATAATACAAAAACATATAACATACAAATTCTAAAAATGATTACAAATATTAGAAGCCTTAACCATTTAAAGTCTTAACCATTAAAAGTCTTAATCATTAAAATAAACAAACTAGCATTAATAAAATTTCATTAGGTTCAGGAACAAACATTTTGAATATAAAAGAGAAACCAATTTACTGAGACGAAAGTGTATACAAAGTGCTTTAAATCGTAAGAACATCAACATTAAATTTGCGTTCAGGTGCTTACAACATTTCACCTTGCTTGGCAGATCATCTATTATCACAGTGTGAGATAGTTAATAACAAAAGTCATGGAAAGAAACGACAAAAAAAGAAGGAATGAAAAAGGAAACAGATGACAAAAACGAAAGAAAAAGAAAGAAGAAAAAGAAATGAAGACGTGACAAAGAAAAGAAGAACGAAAGAAGAAAAGAGATAAAATAAAAAAGAAAACAAAGTCAAAGTAAACTAATAAAGTAATGTAAATAAAATAAAGAAAACAAGAATGAAAGAAAGTAACGGTTTGAAACGCGAAAAAGAAAGAATGAAAGAAGAAAATAAAGAAAAGACGAAGAAAGTAGAAAAGTGATATAGACATGATGTAAAAGGAAAGAAAGAAAGAAAAGTGAAGAAACGGCAAAGAAAGGAAGGTAATAAGAATGAATGAAAACTGAGGAAGAAGCGAAAAAGAAAGAAAAAGAAATGACCAGACGCCAAAGAAAGAAAGTAATGAAGAAATGTCAATGAAAGAAAACAGATGAAGAAACAAAAAAGGAAAAAGATCTTACAGTCTCCCATTAATCAGGTTATCAGTATACATAATTGAGACTGGAATAATCGCGGACCATGGTAATGCGTAACCAAGTATCAGGAATACAATCCGTCTGGTTTTGATATGCCCAGGCAAACCACAGGTATCCTGAAAAACATAAATATATACATATATGTATGTATGTATGTATATGTGTGTGTGTGTGGGGGGGAAATTAAGATATAAAATATGTCTGTAAAAAGACAATATGAATAAAGACAAAGGAAAACTTTTCTTTACCGATACGTTTCGTCCTCTGTTGGGCCTTATCAAGGTAAATATAAGGATTTTATTTTACAATATATATATATATATTCTTAAATTTATAAACGCACATAAATATTCTTCACTAAGGCTGTGAAAGTCAATGTAGCTAGTCTTGATTCTGTTATTATACGACGAGAAGCATTTAATGGTGATAAATGATTTAAACTCATACCTTCCTGGCATCAGCTTAAACAGACGACTTCTTTTTCCATATATACTATAATTTTTTTTAATTGCAATATAAATAGATATATTTAAAAAAAAACAAAAAAATACAATGATATAGGAAAATGAAGAGCATTGAAAAAGTGAAAATTTAATTACCATTAAGGAGTAACTAAATAAAAATTCTATAAAATAAAAAACATCTGACAGCTTATTGTAGACAAGGAATATATATATATATATATATGAGCCGTCGCAAAAAGACAGCGTTTCCCATTTCTGGAAAGACGCTATGAACATTACAAACATACACGTACGTACGAACATTCCCCAAAGAGTAAACACAAATGTTCACACACACACACACACACACACACACACACACACACACACACACACACACACACACACACAATATTAACTGTTCTATGTGCTTTGTAATTAGAATACATATATTTGTTGACATATATACATCGCTCTTGTTTGCTTGTTTGTTTGTCTTCATTATCTTCAGTTGAACTTAAGTCGAGTCCGCCATTAACTAGTAGTTGGACAGTCTAGCAGTAAATAAAACTCACGTGTTGCTAATTCAACAACACTCCAAACCACCCGGTCCATATATATATATATATATATATATATATATATATATATATATATCTTTCGTTAGATATGGCGGACAATGAAAATTTAATTTTTTATTTAGTTTTACAGCGTTCTAATGTTTTCTGTTTGGTAGGAGTAAGGGAGTACAAAAATTTTCCATAATGCAAAAACGTAAGAACGATTGAAAAACTAAATAGAAAATGAACTTAATTTTTTCTTGTCTGCCATATTTAACGAAAGATGTTTAAGAAAGAAGTTGCTGCCCAAATATTCATTCATTCTATATATTTTAATACCTTATTTTTATAGTTAAAAATATTTAAATAGATGCTCTGTTTATAATAAACAATATTTACCGGCCTGAATGTCCGAGAAATTTCATAAAAAATAGTATCTTCCGACAGGAATCAAACTTTTATTCTACACGGAACCGTCATATAGCCTGACGTCTTATACCATTTAGCTACAGAGGAAGCATCTAGCGAAAATGTTCAAATTACTGTTTTTAAACTACAAATTAACCATGATTTCTCTCGAATGCTCATATCTGCTTGAAGCGTATCTTACATAAACAAATGACATCATATATTATGAAATGGACAAAGTCCGACAATCATTTTAATATATTTATTGTTTATACGTTATTTTTATAAGTACAAATATTTAAGTAAATGCTCTGTTTATAATAAACAGTATTAACAACATTTGCCGGCCTGAATGTTGGAGGACATATTTTCTAAGAAATTTTTCGGACATTCAGGCCGGTAAATGTTGTTAATATTGATACAATGTTGCCACTCGCTTATAGTTTATGTTTACCATGAATGACCTTTACATTATTTATTATATGATACATTATTCTATATCTAAATTTCCCTTTTTAGGTTAATTTTAAATTTAGCGTAGGTCTGACAGCTAATTGGTTAATCAGAGTAAATCCACAAGCCTCATTTCAGTTCTGATCTTGTTTTCTCATCTTCTCTTCTCATTCAAAAAAAGAGGGTGTATTTTGCTTTTGGAATTAAAAATAATCATTTACTCACCAGTCATTTACCATCGACAAAAACAGTGAAGCATAAAAGCCACTATATCTGTAGCAGTACATTTATAAAGCACTTACAATGCACTTTATTCAAAACTGAGACAAAGAACATGTCTGTGGTATAGGACGAGGTACACTTAGGATTGCCTAATAAGTATTCAGCTACCCCGATGTATTATGTCGTCTCTTTTTTCTAGTTCTTTTATTCCTTTTTATATTCTGTTTTTAACATATCCGTTTTTCTGCAATAATAAATTCTTTCCGCCCATAAAAGTATTTCAGTTCTAACCATCAAATATAATTTTCAAAGTGAAAATTTCACTGAAATATGTTGGCAAATTTTCGAAGTTTTCATCCCAAATCAAGAAAATACAAATTTTATGTAAATGGTTACAACATATTGGGAAGGATGTCGTTAGTTTTGACCAGTAGTTCTCAGCCTATTTCCCCCCATCCAAATGCACCCTTTTCACCATAAATTAGAATCCCCATCCCCGCTTTCCAAGACTGTCCGACTCAAAAGGGGCATTCTAAATAATATACATATATTATTGAAAATCTTCATTCTTTTCCATATACATTTACATGGATTCTTTTTATAGAGATGTTTTACAAATTTAATAACAAATAGAAAATTATGGTGGATTTTTAAACTTGAATATTTGTACAGTAATTTGTTTTATAATTCATAGCTAATTATTAAATAAGTAAACTGAAGCATACTTCAATAAACAATAAAGTTCAGTAGAATGTCTGGGTGTTGGACTTCAATTAATAAAATTCTGTAAATAAAAAACAATAAAAGGTAAAATATTCCCCCCCCCATGAAGCTCTGAAATACATTCTGGGGAACCCTAGTTTAATCTAATTTCAGGAGAGTATGAATTAAAAATCTTGAATCTAGGGGTCAATATAAATCACGTGATTTTTTTAATTTGTATCTATTTTAAATTTTAAAAAAAAAGCAGCAAAACATTTCTGAGTGGGTACTTACCTCTAACACACGGCACAAGGCATATAAAAACATCCAAACCAATACAGCGGTAAAAAGATAAACTAATGCTATTGAAGACGCATAACAGAAACTCTGAAATGAAAAAGAAAAAAAAAGTATAAAATATATATGCAAATTCTGTATTTCTTTAATAATTTTATGGGACTTAACAATGCACACAGAGAGAACAATCAAAGCTAATCACCCAGACATCGTGATCAAAGACCACAAAAACAGAATGTGCTTTATAATTAACATTGTAGTCCCTGCAGATTGTAATGTATCTTTGAAGATCTTAAGAAACTGTCAATATACATGAATCTTTAAGTGGAAATCTAAACAATGTGGCACATGAGGACATCAGTAATTCCATTTGTAATTGGATCCCACGGATTGATTGGAAAAGGTTCCAATAGACTCATTGAAGGGATTCCTGGTAACCTATGCCTTAAAGAAATACAAAAATAAACTGTCCTCACAAGTACAGCTCACACATTAGGAAGAGCTTTATCTATGTAAATGGTATGTGATCTAAGTTTTATTTGTTTTACAAAAATGATCTGTGGAAAATGTCATGAAGCCTTTTCTGACCTTAGGTCTCTGGTTGGGACCCGGAAGAAAATGTGTATACAACAAAAATCAAACGAAATAATAATAATAATAATAATAATAATAATAATAATATGAACTGACGTTAAACCAGGCTTTTAATCTTAATTGATTGAAGATGCTAAAATCCTTGTTTTGTCCTCGTGGGTTGAAATGGAATACGGTCAATATCCAATTCAGTGCTACAAATTTACATGTCAGTTGCTTGACTGTAACCAGCTGATCGTGTCTTCTAGAGGCCGATACACTTTGCATTTCTGTTCATGGGCTGGAGTAATGAGCAAGTATGTTACCCAAGTGTAGAGAGTATTATTTTTCTAAGTCTGAAGGATGAGACAGGAAAGATAATTGGAAACACCTTGAATCGGAGAACCATCTTGGTTACCTGAACTGAAAGTATTTCTAACCGGGTCAAACCTGTTACCGTATCGCGCACATTTGGTTGTGATGCATAGACATGGTATACACTTATGATATACACTTATGATATACATTTATGATGTTTTATTGTTTATACGAATATTAGAAATAATAATGAGGCGTGCATCGTCAAAGTAGGTGATGGTGTCTTGTTGCTTTGCAAATCTAATCACTAACGATTTTTTATGTACAAAGACTAATTACCGCATCCGGATACGTGTTTTCAAGTCCCGTCAGCGCTATTTGTGCCGCCATTAAGGTTGTGGCAAGATTTCCAGTGATGAAAAAATTGTCCATTGATAACCTGAAAAAAAGTAAAAAGATAACGTCGACACAAGGAGAAAGGATCAGTAAAAAAAAAAAGTAATAATAATTTCAGCCTAAGGGGAAAGGAACAATGAAGAATGTGATAATATAATATGGACATAATTGAAAAGGATCATTACAAAGCTAATATGATAATGTCGATAACAGGGGAAAGGGTCGATAAAAAAGTAATAAGATTAGGTTGATCTAAGTAGAAAGGATCGATAAAAATAATAAGATTATGCCAATCTAAGTGGAAAGTATCGATAAAAAAGTAATAAGATTATGCCAATCTAAGTGGAAAGTATCGATAAAAAAGTAATAAGATTATGCCAATCTAAGTGGAAAGGATCGATAAAAAAGTAATAAGATAATGTCGACCTAAGTGTAAAGGATTGATAAAAAGGTAATGAGATAATGTCGATCTATGTAGAAAGGATCGATAAAAAGTAATAAGATTATGCCAATCTAAGTGGAAAGGATCGATGAAAAAGTAATAAATAACGTCGGCTTAAGTGTAAAGGATTGATAAAAAGGTAATGAGATAATGTCGATCTAAGTAGAAAGGATCGATAAAGATGTAATAAGATTATGCCAATCTAAGTAGAAAGGATCGATAAAAAGTAATAAGATTATGTCAATCTAAGTGGAAAGGATCGATAAAAAAGTAATAAGATTATGCCAATCTAAGTGGAAAGGATCGATAAAAAAGTAATAAGATAACGTCGACCTAAGCGGAAAGGATCGATAAAAAAAAGTAATAAGATTAACCTAAAAAGGATTGATAAAAAAAGGTAATGAGATAATGTCGATCTAAGTAGAAAGGATCGATAAAAAGTAATAAGAATGCCAATCTAAGTGGAAAGGATCGATAAAAAATAATAAATAACGTCGGCTTAAACTAAAGGATTGATAAAAAGGTAATGAGATAATGTCGATCTAAGTAGAAAGGATCGATAAAGATGTAATAAGATTATGCCAATCTAAGTAGAAAGGATCGATAAAAAGGATTATGTCAATCTAAAAAAGGATCGATAAAAAGTAATAAGATTATGCCAATCTAAGTGGAAAGGATCGATAAAAAAGTAATAAGATAACGTCGACCTAAGCGGAAAGGATCGATAAAAAAGTAATAAGATTATGTCGACCTAAGTGTAAAGGATTGATAAAAAGGTAATGAGATAATGTCGATCTAAGTAGAAAGGATCGATAAAGATGTAATAAGATTATGCCAATCTAAGTGGAAAGGATCGATAAAAAGTAATAAGATTATGTCGACCTAAGTGTAAAAGATTGATAAAAAGGTAATGAGATAATGTCGATCTAAGTAGAAAGGATCAATAAAAAAAAGTAATAAGATTATGTCGATCTAAGTGGAAATGATTAATAAAAATTAGTCGTGAAAAGTTAATATAAGAAACGATAAATGAACAATACTAATTTAATGTGGAAATATCTGCACAAAGATCAATAAAAAAGAAATGATAATTTAAAAATAAGCAGAGAGGATCAATAAAAAAAAAACAAACTAAGTTCCTGTAGACATTAGGAGCAAGCATCAGTAAAATACTAAAATCATGAATTAAAAATAATTTCCAATATATTTTGCTACAAAACCAAACTGTTGTCGTTTCGACAGATCCTGAGTTTTTTTTCTGGTCATTATGAATGACTGTGATCTCATTGAGGCGTCATACTTTGAACGTCTCAAGTTCGCACCAAGTTCACACCATTCCTCAAGCGGAACCCATACGATCCATTGCTAAGGTCACTAAAGTCGTCTCATTCCATCGCTCATGGAAGTATCTGAGTCCTTCTGCAATACGTTATCTTTACAGAAAATAACAAAAAACAATGGGATATAGTTTCCATATCTTGCCTGACGCTACTAAATCCTCACATTCTATTATTGACAGAGTTTATGCTTTTTGCGGGGAAGATTTATTTCTGTGGAATCTTTTTCCCAGACCCTACGTCACGAGCTTCTACCACTATTTCCATGGCAAATGTTCAGATTAGCTTCATTTTTTAGTTTACCAGTTCAGACCTTTACTGCTACTTCCACAGATTCGAATCACCCAAATCTCTTCTGTATTCCAATAGCAATGAGAAAGTTCTACTCGGCGAGCCTTTCTCAAGAACTGCTACTTTGTGAAATAGGCTCCTACGTGTGTGCTTCCTTGAACTCCACAATCCTAACCTTTTCAAGTCAATGATCAATCGTTATATAGCCCTCTCATAATCAAAACCTTCACTTCTTACCATCACCTCTTTCATTCATATTACACTTAATCATAGCCATTTTAACAGTAATCCTCTAATTTGAGTGGTTCTCGAGCCTTGTATTGGGTGAGCATTAGTATTAAAGAAAGACCATAAGAATGATGACATTGGACGTTAACCATTGATCTCCGTTAGCGAGATTAAATCTTATATGCTTGATGATGAATTGTAATTTCTTCCATGTTCCATGTCCCTTCAAGGACGTGGGAAATCATAACTCTTCATAGCTTCCTATCCTTTGTAGATATTGTAATGTTCACATAAGCTTATCAGGTCGGTGGTGCTCTGCTTTCCCATGTCCTTTCTGCCTTTCATATGTCCTGTGAGTGTTAACTTTTCCAAACCCTCCTTCCTCATTATGTGTCGCCGAAATTTCAATTGTTTCTTTCTGATTCTAAATGTATGTATTCATTTTGTTTCCATTTCCTTAAAACTTCCTCATTGATTACATGCTCCGTCCACGATATTCTTAGCATCCTTCAGTAGGATCACATTTCAGTAACCGCATGTTTTCTCTTCTTCTGTGAGGAAATTTTTCAACATTCACTGCCATATAGGAGGAAGACTGGTGCTACAGGGAGATGATTGGTCTCTATATGCCACTTACCTCCTGAATCAATGGAGATAATTGAATAATTTAATGGATTAAAGTTGATAGTAGTTTCTGTCTATATTTCTGAGATGAGATATTATGTACATTATTTACATTATTCAGACTATTGTCCTCATCTTTGTCGCCATATTTATTTGAAGGCCGGAGCGTACAACGGCCGAAACGTTGTAATATATATAATATATATATAATATGGCGACAAAGATGAGGACAATAGTCTGAATAATGTAAATAATGTTGATAGTAGTTTGTATAAAAAATTTGAAGCCATGGTATTAGTAAAATTATTTCAACAA
This sequence comes from Acanthosepion pharaonis, assembly GCA_903632075.3. Taxonomy (NCBI): domain Eukaryota; kingdom Metazoa; phylum Mollusca; class Cephalopoda; order Sepiida; family Sepiidae; genus Acanthosepion; species Acanthosepion pharaonis. Next base: position 655,922 of record CAHIKZ030001463.1, on the reverse strand, counting down.
TCTCCTCACAGATGAAAAAGGACTTGATGCAACAGAAAGATGTTGAGGATACCATTGACTGAACATGTGAGCAACTACGAAGTTTGAGAAAAAAATGGAAACAAAAAGGACACTTATACTTAACATCAGGGAAAAAAACAACACATAACCAATGAAACGAGCGTGAGTAAATGGACGACGGAGAAAGGTTTAGGAGAGATAACAAAAAGATAAAAAATTATTAAGAGCTACAAAGGACAGGAAATTATGGATAACCATCATCGTCAACGCCATGACTAGACATTGCACATAGAAGAAGAATATTTCAAAGGAAGGCGTGCTGAACTGTTGCGTAATATCAGACCTCTTATATAGCAGTGAATGCTGGACAATCTCATCACAGACGGAGAAGAGACTTGCAAAAACAGAAATATGGCCCTACAGAAGGATGCTGAGAATGCCATGAGCTGAACATGTGAAAACAGGAAGTTTTAGAGAAAACTGAAGCAAAAAGAACGCTCATACTTAGAATCAGGAAAAGATAATTGAAATTTTTACGGTACATAATGAGGAAACATGGTTTGGAGAAGTTGACACTCGCAAGGTATATTGAAAACAAGAGAAACAGAGGAAAGCAGCTAATAGCCTACTTAAAGAGTTTGTGTAAAAGGTTGATAGAACAGAAATTAGGAGATATAGTAAAAAGCAAACTTTACTAAGTGCTGCAAAGAACAGAAAGTTGTGGAGAGCCATGATCGCTCACGTCCTGAAGGGACACGTCACATAGCAGAAGACTTGCAGTCAAGTACCACCATATATGTTAGGGTGGTTTGTAAAGAAGTTGACAACCAAAAGAACATGAAGATTTTATTAAAAAAGAAACATTATAGGATAAGACATTTTTCCTTTGTCGACGTTTTTTTGTCTTTTGGTTGGTGTTTCCCTATGTTACATTTAATTTTCTCTGTTATCTCATTTTTGCGCAAAAAAAACTCTTGGGAATGGCACGAATCCTTTTCCTTCCACTTCAGCTACGGGTCAGATGGTGGACTAGGGACTTGAGGGGCAACCAGCCTAAGAGAAGGAAAACGTTAAATTCCAAGTGTGGAGAAGGCAAAGGGAAACAACTGTGTTATCTTCACCAAGAAAACATAAAAAAGAAATGGAAGCTGTGAAGAGTCATGATCATTTACGTCCTGAAGGAATATGGCATTTAAATAAGAAATGGAAGATGTGGAGAGTTATAACCACTTACATCCTGAAGGAACATGGCATAATTTTAAATTTTAAAACATTAATACTTTTATAAAGTATTTGCGATGGCCTCTACATGATTGCAAGCCATTCGCAGTTTATAGAATTTATATCACAATTATTTGCAAATGCTAGTTATCAGCAAGTATAATTATTTTTTACTAATTATATCAAAGTGTCATCACTGTTATAGCACTATGGCTGACGACTGAGGGTGCAGACAGGTCAGTGAAAATAAACTATAATTACCAGTCAATAAATCTTAAAATATCTCCCTTGGATGTTCTTTTCTCTCTTCATATGAAATTAATACAGGATCACTCGACGTGGTGTAATGGTTACCAAGCTTGTTTCACTAAATCAACTATGGTTGAATATTGAGCTTGATCCTCACTGAGTGACCCATACTTTCGGCCTTGTAACACATCTAAAGTACGCTTGGAAAATCACCATATGTAATTAATACAGATTACTCAAAATCCCGTCTGGGAATGACAGTATTCTTTTTTGAGAGCATTTAAAATATTGCACTAATAAAAACAAATGCTCTATGATGGGCCGTTTTTCATACATGCAAAAAATTGAATCATTCATTTTAATGAATAGACTGTATTAACAACAATTCCATATATTCTTATATGAAACCCGTCTTGACACCAGTCATATTTTGATAATGGTGAGAGATACAGATCTCTGACACAAAGTTGAAAGGTCAGACTGTTTTTTTTTTTTCAGTGTGCATGAGATATAGAATGCCACAACTTACCCGAGATAAGCCCATGTAAATTGAATCATCATCGTACCAGCGAAATTCAATCCGGTTGAAAGAACCGTGATAGTTTCCATATGAATATCATGGGGTGACGGAACCTAGAAAAAATAAACAAAATATACACGAGGTCTGATCAAAATGTATTGGCACTGGTGTTATAAAAAGAAAACTACCACACATATCAATACGGCATTTAATCTCCTTCGAAGTAATTCCCTTTATCCAGCCTCATTTCCATTGATAGAAACACTTCTGGAACTCCCCTTTTTGGGATAGCATGCAGCTGCCTCGTTGCATTCATTTGGACGTTTTGAAATTTTGTTCAAGTGGGATTTATTTTTTGGAAAGAGAAAAAGTCGCAAGGGGCCAGATCTGGAGAATATGGTGTTTTTCCAAATTGGAGAATGATGTGTTTGGCTCCAAAAACTGCTGTGTAATCCATTGTCTCTGATGGAGTCTCTGTTTCGTGGTGAGACAACGACATTCTCCACACTTTCCTTCGAAGCTCTGCTATAAATACCGGAAGTGCGCTTGCACGACAGAATTCAAGGTCAATCTGGGCCTAACGGCACCATAACAACAGTCCCAATACCTTTCGGTCAGACCAAATATATATATATATATATATATATATATATATATATATATATATATATATATATATATATATATATAAGAAGAGGTTATAGCTGTTCCAACGAGAGAAAAGAACATATTTTAAAAAGAAGAGATAAACCGCAAACGTTTTTTTTTATAATGTGGATTTTATTAAAAAATATATTGTACTTTATTTTCCATATTTTTGCTACATGTGTTTCCGGTCTTGAGACCTCCATCTTTTTTTTTTTTTTTTGACTCCCGTATCTACATTTTTGTTTATTGTGTGTATTGTGTTTTTGCTTGTATGTGTATGCATATTCCTTCTCCATACATATATACTGTCTTATTATAAGGAATTAATATATACATATATACACATACGCACACACACATATACATAAACATATATACACACGCTTCCTATATTGTGTAAGGTTCGTGTGTGTGCTTGTGAGTAGTCTATTGTCTTTGTTTTTGCTAGTATGTCTAAATATATTCGTTCTCCATAGATACTTGTGTGTGTGTGTGTGTGTTTGTGTGTGTTTGTGTATGTGTGTCCAAACAAATTTATTAAATCCTACTGATAAGATCTGTCCTGTTCAAATTCTTATTATATCTTTCCAATTTCCCAATTAGATATTGTACATTGAGATTGAAGTTATGTATAAATTGTTCATTGTTTTTTCTTCTTATATTCAAGTACTTTCGACTATCACTGTCTTTTTCAAGAACGAATGTCAATCAGTATGGTAAGCAAGACAGTCGAAAGTATAATTTTTCCCGAGTGGATGGGCCCATTTAAGTTTTATATATATATATATATATATATATATATATATATATATATATATATATATCATTTCATCCCAAGCAGGACGGTAATGCTACGACAACGCAGGGCTGACAGAAAGTGAAAGTGAAAGTGAAAGTGAAAGAGATGACTTGGAATAAGGAAGATTGAGGAAAGGATAAAGAGGAACGCGATTCAAGAAGATAGAAGATGGCGACTGACGTTGCATTTACATTTTTAAAGATTATAGTTATCAGTAAACGGAAGGGAGTTCCACAGGTGGGAAGTGTGGGAAAAAGAAACTGCTGGAGTAGAAGTGGCGGTTACATTTATCTATTTCAAAAGTAAAAGGGTGGGATCTAGATATCAATTTAGTAGCACGCTTAAATTCATGTATCCGAGACACCAGAGCAGAAGCCATGAAAATATTTGTAGAAACGACATGGGGAAGTCATGTCACGTCAGTGAGAAAGTGATGAAGTTGAGACGCATGGTCAGGATCGATTACATTACAGATCCTTCTTTGGATTTTTTCAAGAATCTCGAGATGTATAGCAGGAGCATCAGGTCAGATATGGCAGCAGTATTCAATGCACGGCAAATGGTAGATTTGTAAATGTGCAAGATGAATTTTTACAAGAAAAACTTTCTGGCACGAACAGTAACCCAACTTTAGTGCCGCTATTAATCATCCATAGAAATTCATTGAAAATCTCGTGGAAAAGGATTGCAATGCAAATATTAGTGACGAAAAAAACTATTGTGTGAATAACGTAAATGTTTTTCTAATAATTTTGCTATAGAAATACATTGAGCGGTCAGGAATTTAGACAAGTGTCGAGGTCTCCTTTACATGCAAATATGTCTGCGTATTAACTACTGAAACGAACAAACAAACCCACTTTAATTCCAGTACTGTGAAGTGACACCAGGCTGTGTAATAGTTTTTCGACCTACAGCTGACTGATGCCAACCTATGTATTAGGAGTGCTTATATTCTTTCATAGCTCATCTTGTCATCTGTTATAACAGGTTTAGATATCTTGCATATTAAGGGTATTTTTAAATGCTTTTCATGACTTTTTAAAGAGTTTTTACCTCTAAATTGTCGGTGTCGCATATCTATGTAATATTTCCTGAACTTTTTTCTTGGTTCTATATCTATGTGCCCCTATGATTGGTGGATACGCATAGAAGAAATAAAAGAATAAATAAGTAAATGAAAATGTTGGAAACCAAGTGCCAATAAAAAAAGGACATTGAGAATATCCGGTCACATGCTTGTATAAAGAGTCACAGTTGGCATTGAAGAAGTTCACTTCTGGTAATTCCGATGCTGCTCATTTGCATGATGTCGGGATGGGCAGAGAGTTGGTAGGAGGAGTTCGAAGAGGCGAACTGATTAGTTATTCGGGCAATGCAGAAGTTGTCCCAATTGTCACCTACCCATCCAGACCAAGCAAGGGAAGCGCTGAATAATCATTTAAATATATTAGAAACAGTGTTCAGCATCTCATTTCTTGCCGTGGAGTTTATTTTCACCTTTAGTTTCCTCAGGCCTTCGTAGTTTTTAGTGCACACCAGTACGAATTAGAATGGAGACGTAACATGGAGGAGTCACGAGCCGGTCAGTGGAAAGCTGGGTGATGTCTTTATTGTAAATTTACATCTAATCACCGTAAGCCCTGTTTTACATCTACCATTTTCGCATTGTCAATCAAATATTCTTTAAAATGCATGGGAGAAGAAAACTCGACCACTAGCACTCAAAAACTATTTTTAAAACTGCAAGGATATTATAAAAAAAAAACATATTTAGGGCATAACAAAAAAAAGCATAAGACCTGTTAAAGGCAAAAATACTTTATGATACATCAATGCTATCTATGGAATGTGGTGTCGTATATAAAATAGAATAAAATAAAATAAAATAAAAATGCTTGTAAATTTAATCTGGTTTTTCTGTAGTGGGTTTTTTTCTGTAATGGGTTCAATCTCGGAGTTAGTGCAGATCGGCATCACAATAAAAACGAACAATTACAAATTCTAAAATTCCCCCAAGAAGCACATTTTGAAGTGACAGATATAGAATATATCCAAGTGGATCAAGTCAGACTTTCCGATCGATATTCCCGGAAGATACAAAGTGTGCAACAGTTGAAGCATTGTTTTTTATTTTGAGGGAGGAGGGCTGCTTTTTAAATCTCAAGCAAGGCGGTAATGCCACTAGAATGCAAGGGGTTACAAGGCGTGAAAAAGAATGGAAAACAATGAAAATGGGGTGGGGGTGAGGAAAAGACAAAAAATGGAACAGGGTTCAAGAAGACAGAAGATGGTGATTGACGTTGCATTTAAATTTTTGAAGAGTGAAGAGGGCATAATGTTTTTTTTTGCAGCAAGTGTCATGCCACAATATGAAAGTTCTTAGTCACTCTTAAAAGAGAACAGGACTTGCAAGAAATTCGTATTGCAAAAGTAAAAGCAGGTTGCCAAAATATCAAGAGCGCCAAGAAATACTGCGACGTAAATGGAAAACTTAAAAAATTAGTGGCATCTTTTAACGAGTACTCTTCAGGAGTTGAGTATTTGTGTGCAGTATCATATAATTTAAGGATTTTTCTTATTAAATTGTTTTATCAACGATATTTGCATTTCGAATAATTATGATTTAGTATAATTGTCCTTTCGATTAAATTTCATTCAAACAATTTACAATTCGAATAAATGTTTTTTTGATTAATTGTTTTCGAACAATTATTTTCGAACAATGCTCACATAATCGATTGAAGTCGAGATGACTGATCAGAATCGATAAAGACTATAAAAACAGGCAGGAAAGAATCAACTTATAAAAGTAGGAGTTATTCTGATATATAACGTCCGGTGAAGATATCAATGTTATGATTGATATCAATGTGATGATTGCTATTTATGCCATGGCTGCTACCTATGTGATGATGCAAAAGGCTGGGTCATGTGCGTAACGACAGACTTTTGGTGCAAAGAATAAAAGTAATTTGTGCCGTCACTGACCGAAAAATTCCCGAATTGACCAAGGAACAAATAATTGACAGCCATCTTGTATTTTTTCGGAGCTCAAGCTGCAAGAAAAACAAAACCGCGAAAATAAAATAAAAAATATCACAGAGAAAGAAAAAGTAAAGGATTGGATTAAATTGTCGTCTGCTGTAATGAAAAATTTAAACATCATACAAAGCAAGTTTGGCGTCTCGCTGAAGGGGAATGTTTAACAAGTGGTCTGTATATCATTATCGTTGAGTCATAAGCTCGATCACCTCTGATTAGTGCCTTATATTTGCTTTCTAAATCAAAACTAAACCAAATGGTAATTGTTCGGATGAGCTCCTCGCTATGGTACCTAGACTTTTTGAATTTAAGTACAGTACTAGACTTGCGACGAGGTCTCATCAATTTACAGTTGAGTTGGCTAGATGTAACCATAAGTTCTATGCTAACAATTTCTTTTCTCACACTTCTCGTTTGTGGAATTCCCCTCCGGTTCCATTCTTTCCAGCCAATTTTAATATTCAAAAATTTAAGTGCCATGTCAATCGCTATCTACTGTCCTCCTGATTACTTTCTTTTGTTCTCGCTCCTTAGTAAAGTTTCTGTTTTCTAATTCCTCGATAAATGATCTGAGGTAAACCCTTTGTATCTTAGTGGCTTTACTGCCTTGTTTGAGGTGAACTCGATTACTAAAAAGAGCTTCTTCTTTTACGAACTGTGTCCCTTCAAAATGTGGGCGATCATAGCCCTCCACAATTTCCCATCCTTTGTACCTCTTAGTAAGTTTTCTTATCATAATCCTCTGTTCTGCCGTCTATTTATACAACCTTGTTAGTCCCCCCCTGTCCCTCTTACTTATGTCCTGTAAATGTCGAAATCTCCAAAACCCCTTTTCATTATATGTGTCCTAGAAATTTTAACAATCTCTTTCTGATGCTAAGTACAAGCGTTTTTTTTTTGTTTCTGTTTTCTTTAAAACTTCCTCATTATTCTCATGTATAGTCCGTGTTATTTTTCAGCATCCTTCTGTAGAACCACATCTATTTTGCCTCAAGTCACCTTTTCATCTGTGAGGAAATTGTTCAGCATTCACTGCCATAGAGGATGACTGATATTAAATAACAGTTTAGTACTCTTTGTTACTAACGACATTTTCTGTTTCTTATTACTTTGCTTAGCTTTTGAAAGGCATCTTTCGCTATTCCAATGAGCCCTCGGATTTTGGTGTCACATTTTCAGTCCTCTATTAAAATACTACATAATCAGGGAAAAAAAATAATTACATAATTAAAACCATCAATGATTAGCATGCGAGCTGACATCACCATAAAGCTAAAATTTAAATTTATTGATTTTTTATGGCTTGTCAACTCTTTGTGGGCTATTTTATATTGTAAGAATAAGTTTTTTTTTTCCACAAGTGGCATCAACAATTTTTTGAGAATAATAATGATTTTAACAGATCCAGACATAAGTCCCGTTATTTAACCCATAACTGGCGGAGGAAATGGATTCATACCTTTCCATAAGTGAATGAAACGAACCCGACATGAATTCGATCTCGGATTTCCGATTTCAAATTCTGGGCTACTATCCACTGCACCACCTGCACATCATTTGCAGCCTATAAAACAACACATGCTATAAAACGAATCTAGACCTCAAAATGTAGTTGTTAGTTCATCAAAATTCTCATCCTCAGATTCTCCTTGAAAAAAACCAGCGTTGGTGCGTTCACAAGATCAGGAGATAAAGATTTCCAATCACCTGTCGCCTTCAGGGCAATGAAAGCTGGATCTTGCTACCGTTTTTGAATATTGTTTCATCAGCTAGGGTGAGCTAGTATTTGATACTTACCTGAACATTACAATTTTAGCCTCATTAAGTTTATGGGTCAACCGTTATGTATCATCCTTATCATCATAATCTACACTTTCTACCACGTCTTACAACATTTATATCATTCTCCTCATTCAATAACCCTCTACCTTGAGTGCCTCTCGAACCTTGTATTACGAAAATTTTAGTAAAATAATGTGATTAGTACGATGGTTTAGAAAAAAAATGAATGAGTCTGTAAACTTTGAGATCTGGAAAATCGGATAGTGGTTGAACGTTGGGATGTCGCATATGTGTCTGACGATGCCTTATATCATAGGACTAGACTGAGCCAAAATTAATGGTCTTTCTGATTCTGTTGACTGTGATATGAATACTATTTTGAACGCGCTGCTAAGTTCAATTCTTCAAAATAATTCATTTTTATGACGTTTTGAGCCTTTATTTTCATCACCAACTTAAAGTTTAGATGTGACAGGGAAAAGTTAATCAGTGAAGTTTTCGTTTAAAAAAATGAGTGAAAGTAACAATAATGTGGAAGTGACAGGTTGGGTTGGCTTTTCTAGAAGCCACGACTTATAATGAAACTAAATTCCTTTAGGAATATACACTCCTAGTTAAGTTAAAAAATACTCCCAGACATGCTTTCATCGAATTAATGAAATGTTTTTTTTATTAAATTTCGTGGCATATCAGTAACGAGACACTTTCTCTGCCATTTGCTCAGATAGAACAGACAGCAGGGATGTGGATTCATGCCTTTTCCAATATCGCAAGTAACCGAAATTCGAACTCCGTTTGTTGATTACATTTCTCGAGCTGCTGAACATTATGCTAGTTCGAGCTCCCATCTCAACAAACACGCCTGAATGTCAATTTGATTGTGAGACACCTTTAGTTCGCCTCATTTTCATTACCCGTGGCTCAGCCATAATTTGAGTCCCATTTTGAAAGCAATTTTCAACTGAGTAGAAAGAAAATAAATATATAGAAGAATAATTAACTTAAAAGAAATTTTAATTACCAGATGAATTCAAAGGAAACAATCCCCCCTTCCTCCTCCATACAGATTTATGGCCAAGGTTAGGTTTACCGTTTATTCTGGACAGAGTTAACAAATAGCAAACCTTTCAAATAATGAATTATTACTTCAATATTACTGCAAGTATACAAAGAGTTCCTCCAAGCCTACTAGAAATTGAATTGTTTTTCTGTTCCAGTGAAAAAAAGAATCTATCTGAAAATTCGATTTACCTCCTATGTGCCTGAAAGCAATGGCGTCTCTTTTTCCAGACTGCGTAATAATAAAGCTATAACAATCCGACCAGTACAGATATAATCCTAACAACACTAACCATGACAAAAATAGCAACATTGACAATACAGCTAGGTATATTGCAAGGGATTATGGGAATTTTTTCAATGATGTCTTACTTTCCTAATTGATTGACAGGTTTAGCTTGATTAAATTAAGTCAGAAGTCATCAGATTCGTAAATACGGCATAAAACTAAAATCACGAAAAATGTAATACTCACAATATACGGCAAATAAAATAAAAGGTCTGCACGATTTCTCTTTTAACTTGCTATGAAGATAGCACGACTTAAATTTTATTCAGCGTTCCTTTAAGTCGTCGCAAGAGACTACGTTTATGACTGGAATTGTCGCTTTGACGTTTGCTGCCACAATACTAGAGACAAACAGATTAAAAGCCTCTTTGAATGCTTATCCACTGCTTCACTTCTGCCTCTTTAAATATATATGCATTGAAGGTTTCAATACGACAGCAAGTTAAAAGAGAGGAGTCGAAGCAGACCTGAAGCTGGACGGAGTATTGTTTTCGGTTTTTAACGTTCGACTATGAAATATCAATAATCTACGCATTTGTTATGTTAGCCAAATCCAAACAAAGTCTCAGGGTGTGACAAGTCAAAAACGCTTAATTTTGAGATCAACTAAGTGGCTCAACATATAAGATTTTTCTCGGTGATTAAGTAAGCATTTTGAGTGAACTGAAACAATGCAGTTTAAAGAAGTTAAGCTAATTTGTCCTTCACGGTTGATTATTGCTTGATGTTGCATCTGTCTCATCACTCGGATTTTTTTCTGGGTTTAATTATTACGACTATTCCCAACTGACACGTTGCAGACGCATTGTATTTTGTTTCGTAAGCATGTAACGTTGTGGCGACGTTATTGTAACATTGCAACCAACGATTTTAATGGCCCCAAACTGACCACACAGTCCCAACGTTGTCACAACGTTATGCTAATGTAATCACACTCGTCGATTCTTGTCAACAGTAACCATCTAATGTCGCCCCACAAGTCGATCCTTGTCAACAGCCACCAATAACGTAGCCTTATTCCCCGAGTTGGTCTTCAAGTTCCTTCAGACCACCGTGGTTAGCATCTAGCTGACTCATCACCCGTTAGCGTGTGGCACATTTGTCGCTGGTATCGTGATGGTGGGTACGCTTCCACTTGAATTAGCTGGCGTTTGTCTGTTCACGACCATTCACCCCTCTGCAACGCTGTGCTTTTTTTTTCTCAGAGAGTGAGAAGATCGCCGATGAAGTAAACTGAAGTGAAGACGGATTGATAGTTGGAGCTACACAAAAAGAATCTTTTGGAATAAAGAATTAACTCGGGTTAATAATATAACACCGATTTGGCTTATATACAGCAGATTATATACAGATTTGATGTATACAGCAGTTTTAACCCTTCCCACTTACTGTTATAATCAAATGACACTGGGATCCTCTTTGGAGTCTACAGCTTGTTTTAGTAGTAACTAAAATTTCTAAGTTGTGGTCATCCAGGCCGGCGCAAAGAGGTCTCGGTGAATGATGTGGATTCCAGTAGCAGTAATGTGGGGACTCTACAAGTTGGCTAAACCTCCGGCTTATATGGATTCCTGGATTTGGCAGGGATGGGGTTGACTAGGGCCTGGGTTCGGTTGTTTCCCACCCTTAGTATTAACCTTTTTCTGAAGTTTCATATTCTCAAAATACATTTACACAAGGGGTTTTCCAAACAAATTTGGGGTTGTCCTTTTGAGATTGATCAGAGGAATCAAGCTGCCCCTTAACTCCAACCCCTTCACGTCTCATCTCACACCACCGCGCCATACAGGCGGTGCTAATCTCTCTCTCTCTCTCTCTCTCTCTCTCTCTCTCTCTCTCTCTCTCTCTCTTTTTTTCTCCTACTTTCGCAGCAGTTAACCTCAGCCCGCTCCTAGGGCTGGTGTAACAAATCCAACTTCCGGATGCTACATCGAAGACAAAAGGGGTTTTCAGTCATGTGTCTTTCTTTATCAGCTTGTCTCATGCTGTGATTTCCCGATCAACCAGACCACTCAAGAATTAAGAAAAAAAAGGAAAGAAAATTATTCCCAATTTCTCTAGGTATAAAAACAAAAGTTTATCTTTCCTCTATCTATGCGTTTTTATGATCAACAGACCAGACAGCCTTTTTCTCCATGGTCACTCTAAAATAGTAATTAATTCTTCTTTATCACTTGTATCCAAAGGAATCCGAATTAATATTTATATATAAAAAAAAATTCTGGACGAATGTCACTGAAATCATAATGACGAACGCGTCAAGCTGGCATCTATCTCTATAGGGACACTTCTCTTCTGGGTGGCTCATTCAAACCATTCTCTGGTTTTTTCATTCCGATTGGTCTTTAAATGTTATTTTGGTGACCACCCGGATCTCTTTATCGACAGCATCTGAAATAAAGCTTGGAGAATTTGACACTCACAAAACATCTTGAAGGCAAGAGGGATAGAGGAAGGCAGCGAATAGCCTACCTAACGAACTTTGTAAATGGTTGACAGAATAGTAACTAAGTGAGGATAGTAAAAATGCAAAGCTTTCTCTGAACTACAAAAGACAGACAATTGTGGAAGCCAAGATCGCCCACGTCCTGAAGGGACACGACACAAGGAAGACGAAGAAGATGATTATTATTATTATGACAAATGCACGCTCTAATATATTCCTGGGATTTATTATCCGTTTTCTGTTAATGTAACGTTATAAGGCAACGTATTTGCAACTTTACAAGCAAATGTTTCAAACACGTTGTAGGAACGCCATTTTGTTTGCTGAGTTATAATCATTGTTGATATCATGCTCCTACCATTTTACTTGCTTTAGACATATCCCAAAAGGCGTGAAAAAGAAAAAAAACTACTGATGTATCAAAGATGATATATGGATATCCTATTCTCTTTAAATATTCCTCTTTGCCCAAATATTCTATCCCTGATATTCTCAGCATTTATCTCGGGAGGATAGGTGTAAACAAACAACGCGACCGACACCCAAGCTTTCCACCGACCGGGCAATGATCACCCCATGTTGAATTTCGATCCTCGATTTCTCTCGACGTGAACTGAAAGCTGAGAAGGGGTTCACTGCTGTTCGCAAGGTTATAAGATGAGAGACAAATGCCACGTCGAAAAATAAGAACGCGAACGATGTTCCCCATATTAATAAATATATATTTTATTCAGGGCTTCGACTGCTCGTCTCAGTGTATAGGTAGGTGATACTTGGGACCATTTCTGCTATGTTGGTCTAACAGCTCAGCTCTCAGTGCCACACTGTTCATTACTGTCAAACTCTCTGCCTTGAGCGGAGAGGAACTCGGACGAGGCTTTGCCGCAGGGCAAAGTTTCGTCCGGGGAGGTAGACAGTCCCTGAAACCGTTTATACGGATTCGAAGGGAATATTTTTGGCCGAGCCTACAGGTTGTGCCACATACATCCCTCGTGGGGGAGCTGTTAAATATAACAGCTCAGCTCCCCCCCCCACCTACCAAATCCTTACGCATCTATTCTTCCCGATGTGGTGGTTAGCCATACAATTGAACAGCAACGTCCGTCTCCCGCCAAGGACGAACCAGAACAAAGTATAACTGTTAATATAGATATACCGGATATACCTTATAGCCGGGTGTATCCTATTTCCGGTTTTGTTGCCACTTGATCTCCAAAAGCCCCTCATCCATTCCTTTACTTCTGCGTTACCCTTTGGTCAAAGTTTATGCCGTTTAGAAGAACGAACTTCAAAAGAAACTATCTGCAGAAATACTTGAGAGCGAAATAAAACCAGCTCTTCTCTTTCTACGTTGGTGTTCATTATATTACACATGTGTGTTGCTTCAAGTCTCTTTGCCTGTGAGGAGATTTTCCAATATTCACTACCATATATGATTAGAAATTACATAGCAGTCTAACACGCTTGTCTTTGTTTTTAATGACATATTCTGACCCCTTAGTACTTTACTTTGATTCGGAAAGGCAACTTTTTCTATTCTTATTCGGTTTTCGGCTTTCCGTCTCACACTCTCGTTGTCTGTTGCTACACTACTCAGATAGTCAAATTAATGCATTTAAACAATTCCTTAGTGTTTCTACATATAAGTATAGCTTGAAAAATCGGAAATATGTTGAAAATTATTTATTTCCTTCTAAGAGAAAGATGTTGCAAGTCCTTTTAAGTGACCAGATTTCCGATCAAACGAGAATATGTGAGGAAAAAGAACTTTTAAGGAAAGAGAACAATAAAAGAACAGGAATTAAGAAGACAGAAGATAATAATTGACATTGCGCTTAAAGTTTTGAAGATCAAAATGGACTGAAAAGCAAAAAACCGGAAGAGACTTCTACAAGCAATATAATTCTGGGCCCTTTTTCGTCCAAATCCGTGAATCTGTTTTGTTGATAAGTCATGAAAAAAAAAAAAAAAAACAGTATATAAAATTCACTATTTGTTTTCCATAATGCTGAATGTATTAAAATTCTTCAACTTTTTAACCAGGTTGATGTTAAAAATTGCTGCAAAACATTGTTGATTTATTTAAGCTGGAATGATCTATTATGACATGTCTCTAATTTGTATTTAGATACATTGTATTTATTTTCAATTTTTCTAGTTGAATTGTTCACCTATATTGATCCATAGTTGTACATAATTAGGTTAAATAAATTTTGTATTTTATACCTAATGGAAATTGAGATGCCGTATGATGGATTCAGGAGGCTGTATGATAGATTAAGGGGATAACGAGGCTCTTGCATCGGTCCTGTGTGTCAATATTGTCGTATGATGCAATTAGTGATTCCTAATCACAAATTGATAACACTGCTTAAATTCAATCTCTGTATCTGTTTGATTCTGACGACCACACTACGTAGCTCACATTTTTTGCATTGAAAAACAGAAACGGGGAAGTTATCAAAGGATGCGAGAGCAGGAATAACCATAGAATACCATGCAAAAATGCATGCTTCAAAATAAAACAAGAATAAACCAATTGTCACACTGGTAAATACGAATGATATTCAGCATCAGATGAAATAAGGTTTATACTTCGTTAAACACAGAATTAAACCTTCTCCTTCCTAAACGGGTCAAGTGCAAAAGTGATCTTAAATGTTTATATATACGATGAGATTATAAAAAATTCTTAACCTGACCAGGAAGCCTTTGCAAATAAAACATATGATATCTGTCTATATTTCTGAGATGACGTATTATGCACATTATTTGCATTATTCGGGCTATTGTCCTCATCTTTGTCGCCATATTTATTACAACGTTTCGGCCGTTGTACGCTCCGGCCTTCTTCAGGTGGTTGGAATGTCGAACTTAACACTTTATTTTGCTCACTGGAGTAGACTGTTCTAATTCCACGTGCCATGTTTAATAGATATCAGTTATCAGTTATCTCCTTTTCATTTCCCTCTGAAAGTTCTCCACTGCCTTAACCGGGTATTGAAGTCACACTCTTTGGGCCCTGTCACTGGATCTAACCAACGTCTTTATCCACTGTGCCATGTCTCCTATGATGTTTAGTTATTTCAGCAACTTTTGGAAGGTGGAACGGGCCAAGAACTTTTTAAAACCAACTTGTATATATTCTCTCAATTTTTTTGCATATTTATTCCTGGAAATCTTTATAAAGGTGGCAGTCATTGATCAAGCGAAATGGCTGATATTACAACCTTCAGAATCAGCACCAAAAGAATTTTTTTTTGTATCGTTTATCGATTCGCAGTTACCAATCGCGTCTTCCGGTGTTTAAAGTCAAGACAGAAAACTTCATTCCAGCTGGTACATTAGGCACAAAAAGAAATATGCGTTTCATGGTTGTCAAGATTCATTCCAGATTTCTGTGGAAAATCACATAAAAGACATATATTTGGTTTAAATTTGGCACGAAAAAAATCGACGAGAGCCCCAAACAAAAAGTGTATTTGTGGCGTCAATGGCGAGTCACTGATTTCATTGAAATGAAAACATGGAACCACTGAGGGGATCGGAAGAAAGTCTGTGCAGGCACTCGATAAAAACAAGGAAATGATAAAATAATTTCAGACATTTTGTTAACGCTTAAACGGCGTGCATCGTCAATTGAAGATCAACGGATATCATCAATTGATGATTCACTTACGATTAGAGTCTAAATGACTATTTGGCAACTATTCACAATATTACTATCTGTTGGAATTCACGAAGTTACATCATTGTCTGGAGTATTTGCCTACAAATAAATCTAGAAAACCAAGCGAAAGACAGGCGAAATATAATGACAACTTCGTGCAAAAAAAAAAAAAAAAAATACGCACACAATTGTGTATGCAATGCTTCAAGGATTCAATGAGTGTCATACTGTTAAAAAACATTAAATTTAGTAACCTAACATTTGCTTTATTTTCATCTTTTATTTTTTAAATAAAAATAATGCAAAGGGAGAGAATGAAGATGTGTGTGTATTTTGAGTTCTTAGTTGGGTTGGTAGAATTATTAGATATATCTGTGTGTATTCAAGTAACTATAGAGCATTTGTATGCTGTAGTGTGCTTAATATGACATATGGTTCACGGAAAACCAAATGTCTCTTAGAGGAGAAAGGAAACATATACTATTTCTACGCCATCCTGTGGCTAAAAAAAAAGGGAAGAAGACTTTCACCCTTTTTTATATACGGTTTTTGGTAACGCAATCTGTCGGTCGTTAGCAGAAGTTCTTTGGCAAACAAGTGGAGTAATCCCACAGACTAATTATGATTTTATTTTGGCAAATAAACTTAAATTTATTAATACATTCACTGCTAACTTGAATAGTGAAACTTGACATATTGTCATCTATGCTTTTTTGTTAATGTGTGAAGCATTTACTTTGTTTTTTTTAATCTGAGCAAGACAGGAAGAAGGACTAGGCGCATTGTCATAATCACTGTGAAGAACACGCAGTACACAAGATCACTGAATGGCGTCTCTCTGCCGACCGAGTCACCTTAAGAGAGAGTATTTGCGCCCGTCCAGTATAAGCCCCCTCTGAGTTATTGCCAATGTGGTTGATAGCGATCAAATCAAGGCATTAATTAAGAATAATTACTGTTATATGAAATAGAAGACAACCGACATATTCAAAATATTGAAATGAAGCACTGAAAATCGTTTGCATCAGTTTGATTATGGTAGTAGCTTTGATGTGTGGCTTCCAAATAAATTAAACAAAAACCGTCTGAACTGTATAAAAAAATCACGCTTTTCAAACAAATTACGACAAGCTGTAAAAAATAGGTACATTACAACAACAATGCATGCTAACAATCGTGAGGCAGGTAAAAATTTACCACCAGTAACCGAAACAAAGATTACGATTCCTTCAAAAATTGTGATGATTTCAAAGAAAAAAATTGGTTTTGATTACTACTATGACCTACTTCCAAAGACTCAAAATATTGATTCGGACAAGTACTTCACGAAATTATACTAAGAAACGAACTAAAAACGTTTGGAACTATCCCATCAGAAGACACGCTTGGCTGCATGTCACTTTTGTAACTAGGAATATTTTTTCATAGTTTTGCTCGAAAGTTTTTACATACCACTACCCCCTATTCACAAAATATTGCCTATTTGGGTTACCATTTGCCCGTTGAAAAATGGTCTTAATGAAATAAATTCTTTTTTTTAAATCATTTCAATCCAAGCAAGACAATGAAGTCTCTAAGATGCATGTGGGGGGGGGTAATAAATATGAAAAATTATAAAAAAAAAAAACATTATTAAGAGGAGAGAACAATAAAAGAAAAGGAATTCAGAAGACAGAAAATAATTAACATTGCATTTCGATTTTTTTTAAGTCGGATGAGACTTCTACAAGTGAGAAGTGCGATAGAAAAAGCTGTTAGCATAGAACTTACGGTTACATGTCGCCATTTCAACTGTAAATTGATGAGACCTTACCGCCAATCTAATTCTGCGCTAAATTCATAAAGTCTAGCCACCCTAGAGGAAAGTTCAGCAGAACAATTACTATGGTAATATTTATAGAAAAGGCAAAGGGATGCTGTGTTACGGCGGTGGGAAAGTGACAGAAGCCGAGATGCCAGGTCAGGACCAATAACATCACAGATTATTCTTTGTATTTTATCAAGAACCTCTAAATACACAGCAAAAGCACTAGACATGAAAGTTAGCAAAAGACACAGTTCTTTGTTGATAGAAATTCTAGGAAGAACTTCAGTTGAAATACGAGAGAGGTCAATAGAACAAAATGTGTTTTAATCTTTAATAAATATTTATTAAACGTAGCAGAAACCGCAATAATCATCCCTTTTACGAGGCGAACTCACTGAACAGGCGGGTTCAATTTATTAAGTATCTCTCTAATGATAACGTGTTAGAATTATTTACATTGGTTTCTATTTGGAGGTGCGACAGAACATTGCTATTTTCTCGAGTCGATCAAAGAAAGAATAATAATTTGATTAGTTTGTATCAAGAGACAAAACTAAGGAATAATGTTATACACACACATATAAGTAATTCATCGAATCTGAAACCTCAACAGAATGCAGAAAGCACTGGACGGCCGTTGCGTCCTACATTTGGAACTCATTAGCAGTGCGCACCCACTACCGAGAATTGAAACCCTGACAGTTAGGTTGTCAAGCAAACATCATACCAACTGTTCCAACGGGCCTCGATGACGAAGAGACTGCAAATCAGACTCAATAGTGCTTTTGAATTCAGAGTTGTCCTTCTCCTAGACCAGTTGCCATCCAAGGCTATAGAACCCAGTCTGTCTTACTATTTACCCATAGTTGGAGGGAGAAGAAGAGGATTAATACCTTTCTCAAGGGTATTAGCACGTAAATGAATGTAATGGATTCGACAGGAATTCGAACTCAGCTCTCCGATTCCTCAATCCGAGCAACTATTCACTACTCTACCGTGCCCTCTCTCTATCTCTCTCTCTCTATCTATCTATATATATATATATATATATATATATATATATATATATATATATATATATATATATATATATATATATATATATATATATATATATATATATATATATATATATTATATAATTATTTATATATATAAATATATATATATATATATTTATTTATTTATATACACACACTTTTCACATATATATATATATATATATATATATATATATATATATATATATATATATGTGTGTGTGTGTGTGTGTTAATAAATACACACACATTTCATGAACTATTGCCCTGTACATGAAACTCAGACTTGTTTTTCTGACGATGAAAAAAAAATGTATTTTCATTATTAATATAAATTTCTCATTATAATTGTACATGGAGCACTGTTTTTTACTTATTTGCACCTTCACTCAATTTTGTGTGATAACATCAAAATTGATATTAATATTCATATATATATATATATATATATATATATATATATATATATATATATATATATATATATATATATATATATATATATATATATATATAAATAATTATATATATATATATATTTTTTATGTGTGTGTTTATATAATGTGTGTGTGTGTAATAAAAATATAATTTTAATGTATGCTATATTCATGGGTCATTAAAATTGTTATTAATAGCATGATCCCTCTACTGACCCATAAATATATATATATATATATATACCTATAAAAATATATATATATATATATATTAAAACTCTATCTCTCTCTCTCTCTCTATATATATATATATATATATATATATATATATATATATATATATATATATATATATATATATATATATATATATATATATATATATAAAGAGGGAGAAAGTGTGGTGTGTGTGTGAGCAGCATTTCATGTCTAATACATACTTGGGAGTTATGAATTTATACCTTTCCGCATCCTTTAGGCAGTTTAACAATAGCACTTACACAACATTTACAAGAGTACAACCAAAATCCTTGAAAATGGATCATAGAAAGTTCTCCAAAAGAACAAGCATTTGGAGATTTTCACTATTCGCTGAGTCCCCACCAAAAAAAGATACAATAAACACTTTAAAAAATTTCTTTGCCAATCATTTTTACGGAACGTATACGTTTATTTTTAGTAGATACTCGTGTTTGAATAGGCATCAAACACATTTTAAACATTGTGTATCTTTCTGCCCACCCGAGAAAACTTAAAGTATTTTATTTTTCTCGACTACGCAGAACGAAAGACGTGTAAATAAATGCAAGAATTCAGAGACGAATAAAAAAAGAAAATATAAAATATAGACAAAGGAAAACTTTTCTATGCCGAAGCATTTCGTACTCTGATGGACTTTATACTACTTTGCCTCGACAGCCCATCAGAGGACAAATCGTGTCGGTAAAGGAAGGCTTTGCTTTTGTATTTATTCATATATAAATGTGTGTGTGTTTGTGTGTGAGAGAGAAAGAGAGTGTGAGAGAGAGAGAGAGAGAGAGAGAGAGAGAGAGAATTTCCTATAATTTCTTACGGACGAAACATGTTACGTTAAATTTCTTTGAGCTTTCTTTGTGTATATATGCTGAAAGTTCGTCCAAATTTACGAACATTTTATTATATAGGACTGCTGATGTATGGAAAACCAAAATGACAAACCTGATGTTAGCCACAATATATTACCACTGATGGACAAATAAATTCTACTGTATGATGGTAATTTTCAAAACAATGGACCATTAGATGTTTGAATAAAACAGAAGTTCATTTTTTTAGCAAAATTCAAGGTAAGCTTTTTAAAGGTAAATATGTGTAATGCACCAAAGTTGAATGCTTTTCTTTGTGAAATACATTAATATAAAACAAGTTTTCAAACAAAATTCAAAATGTCAATTTAAACGAAAAAAGAAACTAGAAAATCAAAAAAAGAAATATAACTGTCATATTTTTTTTAGAAAACTTACCTTTTATCGAATTTTAAAAATTCCGGTTTGCCTAACACACAAAAACCTCAGCTCAAATTAGCTTCTTTTTCGTTCAACAACTGTAAAATTAAAAACAATTGTACACTTCGATATGATAGATATCGAACGATCTTTCAATAAGAATGAAATACCTACTCCCTCTTTAAAAGGCGGTTATGTTATTTTTTTATGTGTGTGTATATGGATATGTGCGCGTGTGTGCACACAGAGAAAGTCAGGTTTTACGTTTTTCGCGTTCCTTAACTGGTGAGGTTTCGTATTGCTTCTAATCGTTGGCTGGAACCAGCTTACTTCATCTACTAAGTCATCGCATTGACGTGTTCCACTTGATTTTATGGCTTTAAGAGATTATTTCTGAATGATATAGACTTTCCCAATACGCTTAGAACAGATTAAAACCTTCTTTTACGTTACTATGGTTAATAAATCACCTCGACACACATGTCTAATCCACCTAAAGGTTAGCGGCAGATATGCAAGACGCAATGCAAACAACATTTGACGCGTTCGGCGGAGGGGCGTATTCAACAAAAAATCGAAAATTGCTTTTTTTTCACTGCAAATTATTCATTATATTATATCCAAGTATTTTACAAAAAAATGAGATCCTATAACACGATATTTCAAGCTCAGTTTAGGTTCGTAACCATGCAATGAGATGAGGTAACATAAACCGTAGATTTGTCTGCGGAATATCATTACATTATTGTTACATAATTATAGTGAAATCATTAAGGTTTTTTGTCAAAGGCATTTCATTTTTAGTCGTACGTTAATTTAAAATATTCCTTTTTACAGGCTTTATTTTTTAAATGGAATGAGATCATTCTAAATTTCAGAATTTCGCTATTCTGCATCAAAATGACTGGCAGAAAGCGATCTAAAAATGTACAACAAGAGAAAAGAGAGGTAACGAAAATAGAGTTAAAAGAAATAGTGAAGAAGAATATGTTAGGAGTTACACAAAACAAATTTGTCAAGAAACGAATAATAAAACCAGCATGTAAGCGCTAGAAAGATTGCTTTGACAAAATCGATGTATTCGAAAAAGCTTCAGCAATATTTGAATCTTTTTGGAATATGTGCAGCTTCGACGAGCAAAATGGCTACATACAGAGATTTGTTACCAGACATTCGGTCAAGCAAACCTACAAAAAGCGGGAATTGAGTAGAAAAAATGCAACTGTTACATACAATGTAATGTCTCAAGGAGTGATGCGTTCAATTTGTAAAAACTATAAAGAAACATTATAATAATATTATCTATACAAAAAAAAAGATTTTGTAACAGCAGTAACAACATCAATTTCACAGCATTTCTGATATTTTAGATTTTGAAGTTTTGAAACGAAGCATTGTTAAAAGGAAACCGATATCTGCTGAATTCGTCGACTCTAGAAAATTAATATTTGATCATCAGTACAAAGAAGGCTATGTAATTTCTACTACATATGGTACAAACTAAGAGTAGTCATCCTGTCAGATTACAAAAAAGGAAAAATCTTATAGCTCTAGTTTTGTTCAACTTAGGAAACTTAGCATTGCAGCCAAAATATTCTAAAATGTTGCCAATAAAAAGAGGAGAAACTGAAAGATCTAAGAGATTTAATTGAATTGATGCCGATAAAAGCAGCAAGTTCTTATAGAAATTTGATTGAAAACTAGAAATAAACCAAAGCAATGAACAAAACGGTACTAGTTTTGATGGACCTGATGAAATAATGGACTCCACCATCTAAATAACTAACAACAAATCGAATATAGCGTCAAAATTTATATATTATAATTTATATTTGTTTGTATCTAAATACATGATTGTCAACAATGTTTCCGTAAAACTTGAAAATTCGTTTAATAAATTTTTAATAAATATTATTATTGTTATTATTTTACTGAAGTGTAAGGTAGTTACAATTCCTTATGGCTAACCATGAAAAGAAATGTTGATCAAAACTGGCTAAAACCTTTAAGCGCGTATTGTAGCAAAATAATCAAATATTGAATGCGTCATTTGCCCAAATGCGTTCACAATCGCGAATACACATAGATGTTCAAAAGGTTTGGTCATTCCTTTTCGCTTTCCTTTGATATTATCATTTAATGAAACGGACCAGTAAATCATGGACACTTGGGGAAATACGATATTATTTTTTTAAAGATCAAAATAAACAAAATCGATGCGAAAATATCGAGCATTTTTGGGCAAAATCATTTATTCGTGTATAGCATCATTATTTAGTCATCAAAGTGCTTTCTCTGTTTTTCGGATATGCGGGTGGTATAAATAGATAATGATAACATTAACTGTTTACTTATAAGGAAACATTCGGTATTCACCGACCAAGTAGTTAGTATTACTGTCGTTAGAAATTTATAAAATCTTTCTCTTAAAATTATTTTTTCAATAAAATAGTTTTCTCAAGTCCAGTAGCTGTTATCGCTCTTTCCAATATTAATGGGAGTTTCCTTCCTAATCTTTGGTTGGAAATAATATGGAATAGCAACATCTTGATTATGTCATTATTTTCTCTTCGTATGACTTGTGATATCCATTTTACTTGTTGCTGAAGTTCTCAAGTGATGCGGTTTCTGTTATTTGCTAGATGGTCTTCATTCGCTCAAGGCCATTTTTGACCATTGATCTTAGAAAGCGATTGTATACAGCTGATAGTTTAGATATTTCTGAACGGGTTTGGCTCCATCCATGACATCCATATGAAAATCTCGATCTGTCGAGACTATTTCAGAGTATGACTCGATAGCGGCTCGAAATTAAAAACCAGCGAACTGAGTTCGAATTCCAATCAAGTTCGTTACATTTACGTTAGCACTTGGGAAAAGTATGGGTCTGTCTCTTTTTCCCCCATCTATGAGTTAAATAGTATGTTATATAATTTATATTTATCCCCAATATTGTTAATGCAATATTCATTACCAAACAAGAATTATTTTTATATAATTAAAAAATATTTTAGCTTTAAATAACCCACAACGGGGTGATAAGCCGTAAAACAAAATCAATTGATCAATCATTTCTCTCTCTCTCTCTCTCTCTCTCTCTCTCTCTCTCTCTCTCTCTCTCTCTTTCTTTCTCTTTAATATACATGCCAAATTTCAGATAAATAGTATATTTTATAATACAACCACTCCTTATTTAAAGACTAGGTTCTTTAAATAAGGAGTAGTTGTATTCCATCCCAATGAGGTGGTTTCTAAGGGAACTGGTCGCTAAATTAGAAGTTATACCTGGACGCTTTTTTAGGCATCCTACGCATGTAATGGGTTTCTGTCAACCGGCTTCAGACAGATTTAATGACACTTTTTCACCATTTGTAAGATTTCTAATTCATTTCAAAATGTTTATATCGTACGGTAGTGTACTAATGATGAAACGTAATAAACAAATACGAAATTCACTTTGAAATTCTGTTTGCATATTGGAAATATAGTACAAGTACATTTTAAATTCTTTTACACTTTATTCTTTCATTTTGCTTCATTTTTGAAAAAAAAAATAACAAAATTTTCGTACAGCGTTCATTACCGACTGTTTGGATTTTTTTTTATTATCTCATGAGATTTTATAGCTGGTCGTAAGTCCGGGTCGTTAATTTATTCAGGTAGGTCGTAAAGTGAGGAGTGTATGTATTAAATTGATCCCAAAGTTTTATAATTTTTCAACAAAATATTTTATTCATATTTTGAGTGATTTATTTGATATTTACGGCTTATCAACCTTTTGCAGGTTATATAAAGCCAGAATTTTTTTTTTAGATTGTAAGAAAGTTTTGAAGATAATAATGGTTTAGTGATACAAGACATGCTAATTAATCCATAGCTGGGAGAAGAAGAGGTGGATTCATAGTTTTCACAAAGGTATGCGCGTAATGAATATAACGAACCCGACTGGAATTGGAACTCGGTTCTCTGATTTCCAATTCCGTGCCTTTATCTATTTTACTACCCGCACATCCAAACTTATAACACCTGGTATTCCCAAGCGGACACCCATCTAGGTAATGATCAGGCTCGACGTCGCTTAACTTCGATGAACGGACAAAAATCGGTGTTTAAACGTAATATTACCGTAAGCACAACGACAAATAAATAAAACTTTTAAAAAGATAAGCATCCATTTTTTTTCTCTGTAACATGGTTGACAAAAAGTTTAATTCTGTTTTTTTTTATCGTTAGATAGCATTAAGAGTGTGTAAATCGCTCTTTGGGATGGTTTGTAACACATTATTTATCATCTCTCAGTTACGTC
This sequence comes from Acanthosepion pharaonis, assembly GCA_903632075.3. Taxonomy (NCBI): domain Eukaryota; kingdom Metazoa; phylum Mollusca; class Cephalopoda; order Sepiida; family Sepiidae; genus Acanthosepion; species Acanthosepion pharaonis. The sequence goes on along the minus strand of CAHIKZ030001463.1, from coordinate 631,120 downwards.
TCTGTCTTTGGCCAGAGTACACTCAGGGGCGACTTCGTCAAAGGACAGAGTCGCAACTGAGGAAAATTATACTAAGAGGTATCCAGCTCTGGGGAACAGCTGCTCTCATTGCACCAGAGAGAAGGATCGGTGCTCACATCGAGGCCAGCGCAACCGACGTTCCTTGCCCGGGTGTACGCGCTCGGATCCCCACCTTAAAAAAGACCTTGTGTCACAACTCGTCTTAGTGGGGTGACAGAGTATATACCTAGCATTAGGAGTGATTAATTAATTCAAGAAGATCGCTTTGTTTGTTTTGTAACTGTTGATATATTAACGTCTATTTTCAGAATTAGTATAAAGTGTACGAATTCTGAAAATGTTTACCGATTCTAACACTGAAAATAAGCAGCATTTTTAAAATGTTTTTTTTTTTTTAAGAAAGCTAGTAGGCTGACTAAAAGTTGGATGATAATTTTTTTTTGTTTTTTGTTTTTTACTGAATTCGCCCAATACAAGGATAAGGAGTTACTCATGGTTGAGGATTATTGAATGAGGTGTCAGATATGAATGTAAGAGAAGGGAAAATGAAGAGGAGATTTTGAAGATAAATAAGATAGATAGCAATTGACCCTTGAAGAGATTAAGATTGTAGTCTTCAGGGAAGCATCTACATGGGAGTCTATCGCATAAAGGTTAAAAAAAACACTGTTTAAGTAGAAGTTGCTCCTTACAATTGAAATACAGGTGAAATGTAGGTGATTTGATTCAGTAGGCATAGCAATGTGAATCCTAGCTCTAAAGGTCTGAACTGATGCAACTAAAGAGTTTTTTTTAATCATATAACCCCATGCAAGACAGTAAAGCCACTAAGACACAACGTGTTACTGGGTGGGGAAGAACAAGAAAAATAGAAAAAACATTAAGGAGCGAAAATAATAAAAGACAGTAGACAACGATTGACATTGCATTTTGAAGATCAAAGTTGGTTGGAAAGCAAGAAACCTGAAGAGAGTTCCACAAACGAGAAGTGTGGAAAAAAGAAACTGTTAGCATAGAACTTACAATTACATCAATTCAATTTAACTGTAAATTGATGAGAACTTGCCATCAATCTAGTACTGAGTTTAAATCCATAGAGTTCATCAGAAGAGTTACTATGAAAGTATTTCTAGAAAAAGGCACAGGGAAGCTACATTATGGCGGTGGGGAAGTAACTGAAACCGAGACACCAGGTCAGAACCAATAATATCGCAGATTCTTTGGATTTATCAAGAATTTCTAAATATACAGCAGGAGCAGCGGGCCAGAATTCTTTGCCGTGGAAATAGCGATAGAAAAGTGAGAGGCTTGCAACGTTGCGTCTGTAGGGCGGGAAAATAAGTCACCATTACAAGACTTTTTAAAACGATTTTGAACCCGATGAAGGCAGAATTGAACAGCTTTGCTCTATCAAATGTCCATGTGAGTATGACCCGCCAGTAGTGGTTCACCTTTGGCAACAGTAATCAAATGAATAATTCCTACACTAGTAGTGATTTTCCAAGCGTAGCTTAGATGTGAACAAGGCCGAAAGTATGGGACACCCTGTGAGGATCGAACTCACTACTCAGTCGTAATTGTTTTAGCGAGACAAGCTTGCTAACCATTACACCACCTTGAAGCGCCCTAGTTCCTACACTAGTAGATCAGCTCTTGGAGCACCATGTAGTAATGAGTTACTATGATCGACGCATTCTAACACCAGCTGGAGTGAACCGAGTAGTATCAACGCAGACCGTTCGTAATCCTCTTCTTGCAGCAAAAATTCCACTACGCCACATCGTGAGAGGGTCACCTCGGAAATCGAATAACGCTCTGTGATAGGAGCATATTTTGGATTAGGCAAGATAAACCTGGAAGCAAAAGTTCCAATCATTATAATATGGTGTGCCATAAACTACAACTTGTCTTTATGTTTGTTTTTACTAAATATTCTTCCAATATAAAACCCAAGAGCTACTAAAGGTAGAGAGAGTTACTGAATTAGATAGTTATATGGACGTAAGTAATGGCAGTGCAGGCTAGAAGGATATGTAGGATAATTAACGATGGACCCTAAACTTGAAGAGTTTAAAATTTGGGGAACTATCCTCCGGGAAACTGTTCTACCTAGTAACCGTTCTATACAAGAAGCTATTTGAGTGAAACTTCCTTCTTATCAATGGAATACGAAGAGAATGAAGACGATACGGCAAACATGGACAAACCTGACCGCAATAAGACGGAATGTCAAGAGGACGGTTTTTCCCATGACACCGCTTTTTTAACGCCCTTTATTCTTCTGCAATGTTTATTGTTTTAAAAAGCAATGATTAGAATTGGAATAAAACTTAAATATATCATGAAAGTGAATTTATACATTGTAATGGCAAAAGTACGCAGATGTAGGCTTTAAGAAAGCCTTATTTAACTGAGAATACAAGGTTCGCCTATGGTGTTCTTTTACAGTCCCAGAAATAGCTCTCTCAAAGAGGATAGTAACAAAGCAAGGGGAGACCACACTTGTTCATAACATTCAAATTTAAGGAGGATTTTCAATGGCATTCAAAACGTTCCTTTTTTTTTTATTATTTTTGTCTTCTTAGGAAAGTTGTTTACCGTAACCTTTTCTACAGCTAGAATGGCTACCACCAAAAGACTAGAAAGTCCAGTCTTCCCTACTGTTTCACGCCTATAGAGCTAGAGAAAGAACAAATGGATTCATGCCTTTCCCAAGAGTATTAGTGATTAAATGAAGACTTGAACGGATTTTGAACTCGGTTAGCCGATTCCATTTTTCATGCCTACGACCTTTTTTGCTGACCGTAGAGAACACAGGAAAACATTTTAGAACTCGGTTGGTCTTTTCAACCGCCATAGTCACTTGATCCCACTGCATCAACCGGCAAACGACCATATCACGTTAAAACACCGGTTTCTATACGATCACTGAAGTTAAGCAATATCATGTCAGGTCAGTACCTAGATGGATGACTGCGTGGGAATACCAGGTGCTTTAAGCTTGCATGTGCGAGTGGCGTAATGGATAATGGCTCAGAATTGTTATTCGGAGAGCCAAATTCCAATTCCAGTTGGGTTCGTTATATTCGCCTAAGCGCAAATAACCTCGTGAAAGGTATGAATTCACCTCTTCTCTCTCCATCTATGGGGTAATTTGTTTGTCTGGCATCACTAAATTATTATTATCTAAAAAAATTCTCACGATCTAAAAATATTTTCTGGCTTTAAATAAACTGCAAAAGGTTGATAAGCCGTAAAAACGAAACAATCAGTCAATCAATTTGTACCAAACGATTATTATCTTTTTCTATCGCTTCAAAACTCTTCGATGAGGGAAACCTTCTCTAATAAGAACCAGATTCAAGATTTTGTCGAAACTTTTTTTTTACATCAAAATCTTTGTAGTTTTACATAAAAGGTGTGGGAAGCGCTACATGATAAGTGGCAACAAGTCGTTGTAAATAATGGCGAATATAAAATTTAATGAAATGACATTGAACTCTTTTTTGAAGAATAAAGTTTATAAACAAAACCTAAATTTTTTTATGGCTCAACCTAATAGATCAATTCAATATTCATCGGTGTGTTCGCGTTTTTGTTTATCCATATCAAGTTTAATTTATGCCGTAACTTTTTAAGTTATGTTAATTGCCATTTGTGAGAGGATTTTGCTTTTCCTTTGGTAAATCAATATATTTCGTAATCACTAATCAAAATGTTATATTTAGGCTCGGAGAAATGTTTAAGCATACCACGTGCCTGAAAAAAAATTCCCACTGACATAAAAAAAAACACGCATATTAACCATCACAATCCACCACCACTTGCTCGTGTGACCTTTCTGAAATTATTTTGATTGTGAGTAAAGCGCCTACGTGCAGACAGAAAATGAATTTAGCAAATACACAAAAATAGAAAGGGGCGTAAGACAAGAATGCGTCTTCTCGCCGGACTTATTCAACCTTTACATTGAAGAAATCCTGAGAGAATTAGAAGTCCTAAAAGGATTCATTACAGGCGGCCACAATCTTAACAATATAAGAAAGAACAGGAACTGCTGCAGAAGGTAGTAAAGGAAAGCGTGAAGAAAGGATTAAAACACTAATTAAAAGAAAAAATTATGTACGGTAGTCTGCAAAAGAAACATCCCAAAATGTGAATGACAAATTGGAAATACCAAAATAAAACCAATGCAAATTTGAATTTAGCCAAAAACTAAGCAAAGTATTAAGAAACATGAAAATTTCATTAGAAACAAAGAAAAGAGTACTAAACTGTTACTTGATATCTATCCTCCTATATGGCAGTGAATGCTGGACAAATTCTATTAAAGATGAACAAGAGGCAACAGAAATGTAGTTCTGCAGAAGAATTCTGAGAATACCGTGGACTGAACATGGGAGCAACGACGAAGTTTTAGATAAAATGGAAACAAAAAAGACATAATTAGCATCAGAAAGAGGCAGCTTGAATTTCTAGGGCACATACTGGGGAAAGAGGGTTTTGAAAATTTGACACTCACAGGACATATTAAAGGTTAAAGGAAAGCAGTGCCTAATCTACCTAACGAACTTGTGTAAATGGTTGGCAGAGGAAGGATTAGCAAAAGGACAAAAGTCGTTAAGGGCTAAAAAGGACAGGAAGTTGTGGAAAGCTATGAAGGCAGGCAATACCTAAGATTAAGTAGCATAATCTAACCCTCAGTTCCAAATGTTTGGCCTTGTGATAGACTCAACTGAGTAAAAAACAAAAGAATTTACCTTGTGGATGAGATAGTTTCATATTTCCTACCAGTTTTAGAGGCTGGATTTCAAGTCAAGCTCAAAGAGCAAAATTCTGAATGCTGCATTTCAAGATACAGTAGACCATCAGTTGTTTAACACACCGACTGTCAGCCGGGTGGGGGGTTAACTTGTGGTTGTCAGATGTTATTACAATGCTGACCACGAGTTATCTCGTTTTGGTGGTCTTGCGATCAAGTCTCCAACCACAAGTTTTTTTTGTTGTTGTTTTAAAGGTAAATAATTGGTTCCTGACATTTAAAACAGGAGTAAAAAAAAATCGTACTGGAAACTAAAAACAAACTTTTTATGGGAAACATTTATTGAAAATATAACACATAAACGAAATATCTGAAAAAAAATTTATTGCCTAATTTATTATACGTAAAATGGAGTAAATCATGCTCGGCATCACGTTACGTGACCTGGATTCAACAGCAGGACTCGATTGAAATACATAATCAAGACCATCAAGAAGGGCAAACATAGATGGGTTGCTGGCCACGTGGCCATCTCAGAGACAACAGATTGGAGACAGACCAGACACCAAGACAGTGGAAATGAACTAGAAGGTGATTAAAGGTAAGATGGTGCAACAACATGATCCGATGCCTCGCCATCACATGGCCCTCACATGGCCCATAAAGATAGGAAGTTGTGGAGAGCAATCAGGTAGGAATGAAAAGGCCCTGCATTTGGAAGTTGGCTATTATAAAGTTTGATTGTTTGTTGGTTTATTTTGCTTTACGATATATCAACCTCAATTATTTATTTAATGCTGACAAGATTTTTAGGATAGGTTCGTATCAATAGAATATGTATTCTTTGTAATAAATCAGTTTGTAGATCAGGTTTCATATTTTTGTAAAGTGGTTTTTTTGTCGAGAGTCAAATATATTACTGGTAAAGTTGTTGTTTTTTTTTAATATATTTCTGGTAATTTTTTTCAAAAATGTATTGCTGGGATTTTTACTATAAAAATCTATTTTTATACTTTCATAGTGTTTTGACCCCAGTTTGGGGGTTAACTATTTGACCATAACTGGGATCCTAACAGATGCTACCACCACAGGTCAGGGTGAACCTAGAAACAAAAGCAATTAAGAGGCAGTCCCACGCTCCTCAAAACTTCCCGGGACTTGATGCCGGATATAGTTTATCGTCATACTCAGAACCCTTGGCTTCTAAAGTCAGATTTCGTAATTGACCTCTGGCAGACAACGTGTTAATATGATGCAATCTTTCTAATTCCTATTTTCCAATACTTGGCTTTATGTCAGGCTGAGATAATCTTATTAAAACTAAAATCAATAAGTATTGGCAATAGATATTATCCCCCCGATAAATTTTGGTTACGCAAGAAACTTTGAATATATTTTTCATTAAAGTTCTCATGAATTCGAATTGCTTTCCATGGTTTTCTGCTTTGTACTTGAAAAAGGAAAAGAGAGCTGAACCTATGCAATATCAATCTTTCTATATAGGATGCTGGACAATTTCCTCACAGATGAAGAGAAGACTAAAGGCAATAGAAAAGTCGTTCTCAGAAGGGTGCTGAGAATACCACGGACAGGGCGTGTAATATGGAAGTTCTAAAGAAATTGGAAACTAAAACGGCACTTAGAATTAAAAAGGGACAACTGAAATTTCTGAGATACATGAGGAAGGATGGCTTGGAAATTTTAATACTCACATGAAATATCGGAGACAAAATGGACAAAGACAGGCAGCTTTTGTGTATGGATAGCATAACGGGCAGAGGGAATGAAGGTAAAAAGACAAACATTTTTAATAGCTATAAATGATAAAGTGTTGCGGTAAGCCATAATAGTCTATGTACTAAAGGGAAAAAATCTCTATCAGAGTTGCCAGATGGACCTACCGAGTAAGCGAATTGGGCTTGTCTTGCTACTAAATTCTTAAATATCCACTTCTTACCCAAGCTATGAGTTAATAAGTAAGACTTGTGTCAATAAAAATTATCTTTAAAAAAATTCTTACATTTAAAAATATTTTCTATTCAAATAACCTGGAAACAGTTGATAAGGTGTAGAAAACGAACGAATCAAATTTTTAAACGAATTTCTTCTCTTTAATAATTCAGGTTAACGCCATCTATTTTAAACTAGTTAACCATTGGTAGGGCACTTTGAACCTCACTAGATGCCTCATACTATCAGCTTTGTGCCACATCTAAGTTATTGTTAAACAACAAATTTAGCAGACTTATTTTTTTACAGGAAGTGTATCGCAGCTTCGACTTCCTGGGGTTGACTTTTGAAATCAGATGGAAGACAAAACAAGTAAGTCGATTTTGATTGGCTGAGCCAATGTGAGAACGATAGATAGAGAAAGGGTTTTCGGAGAATTGATTATTAACCGTCAAGCAATGTAGACGTGTTTCCCTTTTGTCTGGAAACTGGTCCACATTGGAGAGAGAGAGAGAGAGAGAGAGAGAGAGAGAGAGAGAGAGAGAGAGAGAGCAACCCCACTGGCAAGTTACAAAATGTATACGTCGACGTTAATAAAATAACTAAGTTAAAATTCCCTTTGCTGATGTCTTTCATCTCTGAACCCAAACCGACTAGCGATCACCGGCCGAGAGAAGACGGGAGAAGATGCAACATATGAATAAATCGACACCCTCGCCCAAGAGTTCCCCAGCACGAATGGGTTATACGACACTATACCTAGTAAATCACTATTAAACCCATTGGTTTACCAGTACAATGCTCTAGTGACCAATCACTGATAGAATTACACAGCCTCACATGTTAATAAATAAAACTGTTCATATGAGTAACTTTGTATTAATCATTTGCTGTTGTTCTCCGAGTGGAATTTACTAGAATATCTAGTACTAGTATATGGGCAAGTAACCAGGTCTCAGTTCTGAACGGGTTTAAAAGAAACTGAGAAATTAGTAGCACTGGTATTTCAAAGTATCCTCCCAACAAAAAAAAAAAAACAGTAGCAAATAAGTAGCAAAATACAAAAGCTTGTGCTTTCAAAAGTAACCTCTAAAATCTCAATGATTTAGTACAATTTCCTTCGGTACTATAATACTGATATCGAGTTACAAATGCCAGTTGGGCCATCAGTTGCCTTTATATCAAAGAGTGAATTACCAAAAGACGGTTTTTAAAACTTAACAAAAACCTTCGCCTATTTTCAGCCGGTACATCAGCCCAAAATGAATCTGTAATCAAAATGTGTCGAAAAAGTTATGGTTCACTTAATAGGGTGACTATCTGAAAGGATCATATCGGGTAGTTAACCATTTACCAATATTCTGAATTTGGATATATATATATATATATATATATATATATATATATATATATATATATATATATATATATATATATAAGTGGACATTGACGTCACACCCAATCTGTTTTATGCTAAACGCAATCGTCAGGCCATGACAATTGCGTTTAGCCTAAGACAGACTGTCTCATTGGATGTTGACTTCAATGTCCACTTATATATATATATATATATATATATATATATATATATATATATATATATATATATATAGGTAACTAGCAGAACAGACGGACAGTTGCCTTACCTAATCCTTGGCTTGCAACTGATCTATGAGAGGAAGCGTTCTGAATATAATTTGGTGACCTTGTGCCATACTATGTGCATCCCTTCTCTGTATTTGGTTCTTCCAAAAAGTGTGCTTGATTCTACACAAGCTTTCACCAAAATAATACAACCATATGTGCGAGTAGGGTAGCTGTTCATTTGTAAGAATTGAGTTGATGTGCCTTCATACGTCGAAAACGACGAGAGAATTCAGCATATATATATATATATATATATATATATATATATATATATATATAAAATTAGGAGATCAGCTGATTCCGCTTCCTTGGTTTTAACCTTCCGATATCTTCAGGCGATTTCGGTCAATTGATTTCTTAATGCTTTATTTTTTTTTTTTAAATTAATGAGTGCTACATTATTTAACTGACCATTAACTTTTCTGTTATTATGTGTGTGTGTGTGTGCGCGCGCGCGTGTGTGTACATAGGTATGTATATGTGTAAAAAATGTAATTTTTCCTATTATAGAAAATCATAAAAACTAAAGAAATATTGTTTTAAACATTTCACACACCACAAGCAAGACAATAAAGTCACCAAGTCGTTACTGAGTGTGAGAGAGTGTGGGAAAAAGAAAACATTATTAAGAAGAGAGAATAAAAGAATAGGAATTAAGAAGACAAAAGATAACGATTGACATTGCATTCAAAGCCAAAAGGAAACAACAAGCGAAAATTTCGGAAGAAGAAACTGTTTACATAGAACTTACGGTTACATCTAGCTAAATACATAGTAGGAACACCAGACCAGATGAGACAGTGATATTCAATGTATAGACAAATTGTAAAACTATAAATGTAAATAAATATAGATTCTGGCGAGAAACATTGTCTAGCAGGATTAGATACAGTAAACCAACGTTCCTAGCAGCAGACCTAGTGTTCATACTCCCCCTCTCTTCCGAGGAGGCCTTTTGGTTGACGGTCTTGAGGTGATAAGAATAAAGTTGTCTTTCTCTCTTTCTTCTGTCGGCCATATGATTGCTAATCGGTTTTTGGTTCGGAGGTAAAATGAGAACTTTAAGAAAAGGGATTTTAAGCTTATCTATTAAACACGTTGACGTGTACGTTTTTAACTAGCCAGTGGGGTCGTTCTATCAGCCCCACTGGGGAGCAAGTTCCCTGCAAACGAAATTAACATGTCTGCATTCGCCAACATGTAAAACTTAACTCCGCTGAAATCACTTTCTCTCTAAACTTCCCACGCTGGTTTTACCCAATCAAAAAGAAACTTCCTTTGTTTTGTCTACCATCTGTCCTTAAGGTCAAAATGAGGAAATCAGAGGAAAATAAAATTCTTTTAAAAAATAATAGTCTGCTAGACTATTATCTAACACTAGCAATTGATTCGATATAGTTTTCCACTTCATGTTAACGGAAAACGTTATCCCGAGAAAGTGCAATGATGGAAAGCAAAAAAACAAGCTCTCTCACAGACGATTAAAAGTCATTTATTACCTCAGTTAACAAGAGATTATAAATCATTTGTGAGATCAGCTGCCATTTTGAGTTTATCGAACTGATCAGACTTACTACTAAGACAGTAGTTGTGTCATCAGCATAGATATCAAATTGAGAGCTGATGCCATCAGGAAGGGCCAATACTTCTTCCATGTTTATTGAACAGGAGTAGAGGGTTATTCCTTGTTTCTTGTTTAGGATATGCTTTACTGATTCCTTTTTTTTTGTGGCTTTAATTATTTAATTCTCTTAACTCTTTTGTGATCTAATTGATCATAGTTGCGACTTTTTATTACCGTTGGCAGTTTTCTGGTTGTTGCATTACCAATGGTAGTAAGGAGCCCGAACTTTTGGTAGTGCTTACAGTTCCATAATATCTGGATAATTGCAGTATCAACCCTGAGACTACATTATGCTTTAGTCTTATCCACCTTCTAGTTGGTTTGTATTGCTATAGACAATGGATATTGGTAATTATTTGGGCTTTTTTATCCTTAAATATTCTTAAAATCCTTGTTGCAATAATTTCTTCTGGCGCATACGAAATAATCAAAGACTGAATGTCTCCAATTTTCCGATCGTTAAAATCTACTTAATCTCATTAATTAAATTCCAATCTATTTTCATCCTCCTTCGTCAACCGGATATATCTTGCCTTTATATATACCTTCTTTCAATCGAATCTATTCATAGGAAAGGGAGAAAAAAGTCACATACGATAGGAAGTTATGGAAAGCCATGTCCTGAAGGAACGCGGCACATAGAAGTGTCACATTGGAATTTAAGTAGTATTATTTGTCTGAATTTCTAGGACGACGAGTTATCATTATTTCCTTTATTCACATACGGACTACTGTCCTCATCTTATTGGCCTTCACCAAAATATAGACCTGTGATTCTCAGCCACTGTGCCGCGACATATTGGTGTGCCACGCGATCCTCTTAAGTGTGCCGCGAAATATTCTCACGGCATCCATATATATATATATATATATATATATATATATATATATATATATATGGGGTGTAAGTAGTATTGATAGAGCATTAGTATTTGAATAAATTAACAAGTATTAAACTATTTTTCAAATAATTCTTTTCACTGTGTTATTTCTAATATTGGGCTTCAGTTATATGAAGAAGAAGAATTGCACGCCATTTTTAGTGATCGAGGTCTCAAAATAAAACATTCGACGGTACCCATTAATACATTTTGGATTTCAATATAAAAGGAATATACCACATTAATTAAAAAGGCCTTTTCAGTTTTATTCCAATTTTCTACTTTTTATTTCTGTGAATTAAGCTTCTTAACCCTAATTAACATAAAAAAAATAAAAAGCGTGAAAGACTACGTTCAACTGAAGAAAAATGAGGGTCTACTTATCGAAACATTCGACCAAACATTTAGGAAGTCACGAAAAAACACTAGGGCACAGGTTTCATAGTAAATAAACTGCACAAATAGTTAAATACAAACATTGAAATAAAGAAAGTTCATATTTGTGTGTGTATTTATTTTTAAATCTATGGTTTTATTTCATAACAATTAACTGTATACCCTTTAAAAATTTTCTAAGTGTGCCTCGTGATATTTTCATTTGCTCTTGGGTGTACCGTTGCTTAAAATGGTTGAGAAATACTGATATAGATTCTTGTCGGCCGAACGAAGCGGTTGAGGCAATAAGTTACTTGCTGGAGTGTATTTTACAAGTAAGTGAATCTATAAGTGGTGCTGATTGGAATAGGAATTAATGTGAAACTTGATGGAAAACGTCTGAATAGACAAGCTAAATAATTTTGATTTTACTAGCATGCCAGAAATAAACAGGGATCAAATTTTTATAGTGGGCTGTTGGAGTAACGAAAAGCATTTAATTACAATAGCTTTAATTAACATCTGGAATTGTCTGGGCTTAAACTTACAAATTAACAGGGGTTTAATTATCGGGGAAACAAATATCACCCACACCGCACCGCTACACATCGCTAGAAAAACGATAATTGAAATAAAGCAAGTGATAGGTCGGATTTAGGCCCAAATTCGGTAACGGAATTTATATGTTTTAATACCACCGTTCATTCTGCTTTAGTTGTCTAAGGGGTTCAAGAATTCTCATTCCCCGTCGGTATGTGACCGTTCTAGATAATATAGACGCATGCAAATCGACTTTAATCCAACACCAGAAGACTTACTGCCATATCATGATGAAACAGTGGTTCTCGTACGATCACCGAAGTTAAGCACCTAGATGGGTGACCGCTTGGAAATGTCAGGTGCTGTAAGTTTCGATGTGCGGGTGATGTAATAGATAACGGCTCAAAATTGCAAACTGGAGTGCTGAGTTCCAACTCCAGTCGAGTTCATTATATTCACTTACGAATAAATACCCTTAGAAAAATACGAATTCGCCTCTCCTCTCAGCTGCAAGTTAATTAGTAGGACTTGTATAATTAAATCATTATTATCTCTCCAAAATTCTTATAAAGTAAATATAATCTCTGACTTCAAATAACCTGCAAAAAGTTGATAAAAAACAAACTAACACCAGAAAGAAACGTATTCCCCATAAATAGAGAGCAGAGAGAATTGGATTACCGACCTTGACGATAATCACATGCGGTGCGATATTTGAAAAGATCATTCCTCTTTTCCCTTTGACTTTCGGGATGGCAAGACACGTTCCCTTTTGCTCCGGTAGACACGAGGCATGAAAGTACTTCAGAGACACTGACTGAAGATTGTATTGAACTGTTCATAATTTTAACTTTCTTTCTTTTCCTTCTGTAACATGTCTTGTTAAAACATTTATTAATTGTTATTCGTTTGAATTCCATGTCCTGTGCCCTTTTTTTCTCAGACTCACATGAGTTCACAAAATATTGTATGCGGGACAAATATACCATAAATGATAATACTTTCCATTCACGCAACAAGAGCAGCCACACCGGCAAACGAGATGATGAAGCCATTTACAGTCAGTCGAGACGAAATGTAACAGAGCATAAAACAACTACCCTACTTCTCCGCCTAACTTGCAACATAGTGCTGAGAAAATTTGTACAACAAAAGAAATTTTCCCTAGTCTAATATGTTTTTGTTTGCAAACTGTTAACAGTGCGAAAGTTTGGAAAAAACAATTTTATCTACAAATCCGAAATCAAAATTCCCTGTTTGAATTGTTGAACCGATTGCCATTCACCTGTCCGGGGCATTTTAGCACTTGACGTGATGTAATCGTTAGCAAGCTTACCACACTAGATCAATTACGACTGAATAGTAAGTTTGACCCTCGCTGAGTGTTCCGCACTTTCGGTCCTGTGTCACATCTAAGCTACGCTTAAAAAATCATTTTTAGGCTCTTCGACGAAGTGTAATGATTAGCAAAATTGCCTCGTGAGATCAATTATGATTGAATAGGGAGTTTAGTCCTCACTGGATGCTCTGCACTTTCGGCCTTGTGCCACATCTAAGCTACGCTTAGAAAATCACCATGTTACTCTAACGGGGTATAATTGTAAGCAAGCTTGTCCCACTAAATCTATTACGTCTGAGTAGTGAGTTAGATCCTCACTGGGTGCTCCATACTTTCGATCTTGTGCCACATCTAAGCTACAATTTGAAAATTACCACTAGACCGGAATATTGTTGTTCTTACTAGCACACATAACGGCCATTGTTAAGTAGACCACAGAATTAGAAAGGGTTAAACTGATAATTGTAACTTGACAAACTTTTCTGTTTAGGTTTCTACATTAAAAAGTCGGTTATCTGTTCTGAAAATCGATTCTTTCTTTATTTAAGTTTTGACATTTCAAGTTGTGTATTGATGTGGTGACCACCGTAGCGAGAGGCTAAGAAGACTGGGGTGTGAAAGCGCGGATGGTGAAGTTATGCAACAAGACAATAATCAGTATTAACATTTGGATTCTTGTCTTATGATAATATGTAAATATCTTGAGTAATTGTGAAACTTTTCCATGAGTGCCAGACATAATACACGCTTTTGATATTTTGATTTAAAAAAAAACATTTTTCTCAATTTACATCAATCAGAGTCAATATTTACAAATGAGCTGATTAGATTTATTCGCTTTCGGCATCGACAAAAAGCAGAATTGATATTAAATCGTTAGCAGCTTTTTTTATTATCTAGATTTACCTAGTTTAAGAAATAACAGGTATAAAAAAAAAGTCAAAAATAAAAACGATTTGGAAATAAATAGAAAATATCTGTCAGTATGGGAAAATCCTCGCCAATATCGGATTAACACTAATCAATTGTCATTTCTATTTCACAGGACCGCATAGATTTATGCGTTGGATTTTTTTTCTTCTTTTTTTAGATTAAACTGTGCCGGATTTTTCATCAAATTTGTTTGTTTTCGTTCCAACAAATTTTAAATCTCTTTAACATTTACATTCGACGAAAACCTCTTTTTCAACTTTTGCGTTGATATATGATTATAAATCCCGATATTGTTTATTCTATAATAAAACACAATGTGACTTTACGCAGTTCTCGGTCAATCGGTCACACAACCTGATTTCCTCTATTTAGTAATGAGGAATTTATGCAATAATGGTACAGGTAATAATGGTACCGGTAAAAATGGCACAAGTGGAAAAAGTCTCCATTTGATAGTAGTTGATCTCATCTGTTCCATATACCTGTATCCTTGGAAGCAAATCTTCTCTTTTCCTTTATTACTTAATATGACTTCCATGATGGAGTTGTGGTAGAGACACTTAGATCAATGGTGTCTACTTGACGGTTCCCGGACAACTGGACAAGAAACAAATAAACAAACTGTCTTCTGATTAGAAATTTAACTTTAAATAGCTTAAAATTAAACAGCTGTTGATGTTTAATTTTAAGCTCGTTAAAGAGTGTTTGTCATTTGGGTCATTGTTTTCTTGTTTTCACTTGTGTCATTATTACCGTTTACCAGTAATGAGATATTCCGTTATAAGAAGAGCTTTTACTCGTCACAAATAAGCGAACACGCCTCGTGTTACTATAACAAAAGATCATCTCATTATTAAATTGACAAAATCAAACTGTTAATATATTACTTTTAATTTTTGCTTCATGTTAGCTTTCTTTGGAGATTTTTGCTTTTATTGATTTCAAAAGCAGAATTCTTACTTGCAGACAGCAGCAGAGTTAATTGCATCGGTAACAATGAGCAGAATACTCATACAGAAAATAAAGCCAGTGCAATTTCAGAATTACTTATAAATTTCCATCATTTCTTGTCAATATGGGTAATTGTCTATCTATATTATATATCATGGACCTCCATGACACGGGAAAACGTAGCTCTCCCTAAATCAAAATTATATATATATATATATATATATATATATATGTGTGTGTGTGTGTGTGTGTGTGTGTGTGTGTGTGTGTGTTAATAAATACGAAAGGAAAACATGTATGTGCGTGCGCGTTTTCTTAATAAACAAAAGTGAGTCAATGTAGTTATTGTTGTTAAATCTTTTATTTGTTTAGATTTATTTATTATTTTTATATTAATATAATTATTAATTATTATATTATTTTAATTTGATAAATTATTTATGGACTTATTTCTTCTAGGTTTTAATTTAAAAGTTTTCTTTTAATTTTTAAATAAAGTTCATGATCATGTCTGTTGGCTTGGCAAAGAAGTATTTCTTTTAGGTAAGGAGATATTTGGAAAAAATGCAAAAATTCTGGGGTGCAGGTTAACATTTTGTCAAGACTCAATAGCAACACTCAGGAATATTAAAAGAGAAAATAACTTACTTAGACGGGAAGTCTAAGTAAGTTATTTTCTCTTTTAATAAACGCGATATTCTTTACATCAAAATTGTAGTTAAACATATTTTATAATTAAGGCATTAGATTTATTACTTCTGTATATGATTAAGCATTGAATTACATCACTTAGCATCCTCCATAGTTTATCTTCACTTTCACAATTAACCTTTAAAATATTTTTGAGCGTTCTGAAATTTTGAAAAATTTTTTACTTCTGTTTATGAATACATGTTTCAAAATAAAATCCTTACATTTGCCTTGATAAAGTCTATCAGAGAACGAAACGCGTTGGTAAAGAAAAAGTTTTCCTTTTGTTTTTATTCACATTGTCTTTTTACAGATACATTTTATTTATATCCAGATTTTTCATACATACATGCGCGCATATATATATATATATATATATATATATATATATATATATATATATTACCTAACTCACCTGGTCGATATATTTTAATGGACCTACTTACAACAGCACTGAACTTCTGGCTACTCATTGGTCCCTACTTCTGGTATCTCTATCTCAACCTAACTCACCTGGTTGATTAGCGTTAATGGACCTATTTACAACAGCCCTGAACTCTAAGCTACACTATTGTCCCTACTTCCGGCATCTCTCCTGTCAACCTAACTCACCTGGTTTAGTAAATTGCTGCATGTATATCGTCCAGACTCAAGCGACCTACTCCGTACATTTCGGTTAAAATACTACGGAAGTTTAATTTAAATGTCCGGTGTTGACGTTGTGTAGTTGCTGGTCAAGTCCAATGGTGAACCTTCCGTAGCTTGATGCGAGGAAATGTTTGCGTATGAATTTAATGAATATTTTCCTATGTTTGTTTTTACGTTTGTGTTGTACGGTGGGTTGAACCATATAATGTTTCTTTTCATATTGGCCTTTTTTTTTAGCTCTGTGGTGCTCATATGAGCGTTGTCCTATATTTTTGAAACATTTTATGATTGCTTTTCTGTTTTTTTTTTTTTTTCTGTTACTGTTTCTTAAGATTATGAGGCCGTCGTCTCTGAAGAGGTCTGTATCATTTTTATGGATTATTTTACTTAGTTCGTGTAGCAATTTTATACTTATAAGCTCACAGGTCTCTGGACAATCAAAGCTTCCCATTGTAATGTCAAATGTTCGTTCTTTCTTATCCACGCATTTTCGTTGTCGAATAATAGTGATTTTCGGGAATGTTTAATAATTTCTATTTCGTTTGTGCTTATTTTTATTTGTTCTTGAGCCAAGGAGATCGCCTTATCCAGTATGGGTTCTGTTATAGAAAGGTAAAATATTTTATAACTAGTTGTATGAATTGGTAATTTTGTTTATTTATTTATTTATTTATTTTTTTGGTTGTGGAACGAGTCTATATTTGTTCTTGTGTTTCAACACTGATTTATTCCTAACGTCATCTTTAGTTCTGAATTAATTCTTTCTAGTATTATTTTACTTATTTTATCTTGTTCAATTTGATTGAGGTTATGAGTCTGGATGTTGGGTTTGTTCTGAAATTTTCTTTGTGCTCTTTTAATGCGATAAAGGCTTGTGATTTAGCGATGCAATTTATTCGGTCGTCTCGGTCTAACGTTTGGGCGATTTTTTTAGCTTCCTTTAGCTTGATTGTTTTAGCTTTCTATTTTTTTTCTTTTAATTTTAGTTTATATGCAGATGATGATGGGATGAGTATGCTTTTAGGGAGAAGTCGAGGATAAATTTTTCTATATTCATAATAGGTTATAAATGTAACGAAAATGCTCTACTGTTTATCAGGAATTAAATATGATAAAAATATAGTTTAAGTTATGGTATATTAATGAATTAAAGTGCTCAATATTAAGGATAGAGCGTATGTAAATATAAAATGTACATTGAAGTCAACACCCAGCGGTAACTGTTTGTTTCATGCTTAAGTGCAATCGTCAGACCATGTGCGCTGTGTTTTTGCTCGACTATTTATATATACAAGTCAGTGGTGCAATACAGGTAAGCCTATTGTATTATTCTAACAGGTATTTAGGTGGGCGGTAATGGTTATGTTTCCGATTATTCTATGCGCTGTTGAGTGGAAATAATTTCTGATTCGGATGCAGTTTTCTGGCTATCTTATAGTGTTGTTTCCTTAAATGCTACTTTTTCACTGTAATCAGAATAGATACTTTTAAAACTTGTTATAATTTCAGCTTTTTAATATAAATTTTGTTCGATTTGATTATATTTTGTGAATCTTAATTTGATTATATTATGTCAAGAATTAAAATTAATGAACTATTTTGTCTTTAAGTCGAAAGAAGATATTTCGACTAGATGTTATTCGATAGTGTACCAAATCAAATCGTTTGGGACTAACATATATAACAAAAAAAAACCTGCCGAGTATTTGATCTACGCCCATCGCTACAAGTTCGGTTCTTTTCACAGTAGCTTACTAAAAGTGTATTTATTGACAAAAGCCTATTACTATATGTTAAAGAAAAATCTAGGGCAGGGCTTCCCAACCTGGGTGAAATTGCCCAACGGTGGGTGATTTCACTTGTTGGGTGGGTGATTGAAAATTTTGGAGGGCGATATAGGATTTTGGGTATTTCAAAAATATTTCAACATATGCAACCCGAAAAAATATTCAAAGGAGATATGCAAAGAACTTGTATAAAAAAAATTTAAAAAAACAAACCAGAAGGCTAAACGGAAATAACTGAGTCCCATTCCTTGATAAGATCTAAATATCCTCACAAACAAGGAATATTTAGCTATTTTCTATACTTTTGAGAAGGGTCATTAACATTCACATAGTTCTTCAGACGAAATAACATTTTTGGGGGATATAAATCAGATAAGGGGAAACCAAGAACAAAAAATATTTGTTAAATTTTTATTAGTTGCTAATAATGTATATTCTTTTTAATTTTATAATTATGAATAATTTTTTGTGAACACTTGCAATGCTAAACATAACCATGAAACTTACTGTTATGGGATCTTACCCATAATAATAATAATGGGCAATTCCATACTTAATAAATACTGCGCCTCAGGAGTAGGCAAAGAGTCAGTAGTTCTAGTCGAGTCAGTAGTTCAAGTTGAGTCAAGAGTCGAGTCAGAGGCAGTCCGAAACAGAGTCGCGTTCAGACAATTACTGCAAGACATTGGAATAGTGATACTGGTCGAGACTACATTGTTCTCTCTACTAAACCTGATTGTTCATACTAACACTTCTACTTCTCTGTATATATTCCTGTTTGTAATATATCTGTGTTATTTCATACCTGTGTTCGAGTTCTTCTTTATTGGTTCTACCTTGGACTATCACCGTGGTACAAGGAACCGGACCATAACACTTACTTTGACCACAAAACTAAATTATATATAGTCAATGGTCAAGTTTCCTTTCATTTGTTCTTTAATATGGTAGCAGTCAATTTTATTTGCTGCTTCCATTTGGTATTTTTTATATTATAAAGTTAGTTTATGAACCAGTAACAAAGATCTACAAAGACAGGAAATTGTGGAGAGCCATGATCACCTATGTCTTGAAGGGACGTTTTATATAATAAAAGAAAAAAACCTTAACCAAACAATTTTGGTATGATTTTGAATATTTTCTATATAGATTGGTGGTGGAAAATTTTTTCTTGTGAAAGTCAATGATGACGCAAAAAAAGGTTGAAAACCCCAAATCTACAGAATATGTTTTTTTCAATGATCTGCATCAGGGCTTCTCAACTTGGTTAATATCACCCACCAGTGTGTGATTTCAACTGTTGAGTAGGTAATGAACAAGTAAACAGAAAATGATGGGTGATTGTAAATTTAAAAAGGTATTTCAACATATGCTACTTGAAAACAAATATTCAAAGGAGATATGCAAAGAACTTGTATTAAAAAAAAACCAGGAGGCTAAACGGAAATAACTGAGTCCCATTCCTTGATAAGATCTAAATATCCTCACAAACAAGGAATAGTTTGCTATTTTCTATAGTTTTGAGAAGTGTCATTAATATTCACATAGTTCATATAAATATAAATCAGATAAGGGAAGACCAAGAACAACAAAAAAATATTCGCTGTATTTTTATTATTTGATAGTAGTGTATATATTTAATTTTATAATTATGAACAAAAATTGTTTAATTTTTTGTCGACACTTACAACACTAACACTAATCATAAAAATAACTTTAACCATAAAGCTAAATTATATATATTGTTTTCAATGGTCAAGTTTGCTTTGTTTGTTCTTTAATATGATAGTAGCAGTAGCAGCCACAGCATCTCAGCGTTATTTGTTACCTCCCTTTCGTATATTTTGCTACATCATAATCAGCTTATGAACCAGTAACAAACTTTTACCAAACAATTTTGGTATGCTTTTGATTATTTCCGATGCAAGTGGGAGGTGGAAGGTTGTTCCATGTGAAAGTGGGCGATGATGCAAAAAAGGCTGGGAACCCTTAATATAGGGTATCTTCACCCAGGTAAATGACTTTGTGTTTAATATGTAAAATATTTCATTTTAATCATAAATATATGCACGGTGCGCCAGGGAAATTGTTGTCTAAATTACGCAAAAATGAAAATAACACTGACATCTCATTTTAACAGATATATTTACCAAAATTACAAAAAAAATATCTTGAAACACTAAATTTATTTAATGAAATCGCCATTGGCTTCAATCACGGCCCCCAGGCAACTTCTGAATCTCCTGCAACTCTTCTGAACGGTCTCCTTGTTCAAGTTGTTGAATGTCGCCATAATCCTTGCCTTCAGTTCATTTTAGGAGTTTTGGTGGTCTCTCGCTCAACTGCACTCCACACATAATAATCAAGGTGGTTGTAGTCTGGAGAGATAGGTGACTAGATTTAAAAGGTGAGGTGGTCGCAGAAATTGTCTGACAGCCATAACTGGGTTCTCATGTTTGTGTGGCACGGTGCAGAGTCCTGTTGCCAGACACAGGGTCATCCAGCAGCCACCCTCTTGATTCAGAGCACCACTGCCTCCTCAAGGCACTTGATGTAGGCCTCTGTGTTGAGTCTGAAGCCCTGTGGGAAAATGAATGGAGTCATAACGTCGCCATCACTAGTGATCACTACAAACACCTTCGTAATCACCATTAGACTCATCCAATTGTTTTCAAATCTTCTGCACTGTCCTCATATTGACACCCAAGCAGTCTGAAATGTTTATATTGGAGCTTCCGGCGTGAATGCCAAAAAGTACAGCATGTCGTTTCCAAATTTCTGGTGGAGTGAATTGCGTCATGGAGCTCTTTTTCTCACAGACGGTGCCCAACTGACCCTAGTATACTGTGCAGTCGACAAAATCAAAAACAAACAACGCACTTGAGCGAAATTAAAAATATAAAATGGTGACAATTTACCCATCGCACCCTGTATAGTCTTTTCTCCAACAAACAGCATTTTGTACATCCCCGATCGTATTTATATACGTTCTCTAGTCAAATTCGCATCTGCGCCTGAAAAAAAATGTTTAGTTGGTCACGTGATTCGTGAGGAAACGTTCTCTTCAGCTAATCACGTTTTGTTACTGAATAGTAGAGATGTGCCATTGGTCAATATAAAGCAGTATGTCAGATTTGCCACGTGAATGAACGAGGGTCATATCGAAGTAAAAAGTGAAAAAAAGAATTTACAATACCTTTTTTTTAAATGTTAGACATGTGACGTAATATCATTTTCGTTAATCTTCTCACAGAGGAAGAGTTTTTTTTTTTCTTTCTCTGGCATTTTGCTGTCGGTCGGTCGCCCTGAACGATCCTCATCTTCAGCTGACATTTGAATTACGCGTGCCACTCAAAAACTTATGTTCGGCATAATGTTCGCCAAAAATCTGGGAATCATTTGAAACGATATAATGACGGCTTGGGAATTCTACGATACCTCCCCATATATATTTCACGACGACAATATTACACATATCGGATTCAAGCACTATTGCACAATATTTAAAAGAAAATTCCTGTCCACGTTCACGTTTTAGAGAAATATTAATTGACAATACATGTATACTCCATGAAAATAAAAAAAACTTCAAATTCTTGAAGCGCTCTATATAATAAAAATACAACCAATGCTAAATAAGATTAATTATGAGTATAGTAACAATGTTTTAAAATGCCTATAAAAACAATGTTTTGGGATACTCAAATTGTAAACATTTTTTTAATTCTAGGTTGAGTATTTTAAAACATTAATAATAAAAAATATATAAATTAAGTTACCTCCCTTACATATTCTTAACGTTAATTTCTAAATTGTCTATAATGAAGTGCATTTCATGCGCATTTACAAAAATATTCACAACTATCAATTACATTATATTTTTATCTTAGCAATTCACCCCGAAGATGATCATGGATGAGATTGAAAGTACTTGAAAAAAATAAAAGGAATAAGAAAAACTACGGCGTCTTTTTTAATCAGTTTAATAATAACACTAAGAAATCGATCCGTGAATTTGAAAGGATTAAAATAAAAAATAGACATATGTCTAATTTATTCAACCAAACCTGCTTGAATGAAGATATACTGCCTAAATATATATATATATATATATATATATATATATATATGTGTGTGTGTATGTATGTAAGTAAATGTACAATTGGATACTGAGTGGCCGCAGTTTGTTTCATGCTTGGATGCGCTCTACAGGCCTGGAGATGCGTTTAAGCATGAAACAGACTGTCGCCGTTTATTGTTGACCTCAGTGTCCAATTTTACATTTACATACGCTCTATCTCTTATATTGAGCACTTTTAACCATAAATATAGCATACCGTAAAACGATATTTGATATGTTTCGCTGCACGGAAGTGGTCTAAAGAAAATCTTTTTTTTTCTGATGACGCTGATTAATGAAAGATGTCTTTAGTTTTCCAAAATGTTTTAAATATTTACCATTTCGTCGGATTCTCAGCCAAATAAAAATCATGTAATATCAGGTCCCTTATCTTATGACAGCCTCTTCTTTGTGTTTCACTCTTCATCGCGGAAACAGTAAGCAGAAACGTGAACTGATTTTTTTTTATTATTATGAATACTTCATTTCTCAAAATGAAGCCCAATTAATTACATTTGGCCGCATGTCTTAAACGTGTCATCTTCCAAGTTTATCCTGGTTGACCGCTTTTTATTAAAAGAAACTTTGTTGTTTATATATAATCAATAAATTAATAAAAATCCAATCCATTTATCTCTCGACCAACTTCAAAGTTTCACGGACACACTGGACAAGTTAAAGCTATAATAACATGATAATAGATTTACCTGACTCTGATGAGCGGTACGTTCGCGAAACTTTGAAGTCGGTCGAGAGATAAATCGATTTAACCTTTATTAATTCATTGACTATTGCCACTCTAGTTCTTTGTTAATCACTTCCTTGACCAAAATTCTAGTAACTATTTTTTATGTATTTTGATAGGTGCTATTGATTTGTATTATATATACCGGGCGTCCCCTCAAAATTGACATCATTTTGTATCTGTAACAGTGAGTTGGATTGTCTTCCGCTTCTATCTTAATTCTGAAATGTGTTCTCCTGTACACCCTGTAAGTGTTATCGATAATTTTCCTTTTGCTTTTTACAATAAGGTTCACCATGTGCAAATCCCGGGTTCACTCGATGTAGGGGGTTAAGTTAGTGGGTAGTTTATAGGGATAAGGCGGAAGATAACGGTTAACTCTAGACTTGAACACGTTAAGATTGTAGTGATCGAGGAACATCCACTTAAAAAAAGAGAAGCATATCATCAGATGGGCATTCTCACAGTTCTTTAAGGCTTTGAAATTGACAGAAGTCTTTGCGTCCAATATTTCGCTGATAATGGACAGTTTCGCAATGAAACCAAAGATGGCGGACTTAGATTTGATGAGCTTGGTTTCATCACCTTGCAGTTGGAGGTTCAGGTTGTTGAACTTCGCGTGAATGTCAGCCAAGTAGACAACATGAGGCTTGATGGCTGCGAGTTGTTCTGCAAGCGAACGAATCCACTGACTAAGAATTTAACGATAGAGGTAAAGCGCGAGAAAAGGAGAACAAGGAAGTTTCCTTTAGAAAGCCATTGCACTTTTGTGTGTTGTAGGAGCCTCTCAAATTATTCATTGTTTTCAGAACACAACCGTTTGAAAAGTCGCGAATTCAATTGATTTTGTTCACATCTGCAATCACGGTGGTCAGAGAAGTGTTTAGACTTGGAGCGATGTTTTTGGCGACTAAATGTTGTCGATAGATGATGCAGTGAATGATCATAACGTTCGGGAGTGCTTGCTTGAGAAATGCGATGAAACCACAGTACCACCCAACCATAGTGAAGCACAGTCTGTTGTATATGATAGAATGTTTTTCATTGGTATTTCTTTCTGCTTTGTGCATAAGCCAAGAGCAGAGATTCGCTGTTGGGCAAAGTTGATTCGTTTTTTTTTTCAGTATCGCCGGCTATTTTTTCAATGCGCCTCTGTACGATATTATTGCTCAAAGAGATAAGCTTTCAAAACTGGTTCAGGTATTTCTGTCGAACATTTGTCATAACTTCACGAATGACTGGAGCGATCAAAGTTTCCCTATTCGTACGGGCTTTGCCTGCCTTGGCAATGAGAGCAATGTTTTAAGAAGCGTGTAGCCGACCGTGGGTTTACGCGTTATTAAATTAGGAACACGTGAGTTTATTCCTGCTAGAAGAAGGTCCACTACAAGAACATGGCAGACTCAGAGATTGAATCCACGATAAAGAAGTGTAAAGAAAACCATCAAGACCGATATATATATATATATATATATATATATATATATATATATATATATATATATATATTAACAAATATATGTATTAGGCAACAAAATTTACAATGGAGATAGACATTAACATTTTTGTTTGTGTGTGAACGTAAACAGTTTGTATTTTGGTGAAAGTTCGTACGTACGTGTATGTGTGTTTCATGGCGTTTTCCCACAAGTGTACAAAACGCAGATCTCTACGAGAGATCACATTTTTAAATGTGTCCGCTGAAATGCAAAGTAAAAAGAGAACGAGGCAAGAAATCGCCCAGTATTTATAGTGTAGGGAGAGAAACCCCTAGTGAACAATTAGTGAATTAAGGAGGAGTTAACTCCGACAGCGTATAGGCCATTGTTATTGTTATGTGCCACAGAGGCAAACATGTCAAGTTTTGTTCTTGCCACGTTTGTCACGCAAGTCTTTGAAATAGCTCACATCTTTATCGGCTTTATTTGGATGCAACTTCTTTAAATGTTTACTCAGTCTCGAAGGCTTTATGGATTCGTTTGAGAATGCCTTCTCACATATCAGGTAAAACGTCAATTTCTAGTTATGAAGTGATGGAATAAAGCCGTATTTCAAATATTCGACATTATATTGTCGGCATTTCTTCTTCGATCCTGCGTCTGTCATTGTCCATCTCCTGATCCTAGAATGCAGAAACAGAGAGACGTAGAAAACAGAAAATGCGGAGAGAGATTTATAGACAGTAGTCGGATTATTGCAGGGAGGGAAGGGAGCGCCGAATAAATGTGCAGATGACTAACCTGCCTGCCTGCTTAAGTCTGCCTGCTACCACCTTCATCGATTGATCCTATGCAACTACCTGTAGAAGACGGCTGTTAAATTGAGTTTGGTGTTTTTTTTATGGACCCGCACGTCTGCACGTGGGCATTAGTCATTTTACGCACGCCATTTTCGAGTTACAGTGAGCACTTGGAAGCCGGATTTCACTGACACTTGTGCTTCCGGAAGTCAGCGAACATCAAACCATCTTGGTTGCAATTGATGCAAGAATTAATACACTTCAAGTATTGCGACATAATGTGGTAGCGCTGGAGGTATTACTCGCCATTATACTTGATGGACATTTGAATAAAATTTCGTGGTATGTTTCATCAAAATCATTTTTTCAAATTTTTCTGCATATTTATGTCATTTTGTCGTTCCCATTACGAAGATCTCGTCAAGGGAATTAAGGCATACGTGATACTTAAACGTTTTCATTTTTGTTAGCCTTTTGTAACTTGTCTTTCCACAACCTTTTCTCAAGTTTTACTCCATTACCCCCACAAACGATCAACGTCTCCCTAACTCCCTCCTAACTTTTCAGCGCGTCCTTGGAAACTCTCACCTCCCTCCAGGAAGAGCAGTACCGCCCACTTTGGGAACCAGTGGTAAATAGGAATTCCATTTGAGGTCGAGTGTAAGTTTAAAGCGCAATACCCTCTCAAGGCACGGTGTCTCCTCGAGGGGACATCCGTTCATCGTGACTGGCGATGGTTCGAATTCTGATCGCCGGTGATAGAATGTAACCAGATTGGTTTTAGAGGTATTGAATGTAACCAGCAAGTTTTTTCCCCATTGGGAAGTTTGTGCTAGATTGGAAAACAGGTCATCTGCCAATCTCTGATCGCCAGTACTTTTAGAGGTGCGCCCGTATATCATCGGCATAGACGTTTACAAATAATCGGAGTATATTCTTAGATCATTTATGTAAATCAGAAAGAGGGTTGATCCGAGAAGTGACCGCTGAGGGTCGCCTGCGTTAACCGCCAGGGTCTCGGAAGTCTGGATGTTGATAACTTAAGGAATGATTTTCTAATAGAGAAAACCCATTCAGTGATTCCATAGCTGGAGAGATTGGATAGCAAACATTTCTGCCACTCCTTGTCGAAGGCCTTCGAGATATCTAATGCTATGGTCCTTACGGTATGTGTCGTCAAGGGCCTCACTAATTCTGTGTGTAATGATACTTAGGCCATCAGCAGTGGATCAGGCTGATCGAAACCCATACTGATCGTCGCACAAGAGGTTGTTCCTATCAAGGTTCTCAACAATCTTCTTGTTGATTAAGGCTTCAAAAAGCTTATTAATGATACTGAGGAGACTAATGGGTCTATACTGGGATGGAAGGATCGATTGCCCGCGTTCTTGAAGACCAGACATACGTTTGTTACCTTCCACATGGTTGGTAAAGATTGAATAACTTTACTAGAATCGGGGATGATATTCGACCACTGGAATTTTGTCTTGGCCAGTGGCTTTTTGCGGGTCGAGACTTTTGAGAAGTCTAAAGACTTCTTTTGATGAAATGCGTATATTACTAAAAGATTGATTTTGTTTTTTAAATTTGGATACTTATTTCTCCCAAAGTACAAGAAACAGAGCTGATCTCAGCTTCTTCTAAAAGAAGAAAATCCAACGCTCTAATTTTGAACCTAAACTTAAGATTTAAACTTGTTTCCTCAAAAAACGGTAATGATTTTGCGGAAAAATATTTTCTGCCATTAATTATCATGTCAAACCCCAACTTTCAAATTGAGTACAATACCGCAGTTCTAAAATCGACCTGTCTTACACTTCCACAACAAAAGAGAATCACCGTCAATACACCGAGATATCGAAGAACCGGAAATATTAAAATCTAGAGTGTAATCTTCACTAACCAAATGAACAGAAAGAATGAGATAGACTCAGACGGAATTGTAACAGAGATGCTGGCAGGCTTAGATGATTTCGGCATAGACAAGATTACAGAAAGAATAAATTAAATCTACAACAGTGGTGATATACCGGAAGATCTATTTTCATAGTACTGTTTAAGAAGCCATGTACAAATGAATATGAATATCAGACAATCAACCTAATGAGCCACATAACAAAACTTATCATCTGAATTCTAATGAACAGAGCACACAGTAGAATCAAACCGAAAATAGGACACGAACAGTATGGGTTCGTCAAAGAGACTGGAACAAGGAACGCAATATTTATGCTCAGAATATTATCAGAAATAGCAATACAAATGCAGAAAGATGTGTACCTGTGTTTTATAGATTATGCAAAAGCGTTCGATAAAGTACGTCACAAAGATCTATTGGAACTGCTTAGTAACTTTGACATATTTAGGAACGATATTAGAATAATCAAGAATATATGCTGGCAGAAAACGACCTGCATACGGATAGAAAATGAGTTCAACAGATATACAAAAATAGAAAGGAGTGTGAGACAAGAATGTTTCTTCTCACCGGACGTATTCAACCTATACAGTGAGGCAATTCTGACGCTTTGTCCCCCAATAAATTCAAATTATTAAATAACTCGTCCACCTGTCGTAACGCCACGGTTAGCAAGCTCATCTTGAAATCCATTTGCTAGGATAGATAGATTCCCAGTGACAATCGAATTATTAAGACCCCCAGTGAGGATCGATCTTGTACCCAACTAAACTAAACCTAATAAATATCTTGAACTTGTCTAAAAATAGTGTTGGTGGTTGGTATTTGAGCGTGGATAAAAGCCAGAATGTGAATTCTAATTCTCACACGTGAGCTTATCCTACTTGGCGCTACAAATCTTCCTTACTAATTTTAACGCGTTCTAGAAGAGAAAAGTCAAAAAGAACTTGTGTGGAACAACCTATTAAGAAACTAGGGGGTGTTTGGCATATATAGCGCACTCAGATGTAGATTCACCGTGTAAGCTAGGTAGATGAGAAGAAAAAAAAACAGGAATAACTGCCCCTATTCATAACGAGAAGTCTGGAAGTGGACAAAGATAGCAATTTGGATTTAGAGATGAAAGGATATGTTTTCACTTTTCCTCGGGAGAACGCTAATATTGAGAGAACTGCACTTGTCGATGGGATACTAAACAGTACTTCTTGTCTACACTGATCATTTTTTGAGGTGAGATTCACCCGGTACAATACCCGAGAGCCACTCAAAGTAGAGGATTGCAGAGTAAGAGGCATATTTTATGAAGATACGTGGGGAAGATAACGGTTAACCCTTGAATAAGTTAAGATTGTAGTGATGGGGAAAACATACTCCTTGAAGTCGATTCCACAAAGCGGTAGTTTACGAGAAACTTACTTCTCGTAAATATAAAATACAAATGGAAGGAGGGTGGTTCGCCACAATACGTGTAGTATGGCGGGTCCTAGCCTTAAAGGTTAGAACTGGTGGAATTAAGGAATGTAGTTTGTCTGATCACTTTCCATGGAAGTAGCGATAGAGAAGCGAGAGTTTTCTACATCTCGTCTGTGAGAGGGGAGTTACAAGGTGGAAAATAATTTGTCACCTACAAAGGTGCGGAGACGCTTTTGAATTCTATCGAGGCTGGCAAGTGATGACTAAGCAGTTCCTGTCCAAATATGACAGCAGTACTTTATTTTAGGCCAGACCTTGCATTTATAAAGGGAGAGGAGTCAGGTACTTACTGGAGTGATACAAGGAACCGACTATTAGTCCAGCATCTTTAGCAATGGCGATATACTTGAATGTCACTTAAACATCACATGGTCAAAAAGTTCTGAGTGCCACAGATCGACTCTCTAAATAAGTTATCTGAGTGTGCATTCTTTAAAATAACTGAAATCAAATCCAAGACTGTTTTTTTTTAAAGTTCTTCAGAGGTAGGTCTCTGCCAGTTTTTAAACTCGACTTTAACTCAGTTAAAACTTAGTAATTTTTTCTTTTTTTAATAGGCTTTCCTATCACCTGGTTCCTATTCCCCCTCCTCCTCTTGAACAGGAGTAGAAGCTCATCCATGGTTTCCTGTTCAGGAAGGGGTTCCGGTTCCTTTTCTTTTCTCGGGCCTTAATAGTGGTGCTGACATGATTTTTTGTGATCTGTGTGGATGGTGGCAACGTCTCTTCATACTGAGGGTACCAAGTTGGCAGTTTCTGGTTTCTGGTTTCTGTTTCCAACTGGGATTTAAGAGCCCGAACTCTTGCTTAGCTTCTTGAGAGGCTGCTCTGATCAAGTCTGATTATATCGGGGTTTTTGTAGTGCCATGTCGCGCATGGAAGGGTGTCTCTGCAAGCACCACCAGTGGGCAACCCTGAAAGCACACTATGTTGCAGTCTGTGCTAGTTCCCTTCCCGCACATGTTATCTTAGACCACCTACTGCTACTACTACCCTAGGCCTTTCTTTAGCAAAATAACACACCATGACTATAAGCAACCAAAGATATAAAATTAAACCAGCTCAATAAAAAATACCTAAACCCCTCAACTTTTCTTTCTCCAAAATTCGTGGTATTCGTACCAACTTTTGCAGTGTGGAAACTTTCCTCTTCGAAAAGTCTCTGGACATCCTTGCTCTCTGCGAAACTAATCTTAACTCTTCAGCCCCCACCTCTAATTTCTCGATTACTGGCTATATCCCGCTCTTTAGGAAGAATTCTGATGACCACATACAAGGCCTGGAAGTTTATGTCCGCGAACATCTCCCGCTCAAGTGAATTCTCTCTTGAATCTCCGGATCTTTCTTACATGTGTCTCCGTCTGTCTCTACTAAACACAGTCAGCTGTCTCTTCTTTTTCTGCCATTCCTCTTCCTCTCGTGACTGTTGTATGCTAAATAATATTTCCGATAATATAGACAAGGCCATTCCCCCAAATATTCACTGCAAATATATTTGTGTTCGTTGATTTTAATGCCCACCATACCAGATGGCTTAAACAGTCTGTCACTGACCTCACTCTGGCATCCAAACTCTGAACTTCCCAATTATTCAATCTCTCACGCAAATGGTGGATTTCCCCACGTGTTTACTCAGTAACCATTATGGACAAACTTCTCTTCTAGATATCTCTTGGCAACTTTGATCACGCTGTAGTACCTGTAAACATCTCTTTTCACTCCCCCACCAGCCAAGACCCCCACTTACCAACAGAATACCTTTCTGTTATCAACGAGTGAAATGGAACTCGTTAAGTGATTTCCTTCTTGACGTCCCTTGGAATAAAGTCATCCTGTTAAAAAATGCGCGTCTGAGCCTCCTGTGTGAAAGCCAGCATCGATGCTTTCTTTCCAGCAAGGAAATATCAAGTTAAATCGCGTTCATCTCCTTGGTTCTCAAGTGAATACCCACAAAAATCACTTCTTCCGGCTGTACCAGAGCGACACGTCTGATTGCAACAGTAATAAGTGTCCTCAAAGAAGCGAAGTCAGTTTGCTAATAGAATAAAACAACGTACAGAATCTCGCAAGTTTGGTTCTAGAAATTATTGGCGTCTTTGCAAGAGTGTGCTGAACAACAGCAAATCCTCAATCACTACTCTATTCAATCAATTCGAAGTTCTAACATCTACAGCAGATAAGGTTGAATGCTTTGCTCGGAAATTCTCTTCCAACTCAACACTCGACTCATTTAGAGTACCCACACCTGATTTCTCCAATAGGACAGAGGCTCTACTGAGTGAGTGGTCTCAGACACCATTTCCAAATTAGACTCCCATAAGGCAAATGGAGGTGACAGGATGCCAGCCATCATCCTAAAGAAATGTGCCTCTGTGCGAACACCAGTTCTCTCCAAACTCGACAATTATGGCCTCGCTGTTTCCTGATTTGCAGCTTGTTAGAAGTCCTCCTCTGTAGTTTCTGGTTTTAAGAACTCTGGAGAACCTTCTGACCCCTCTATCACCCTATTAGTCTCCTACCGCTTTTCGACAAAGTATTTGAGGCTTTAATCAATGCTGAAGTGGTTTAGCATTTTACTTCTCACAATATGGCTTCCGTTTTGTCAGGTCTACTGCTTATGTGCTAACGGCTATCACTGAATATGTATATCAAGCTCTTGATAATAACGGTGAAGCTCGAATTGTGGCTCTCGGTATCTTGAAGGCGTTTGACACGCTGGTCTTCTACGTAAGTTCCAGGGCTACGGTATTATGTTGTGAACCGAGCGATAAACGAACTTAGTGTAGATGGAGGTGTTAGAAGTATTAAAAAAATGGAATAAAATAATTTTTCTTCCCTTCCTACAAACAGGTTTATTTTGTTTTTTTAATAAATGTTCAACATGAGGCCCAAGAGCCATTCAAGGTAGAGAGTTACTAAATTGTATGAACATAAGAGGAGGAGCTAAGTTCAGATTATGAGGATATGTAAAATAGATAACAGTTAATTCTAGAAGTGGTTAAGAGTGTAGTGATCAATGAAGCATCCACTTTGGAGTCTGTTCCTCAAATAAAAGCTGCTTGATTGTAACTATCTTAAGTCAGAATGCTTCTTTCTAAAAAAAATTAAAAAAACTTTTTTTTTTCTTTTGTTTTTTCATGTGTAATTCTACATTGCGGGATATAAAATTCTTTTCAACTTTTGCATTTTCTTGTGATTGAAAAGGCATAAAAAAAACAAAATCTTTTGCAGGTTATTTAAAGGCAGAATTTTTTTTACATTGTAAGAATTTGGGGGGGGTGAGATAATAATGATTTACTGATAGAAGTTTTATTAATTAACACATAGCAGGGCTAGGAGAAGAGGTGGATTAATACCTTTCATAAGGGTCTTTGTGTGTAAGTAAATATAACGAACCCAACTGGAATTGGAACTCAGCTCTCAAGCTTCCAATTCTGAACACAAATGGAATTGGAACTTTCCAATTCCCAGCTGATCTTCATTACACTATCCACACATCCAAGCTTACAGCATCTCCTATTTCCAAATAGTCACCTATCTAGGCACTGCCCAGGCTCAACATTATTTAACCTTGTTTGTACAGGAACCGGTGTTTCAATATTATATGGCCATATGCCCATTTTTTCTTGCAGTTCGTACACACTATTTACTATAACATTTTAGATGTAGAAAAGCAAGAACAATTTAATAAAAAAATTCAGCTAATAAACAGCCACACAGGTTGTTGGAAATATAGCATATTTCTCAAATACAACATATTTTGACAGGGTCAGAAGACTCACAAAAAAGAAAAGCAGCACAATATGGCAGTGTCTTTTCATTGCAAAAATTAATCAGCAAATGGAGAAAAGGCAAGATTTCCTTATTAAAAGAAATAAGGAGTTCCTCCCTCCAAGATCCTTCAATAAGGTTTTTGGCTTGTTAGGGAATTTCTCACTCTCTTGAACCTCTTCATCACTGACAAGCAGTTGGCAACATTTCCCTGCTGGAGAGAATATAATTGGCTTATACAGATGCAACTGTGTTGTATCATTTATTATTACAAGAAAAGCTTTGACCTGGTAAAAAGATAGCCTTTGACTTTCAGTGAGAAACTGAGCCGGAGAAATTCTGTAATATTAACCTGAAGACAACAGATATGATTCAGTGAGAAAGAACAACCACAACTCGCTGGACACACATTCCAGCAACATAAAACGTGACAAGGCAACATTTACTAAGATTCATCTTCTGCCTCATCACATTTTAAGTCATTGGTCATATTAGTTCACAAAAATAATCTTAAGGACCCCACTTTGAAGATTTCACTAACATTTTGTAAATATGGAGCTTAGAACTTTTCATGCACACAGTTACATCTTGATATATTTGTTAAATGTTGACAACTTTCAGGTTTTGCATGTGAATAAAGTGTTGGTAAGTACAGAAGTATCAAGCAGATAATTGGATACCTTATCTTGTAATAAAACAAATACGAAGATTAGTTTAAAGTGCTAAACTTATATAAAAAGGATTAATATCATTTACAATCCAGAAGAGAAGGAGAGAGAGAGAGGTTTCATAGTAAACATGTCTAATCGGATTGTGACTTAAAATGAATACCATAGAGG
Organism: Acanthosepion pharaonis; assembly: GCA_903632075.3. Lineage (NCBI taxonomy): Eukaryota > Metazoa > Mollusca > Cephalopoda > Sepiida > Sepiidae > Acanthosepion > Acanthosepion pharaonis. The sequence goes on along the minus strand of CAHIKZ030001463.1, from coordinate 597,868 downwards.
CACGTGGAGTTCCACTGAGGTCATTTTCAATCTGCTATGATTTTTGAAATTTACCAAATTCACTTTAAAATAGCATGAAGTCAGAGAAAATATGAGTAGGAAAATTGGCACAAGGCTTTATTCATGGAGTCTCCAGTGTTGGTTTAGGCCAGGTATGGGTAATCTTTTGCAAGCACTTGGAAACATAAGATATAGTTCATCACAACATATGCTGCATTACTAAAAAATTCAAGTCGATTTATTTTATTGACGGTACCACTACCATGTGGCCCACAGAACATCATGCATGTAAGCATCTGCCTTAGAAATGGAGAAAATTCAAGTCAAGCAAATGTTGATATTTTATACACTACTTCTGTCTTTGAAACAAAAATTCACTTGGGACTTTTCAGTTAAAAATGGTTAGAAGGCAAAGCAGAATTAATCAAACCAAATAAAAGCTTTCCAATTCAGGTCATTATAAAAAGACACCTTTTTAATAAAGGAAACAAACTTCACAATAAAATGAACTGCCAAAAGAACAGTTTTTCTATTGACACTGCTATTATTTTAACTACCTTCACTCCTTGGCAATGTTTATCATTTTAAAAAGTGATTACTAGAATTTAAATAAAACCTAAACATATGATGCAAGTGAATTTATACATTTTCTTTTATTGTTTTTGAGAATTTATAACAAAAATATTATCACTATTTATTAGATTGTTTATTTACAAGAATAATTTTATATTTACAAACATTCAAAAACTAATATTTATCATTTACCAAGAAATAAATATAAAAACAATTTGTTATTCATAAATTTATAAACATTTACTAAATTATTAAAATGTGTGAACCAATTATAAGGAAATCCTTATTTACTATTTTATAAAGTTTGAGTTGATTGGCAATTAGTCAATGTTGTGCCAACCATTCCATTAAATAATATAATGAATAGTGTAAATAAACAATCTAATAAATAAATAGTATTTATTATTTTTGTTGTCATTTCTCAAAGACAACGAAAAGGTATAAATTCACTTTCATATGTTTAGGTTTTATTAAAATTCTAATCATCACTTTTTAAAACAATAAACATTACCTAAGAGTTAAAGGTAGTTAAAAAAAGAAGTGTCATGAGAAAAAGCCTCCTTTTGACACTATCTTTCTTATTGTGGTTCCAAAGTTTTGTTCATTTCCTGCTAATGCTCTTGGAAAAGGCATGAAACCACCTTCCTCCAGCTACAGGTAATATAGCAGGACAGACTGGATCCTATTGCCTAGGTGGCAACCAGTCTAGAAGAAGGAAAGTTGAATTCAAGACCTGCCTGAAGAGGGATGGACTCCGTCAGGTTATCTTGTCCTAGACACACTCACTGCTGCTATGGCTGTAGTACAACCCCAACTGATTACATGAATAATTATGTGATCTGAATTAGACATCTTTTATGTACCGTGTCCCTTCAGGATGTTGGCAATCATGATGGCTCTTCACAACTTCCTGCCTTTTGCAGCTCTTAAAAATATTTTGTCTTTTTTGTTATTTGTGCTAAACTCTGCTCGGTCAGCCATCTACTCAAACTTGCTAGGTTGGTCAATGTCTTGTGAGTATCAAATTTTCCAAACCCTCTTTTCTCATTGTTCCCTAGAAAGTTCAACTGTCTCTTTCTGTTAATTATAAATGTCCTTTAGACATCAAATATCTTTAATAAATTCACATTTCATCTGATATATTTTTTACAGGTAAGTTATTAGAAAATACATTACTAGGCACAGGTATTCCTTACGTTTAGCAGGCATCAAATGGGAGATTATTCTTACTACAATCACCATCGGCTAAAACTCTAGCTTGTAAATTATTTCAAAACACATAATCAGGTTATAAAATTAAACTGAACGTCCCTATTTCCACAAAAAATATTTTTGTCTCATGACAAACAACATAATCACAAAATTTGAATTACATGACAAAGTATTTGCTGCCATCCAATCATATCTCAAGTCAGCTGTGACTCTGGGACCTCTATATCCATTAAGTAAACTTACCTTCCATGCAGTAGAAATTTTAAGATGGTTCTACAATCATCCTAAACCATTTTAAAACTGACTTCCATTTTTACTATATAAACAATACAATTTCACTTCTTTGTTTGGACATCTGCCAATAAAGATTGATTATTTTAAAGCTACAATTATATTCAAATATCTACTCAATTTTATTATTGTTGGCATTATCTACTGTAATTTGCCACTATAAACCTGACTGTTATTTAGTCAAGATATAATGAACAAAGTATTTTTTAATGACTATAAAAATTCCCCAGATATTGTGAAATCCTTCAGATGAAGCATTTTAATCATTTTTTTAATATCAATTACTTTTTTTTTTATAGCATTTAAGCATAATTAACCCACATTTTTCTCATCAGGTGTTAAACATTAAATTTGTAATGAATGCAAAAACTTGTATAGAGCTGAGCCAAATGGCAAATTTGTATGAAGCTCCAGTAACATTTACAAAAAATTTTAACAAAGTTATTTTTTTTTCTTAGTGTTGCCCATTGAAACAAAATCTTCCCATTGATCTTATATGCCATCAAATACAAAAGTTCAAACTAATATTTCCATCTTTGCCATTTTGTTACATTTCATCCACATAACTAACCAGTCTAAACTAACCTTTTATATAAGAGGTAAGTTAACCATGTCCTTCCATAAGTCAGCTGGTCTACAAACAATATGATAGAATTATGATATTATCTGAAATAATCATTTTGATATTATTTTCCTTTAACAGTATCATGCAAAAAAAACATTTAAAAATGTCTTGTTTATGCATCATTGAAGATCTCTCATTGGATCTACAATTAGATATGAACCACCTGCAGGACAATAACATTCTGAGTGTGTGTGTGTGTGTGTGTGTGTGAAGTGACATTAAAAAAATGTTTTTCTGTTGAAGAGATATTCATGCTTTAAAATCTTTTGCTTGAAAAAATCATTTGGCAGAAGAGATTTAAATGAAAAGACAATTCCAAAGAAAACACAGGTTAAAATCTGCATAAACTTGTGTTTTAATTAACATTTGCAATCAATTTGATGGAGAGGAAGAAGTGTTAACTTCTTTTTTCTATTAGAAAAAAAATTTCCTCTTTTTCATTGATGCTCCTTTAACAAAGTTGTTTTAGTGTTTAAGTTCATACATAATGGAAAAGATTATTAAATATGGTTTAAAATAAACAATTTAAAAAATGTATTATTATCTTAGTATTATAGGCATTCATAGTCTTAAGAGTCTGTCTTTCTCTACAAGTCCAAAGACATCACTAATTTGGTTTACTTACCAAAATACTATACAGCGAGTGGGAAATATATATATATATATATATATATATATATATATATATATATATATATGTATGTCAATCACAGACAGTAGTGTTTCACTGTATCACAGCTCCTCAGTGCAACTAGCCATCTGAATGCCTCAAGCTCGAACCAAAACCCGACCGATTTGGTGTCAGTCAGAGTTTCTACCAAGCCATTATCACTTTGCAGAGAAAAACAGCTAATTGTAGCATATTGTTTTTATGAATGTAAACAAATGACAGTGAGATGGCTCCAATTTATTTTACTGAAGAGCTTTGCGTTAGCGCAGGTGGCTGCTGTTTATAGAATCAGCCTATCTCTCAACAGTGCTCAACTGAAATATATTTTCAAGAGCATATATATATATATATAAGCTTTAAGAAAAATTATGGGAATGATTTGAGAGTAATTAATAAAGAAAAGCTAATATTAAAACTTAATTCCTAAACATTTTTGCTTGATAAAATGGTTTTAGTGATACAAGTCTTATTAATTAACCCATGTCTAGGGGAGAAGAGGTGGATTAATACATTTTCTAAAGGTATTTGTGTTTAAGTGAATATAACAAACCAAACTGGGATTAGAACAGATCTTCAATTAACAATTCTAAGCCATTATCCATTACACCATCCACACATACAAGCTTACAGCACCTGGTCCAAAATATTTGGACAAAAAAAAATAAATTTGACATCTTTAGTAAGGTTGAAGAACTCAGTCAAAATGTAGCACTCAAAACAACAACAAGGATAATAGTTCAAATGCTTCATAGAATATATCTTTCTGTTTGTATGCATTTTAGTCAAAGAGAAAAAAAAAAACTGAGAATTAAAATAAGGATTTTTGAAGGCAAATTCAATATCAAAAGGTTGTTTAGATGAACTCAATGATACGATAAAGAACAAATAGGTAACGTTTACCAATCTAACAGGCTTCACTTATTAAAGCTTCATAAGTGAATGCAATATGGTGAAATTGAAGAAAAAATTCTGATATTTTTACTTTTGTGTTTGATTTTCATTGTTAATCATGGTTCACGTGTATTTGACTTGTTACACAAATGTTAGTATAATTTGTGGCATTTCAAATTCAAGGATAGATGACACATCTATTTGAAGTTCCAAGAAATTAACAGATTCCAAGCCTAACTAAAAACTGTAAATATTGTTTTATTTATGTAAGTATATAAAAAATTTAGTTTGTCTATGTGAGATTCAGATAATAATGAATATTTGTAAGTATGGGTGTGTGTGTGTGTGTGTGTGTGTGTGTGTGTGTGTGTGTGTGTGTGTAGTAGTAGTAGATATTCTCTGATAAAGCTTTAATAAAAGTGAGACTAGTTAAATTGATAAACATTTCCTATCTGTTCTTTATCTTATTATCCTCTCAGATTCCAATCTATATTTAATCCCAACACAAATTCAATAATTTTTTTTAAAAAATGGCTTTATTTACTCTTGTTTAATTTCTTTTTTTTTATATATATAAATTGGTGGAAAAAACAACAAAAAAACACTTTAGATGCCAAACAAAAAAAAGAACTAAATCTAGCACCAAAGAAAAGAGGAGAAATTACAGTTCATTTTTTTTTTTTTTTTCATTTTATGAGAAAGAGAAAAGTGTTACCTTCAAAACAAAAAAAACACACATTCAATGATTGGGTTTTTTCCTGGAATGAATGATTGGAAAGATCAGAATATAGTTTTTTTTTTTTTTAAGTTCAGGTTGTATCCAGAAAAAAAAAAGAAAAAGAAACTGTCTCAAAGATTTTGGCATTATATCAGATTATAAAAATCTTATTAGATTGGAACACAGTTTTCATTCACACACATCCACACACAGATTTAATAAATTTTGTATTGTCTTTAATAATAAGAGTTGGATGTCTGCCTGTACATGCCCAGGTACATCTGCAGGGCAATGACACTGATACAAAGTGTGAAAAGAGCTTTGGAGAAGAGTAAAGTCCAGGAACCCAGTTGACATGCATGGATTAGAATCCTGAAAGAAAGAAAAAAGTCAGTTCAAGCAATACTAAGTCAATACCATTTCTAACAAGTTTCAGTTTACATGTGAAACACAGCAGCAAGAATTTGAGCAGCTGACTGCATCAACTGAATCAAAAACAAAAGTCACTTTAATATAGAAACCAACAAGTACCATACAAATATCAATTGAATAAATGTTTCATGTAAAAACTTATCTGCACTACCTCCCTTGAAATACATAAGCAGTCAGGCATTTAACACTTCTGCAGTTGACATACTTATACATCGTTACAAAGCTTACATTGCTTGCTGTCAACATAAATATACCTTTTCAAGACGCCATGAAATGTCAGTTCCTAGTGTTTGTCTTATCAATTAACTAATGCTTAGTGCCATTTCCAAACTAGTGTAGACACAGCAGCATACAACATATTTTTTTTTTTTACTTATTTTATCATATTGTGTGTTGGCAGTGTTGTTTAGCTTAGTCAGGTATCCCATCAAAATGTTGAGGCCCATGAGAAATTGCTGTCAGCATCATTATAGTTATTTATTTCCAATACATAGCAATTTGGATCCATAATTTTATGAGAAAACCTGATGGATAATATCAACATTCTCTAAACTTTGTGCCTAACTTTGAAAACTCTGGTGAGAACAAGCCAAGGAATTAGGAAGAAGAATAAATAGAAAACTCACTCGACAATTAATGGCCGGAAACAGCTGAGAATAAGAAGGAGGAAGACAACAGGGAAAAGAGTCTTTCGAAGATCACTTCGGGACCACAGCCACACAAGTAATGCTGTGCTAATATGTTGGATCTGCAAGAGAGAGAGAGAGAGAGAGAAAAAAAAAAGCCAGAAAGACAACATGCAATTATTGTAGACCATAAAAATACAAATAATGTTTCAAGTGGGAAAACTGCAATAAACATGTGAAAGGGATAAGCAACATTTTCTCTAAGTTTTTTTTAAAGCAAATCACACACATTACAAAACAAATGAAATTATACTGTCAGTGATACACCCAGGATTTTGATTTGTGTTGTAGCATTTTAGCAAGAGAAATGACAAAAACATTAAAAAAAATAAATAAAAAAAAATAAAAAAATAAAATTAAAAAAATAAATTAAAAAAAATTACCAGAGAACAAATTAAAAAATTCATGAAGAATAATTCATTTGGTGTGCACAAAAGTTACCAATACACAGTTTTGAAAACTAGAGACTGAATCTTCTTTCATGCATCAGGTCATTTCAATATGCATGCAAGCATGACTCTCCAAAACTTCCTTTCTTCTTAGTAATTTGTTTTACCCTTTACCATCACTCTTTGTCACTGTTCTGCCATCCATTACCACAAACTCATTAAGCAAGTTACTTTCTGGTTCTCTTGCTTTCAATGTCCTGTGAGTGTTAAATTCTCTACACACTCTTTCTTCATAATTTGTCTCAGAAATTTCATCTATCTTATTCTGATAGTTAATACAAGTTTCCTTGTTAGTCTTATTTTCATTAAAATTTCCTTGTTGCTCACATACTCTGTTTACAGTATTCTGAGCATTATATCAATAGAACCACATCTTTGTCATTTCAAATTTCATTTTAATCTGTAAGGAAAGTGTTCCACATTGGGTTTCTTTTTTTTTTTTTAAATTTTTTTAATCCATTCACTCCAAGCAAGGTTTTGGTTCCAATCCTACAGGAATGACTGCAAAAACATCCACCTCTCTAAGTGTATAGACAAAACACATAAATGCATGCTGGGATTTCTTTCACTCCAATAAGATAAGCCACTTCTCAGTCTCATCTAACTTAGTTCTATTTTTTCTTATCTTAAAGTCAGAACACTGTGATTGCTTGTCTGTATCCTTTTTTGTGTGTTAACACAATTCTTAGTTTGTGAACTTTTTGCTTTATTACTGTTGCCTTGCCTTATATATATTGATTGCTTGCGTAATATTCTTTATCAGTTCTGTTTGTTGGGCGTTTCTGCCAATTACTCTACACAAGTTGATAATGACACTAAGACACAAGGAGCTACAGGAGGTGAAAGGAAATGAGAAAAAGTCACTAGAAGACTTTACTGCCTTATAGAAGATTAGACATTACAGGAGTCCAACACTCTTTCTTTGCTTGTAATGATATTTTTCTTATGACTTCATACATTACAGTTTCTGGAAGACACATTTTCCTATTCACCTTCAGTTTTCTTTTTCACATTTTCCATCACATGTTACTACACAACTGAAATAATTAAATTTCAGTACCCGCTTGATTTTGACAACTTCAATATATAGCTTGCACCTTGAGTTATAGACTGAGCCCACAGACACTAAATTCACAACTGAAAACTTGGTTTTTACTGAAAAACTTTTGGATACACTTAAAGTTTGATAAAAACAAAATTTTAGTGTTAATTTTTCATTATTTGATGCCATTCACCTGAATGCATAAAAAATTATTGATAAAAAGTTTATATTAAAAAAATAAAATATTGTTTTACTTCACCACTCTTGCTTTTTACAAGGCTATAATGATGGGCACCCAGTGATGATCAAATTCACAACAGATTAAAATTTCTGCTAGACTATTAACCCACAGCGAAGCAACTACATTAATACACGCCATTCAGAAATTATAAAAACACTACAAAGTTTAAAACATTTTAATGGAATTTGTTTAAAACACCAGGTTTTTTTGGGTTTTTTTAAATTACTAGTTTGTTACCTGTCACTTCACTGACAACAAAATGAAAAATTTTCAAATCTAAATTGTTTGTCGATTTTAAATACTACATTTATTAGAAAATATGTGCAGTTTAAATACTGAAAGAGACTTAAAAATGACTTGAAATGGCTGCACATTTTGGCTTATTCTCTCTTCCTGTTAATCAAGAGTTGTTGCCAGACAGAAAACAAAAATTAGCCCTCAAAACAAGTATGTCCATTTTATTTAAATTGTAAGTGTACATATGTATATGTACATGTATTTATTAATTAAATGAGAGCCCAGAAAATGTTTCCAAAATAAATTACTGAATATTTTCTGAAAATCTTAATTATCTGATTTTTTTTTTCTTATGGTTTTAAAAATAGATTTCTTTTCCTCCTACTTTATAATTTTATTGCCTTTTTATTTTAATAAAATCTATGAAAAACATAAGCATCTTGTAATTATAAAAACAATACAAAAGTCATTAGATTTCATTAACAAAACACATTAAGCAGAAAGTTAATACTTTATGGCAGTATGCTTTGCATTCAAAGTTATTACCAAGTCTGCTAATGTTTCTCCCATGTATCAATGAGGAAAGTCTGTTTCAATTCCTAAGAGCAAAATATTGGGCATTACCAGTGTACACCTTGCATGCCATCATTCTCCAAACATTTTTATATGACTGAGGTCTGGAAAAGGCAAGCCTCTTCAGTACAGATGAAAACTGATCACCAAAACATGAAACAGTCACCTTTGCAGAATGGCAAATTTTAACTGTGTTCTTGAAAGATCAACTTTTTCCTAGCTTTGCTATCCAGCTGTTTTCTATCATCACTTCATACTTGAGTGATATCAAATTCCGTCAATAATAAAGAGGCAGTATAGCCTACAGCTAGTAAAGTAACACTAGATCATAATTCTTCCACCACTAAACCTACAAGCAATCTCTTTCATGATTTATCATGATAGATCATGAAAATAAAATATTGAAGCAGTTTTTGCCAGTTCAGATTATGTTCTGCAAACCAGAGTTTGAGGGTCATCTCTATCCCTCTGGTATCTGTGGCATTTATACAAACTTTGCTTATTGTAATTGAAGGAGTGGGATACTTACAATACCTGGATAATTGTGTGGTCAATTTTCCAAACACCTTTTCATTGATTTCTTAAAAGCATCTCTTACAATTCCTTGTTTAGTTGAATAAAAAAAAAAAAAAAAAAAAAATTTATTTCATACCTGCTCATTTCTCTGATCCTCACAATTCTTGAAAAACTTGCAGATTACCATGATTCTGCAGGTTGACCCAAGCCTTGTGAGTAAAATTGGGTAGACAGAACACTTGGGTGTCATCGATAGCTATGCTAGTCATTGTGGCTGAGGGCTTGAGCATGCTGGCCTTGTTCAAATTGTTGATCAGCTAGATAACATGCTCTTTCCCAGAAACTGTAACTAAGGTCTGCTCAGAAAAGTTGCAGTATAAACCACAGGTAGGCTCTGTGGGTGTTGAATAAATACAAATATGCCTGAGCAAGCGTCTGCAATAGGGATTGGCTAGCTGACCTAGTAGACAGTTAACCTCGAATACAAGTGACCAGCTATACATGTATATACATGGGATAAAATTTTAAAAGTATATTTATAGTTCACAAGAGAAATTGAGCTTGAAACACACAATTCAAGAAATCATTTATTTTCACAATGTTCTTATAATTTTCTGGTTTGCATTGCTTTGTGTGATCTCAGTCTCTTTCAAAAGAGGTTACCGACTGGCTTCCAGTCCAAATAAAATACTCTCTTGGGACAGGCTCAAAAGAATAAGCCAACTTAATCAACCACAGTAGAGATCATAGTCATTGTTAAATCTCTGATGACCGATTTGTTTTTTTATGGCTTATAAACTTCTTGCAGGTTATTTAAAGCCAGAAAATATTTTTAGATTGTAAGAATTTTTTTTAGAGATAATAGTGATTTAGGCATACAAGTCTTACTAATTAATCCATAGCTAGGGGGATGGTAGAAGAGGTGAATCTATACCTTTCCCAGGGATATTTTCACATAAGTGAATATAACAAACCCACCTGGAAATAGAACTCAGCTCTGATTAATAATTCTGAGCAATTATCCATTACATTAAAGAAGTTTACATCACCTGTTATTCCCAAGCAACAAATATTTGAAATCTTTCAAGCATCAACCAGTTTTATCAGTAGGAAAATATAGAACTATTTCAGTCATAAAGCAAGCTAAATTATCAAAATGAGTCTATCTTCAACACAGTAGTTTTTTCCAAAAAGAAAAGATCTGTTTTACACATGGTCAGATGAGATCAAAGCATGTCATCTAGAAACATGATTTATGTATAGATATTATGTGGCTTTAATGAGAGATATACAAATGTGAAAATGTATAAAAAGCAATTGGTTAGTTACAGTGATCAGCAGCAGGAGTCAGAAGTGGAGATTTCATTCTAGCCTTGCTGTAAATGATTTGAAATAAGGAAACCTCATATTGAGTTTGACTTCAGAACAATAATCTTTTGATATTCTACCATGAGATGAAGAATATCACCAATACATTAATCAAAACCTTACTATTAGACATGGGATTTAACCTGAAGAACAAGGAGCCTCCAAAAAAAACAAAAAAAAAAAAAAAAAAAACAAACACACACTTACTAAACTGACATTTGAGTCAAAACTCATCTGAATGTATTTCCAATCAAATTCAATTCCACGGGCACCAACCCACAATGGAATAAACCTGGAAGGGAAAAAAAAGTTTAGAGAAAAGCTGAAAAGCCAATGAAATGACAATAGTTACATTATAAAAGAAAACAAATTTTAAAACAAAAAGATTTACAGATCGCAACAGCTATTAAGGAGATGTGATTAAATATATTTTAATGTTTAAAAAAAAATAAAAAATCATTCACTATTATTATTGTTTAGGTAATAATAAGCATCATAACAAAGCAAAAAAAGCTATATTGTGGAAAAAGGAATTTTCGAAAATATACGTATTTATGGTTATTTTTTTAACTTTTATCAAAAATGACATTCTCATACATGTAGTTATGGATAATATTATACATTAATTATTAATTTTTTAAATTAATAACTATTTGTTCTCAGTTGTTGACATTAATAACTATTTGCTGATGTGTTGAAATTTTGGAATAATGCAATGATAAAAATTTAAATTTCATCTCTCTGATAGAGGTGGTGATCTGTTAACTCACTGAATTCTACACAAAAATTAAAAAAAAAAATCCCAATTCTTTTGTAGGAATTATTCTTATGATTTTCTGTAGAACCATAGTTTATTTTCTGTTTTATCTTTATTTAATCAACATAATGCAAGCCAAGTGTATATTTCTGCAGTTCTACGTAATTTTTCTCAAACACATTTCTTTTATGATTTAGGGACAGAATGGATTGGTAAATTTCTTCTAAGCATTATTGTACACATGATGGACACCCATTAAATTGACAATAGACATACCATAATTATCTGCATATAAACAAACCCTTTACAAAATTCTGGAAAAAAACCTTACATAATATACATGAACATTTTAGAAATTGTAGCAGTGAAATTTAGTATTTGTTTAACTTTTTAGTCAGTTCATATTGACTAAAAATATTAATTTATATAGTTTACATCATGTTTTGAAAGACAAAATTTACAGTGTTTAGAGCAAATGTGCAGACATGTTTACACAAGAATGCAACGATCTTTCAGAAAAAATAAGCTGACATTAGGAGAAACAAATTTATAAACAAAACACCTTCCAGTGGACAATGGCTATTTCTCTATTAGCAGAACAAACCAGAAGTGAACATTACTATCACATCTATGAGCAGCATATAAAAGAACTGAAAATATATTTATCGGTCATCTACCATTAGAAATGACTCCCCTTATTGCATCTCCTATTAAACTCTGTCACAGGTCGTATACAGCAAACCAAATTCCCTATGCATGTGTGACTGTCCATTATTTTGATGATGAATTATTTTTAATCAGTTCCCCCCCATGCAAGTCAATAATACAACTAGGATGCAAGGAGCTATTGGAAGTGAGAGAAAATGAGAAATCCAATCCTAAATGGGAAACAAGGGATAAACCTCTACTCCTGTTCAAAAAAAAAAAAAAAAAAAAACTCAGGGAGGAGTGTGAACTGGATGATAGGCAAACATATCTACATCTGTTATAGATGTCAATATAATCAATTTAAACAAGCACAAAAAATTGAGTCAAAGACATTACTGCTATGCAAAAACAAACATTCTCAACTGAAATTCATATTCAGAAGAGTTCATTTTTTTTCCTAATAACTCTTATACCACCCATGACCACCCACACACAATGGATTCTCCTTAAAGATATGACACACAAGTTTCCAGCCTTTTTAATCCCTTCTTGGTCAAGCCAAGAATTTTTCAGCACACACTTGTATTAATTGAAAGACTGGAAACAATGCAAAATAGAAAAAAAAATCTATGGGAGGCCAGAAATAAATTGTCCAGCTTCAATTTGTTCTTTTCAGTTATCGTTAAGTGTAATGTTTACTTACCGAGTCATCACTAGTTCTGCAGTGGCCCAGCCCATGCCAGCAATCAGGAATTTCAGTTGACCTTTACCAGCAATGGAGTTCATCACTAAATAAAGTCCAATAAGGTCAGCCAGATCAACAAAACATTTCATAGTTTCCTGCAAAAGAAGAAAAAGAGTAATTTACTATGCTTTTATTTGTTATACTACAAAGAGCATTAGATATTGAGAAAGAAGAGGCTATGATCATCACATATATAACAATAGTAATGAATTAAATAGTTTATTTCTTGAACTTCTCTACCTTCTTAAAAGACTAAAGTGTGCCTAGGCAACTTTTAAATACAGCACAACAGCTAAGTTTTAGTCATGCGAAACATTGTGCTTGTAAAATCTATAATCTCCACAGGATGTAAGCACTAACCTAGTTAAAAGATTATTACAAGATTTGAAAAGAAAAAGGTAACAAAATAAAGAACATGCAATATGTTTGTTGTTGAAATTGGTTTGGCTTGTAAAGCTCAGTCTTTTTAGTGCTATTAGCATTGAAATCTGACATTGGCCAATGAACATGCAGGTCATGATTAATACAAGCACATCTTCAAACAACAATGTAGTTAAATGGGAAAAGACAAAAGAACTTGCCTGAGGATTATTTGCTAGACTTAAATGAATTCTAATAACAGAAACTTTACAGGAAAATTTATTAAAGAGAAAATAAAACAAAGGAATTTTTCATTCTGATTTTGAGACAAAGTGTTGTTACTATAATATATAGATTCATTTTGGACCAGTATCCAGATCTTTGTTGTTTTTATATCTGGACTGCTATATGTTCCAGCCCTCTTTTGGTCTGATTTTCCAAGATGATGAATTGTTACTATTATACACTGATTCACTTAGACCAGTATCCTCGTTTCTATCATATCTGGGCTGCTGTACCGTCTAGCCCTCTTTTTGTCTGTTTTTCCGATAAAACATGTTCTTATACTTCTTTCAGACTAGTTTCCTCATTTGTTTTTATCTTTGCTGCAACATTTTGGTTGTGTTAAAAGCTTTCTTTCTATATGAAGTATTGACACAAGTTGTTGTTACTATTATCCAGTGATTCATTCTGACCATTTGTTGTCTTTAAGTATAGGCCACTTCATTGTCTATCCATCCTCAGACAGCTTGTTATGTTTAATTGCCTTCCAGAAATTTTGAAGAAAAATCCTTCATCTGAGCCAAAGATATGCTGCTCTTCATTCCTCTATCTTTCCACATCCAATGTCTTTCTCAGAAAATTTCCAGTTCTTGCCCATTCTTCATTGATCTATCTCTCCACTGAGCCTCTATTTCTGCATTGTCTGACCCAGGGACTAAACTCAGGTTTTCAAGTTTGTTTTTTTAATCTACTGGCCCATGTCACATAGAACACTTAGGTAATGTTATTTTTATGTATTGGAGCCTTAAATCTAATGTTTATTTTCTAAGTGGAGGATACTGTAAGGTTCAGATCTATGCTTAACCTGTTGACAAGATGATTTGGGAACAGCATGCACACTAATTCCTTGAATGGCTCCATTTTTTAGATTTATTCTATTTATAATTCTGTCTTCCATAGGAGTACTCTCTTTTTCCTGCTATACATGATCAGCCATACCTGATTTCAAAGTTTCTGCACAGATTACAGACTTTTATTACTGAAGCTATATTTTTTAATTCTGCACTTCCTTAGGAAAAACAGCAGAAATTATAGATAATTATTGGGTGTCATCACAAAAGCAACCATTCATTTTGAGTACAAGAAGCAAGACAAAGACAACAGCTTGAATAAAATTGGTGCAGAATGACAATTATTTCAGAAATTCAGACTGAAACTGAAAAGGCTAAGGAAATTCAAATATCAAAAGAAAAAAAGAAAAAAAGAAAAAATAAGATGGCAAAATCAAAAAGGTTATTCCCGATAACTCACACCAACAACATCAAGTGAATCTGTGGAAACTTCAGTGGGAGGAAAGAACGTTGCCAACACGAGCATCTTGCACAGCTGAGTGAATAAATAAGCCGTGCCTGCCTGTACACATTTCCAGAAAGCACTATACTCAGCCCTAAAATAAAATAAAAAAAAAATAAAAAGCATTAAAAAAAAAAAAAAAAAATCTTGCTCTTCTTCACTTAATGATATTTTGTACAAACATCTACATGGGCCATCATAATAATGCATGTAAGATAGATTCATAGCAAAAAGAGTTATACAAATTCACGAGTACAAATGGACTTCTCTGAGGTAGAAAGAAGGACTCAAATTTGGTTACAGTGAAACCTTTGACTCTGCACACATATATATAGAGAGGGGAGAAAAGAAATATTGTGACACAGCAGTATTTAACATAATTTTGCACAGTGAGCAAAAATATTGTTTTCATAGACATTTGGTTATGACTCAACAAAAAAAATTAGTGCTCTGATAGTGGTTGAGGATCCATTTGAAGTGTATTGCAAAGACAAATCTGCTGAAATCAAACATTTTGAAAATATTTTCAATTTTGGATATCCATGGCCCCAAAACAAAATTATGATCCAAAAACACATTTGTTGTAAATTATTTAAATATCACATGAGTTAGCATCCCCCCCTCTTCCGATAAATAGTCACTTGGTCAGTGATTATAGAGTTTGTACTTGATAAATAGTTGAGTGAGGCTTGGATTCACTTCAAGTCACTCTTCAGTTACCAAGACTTACAACAACTCACTCAAATAGTTTAATGTTTGAATCTAATTCGAATCTAGGATAGTGACCTAAAAGCCTAGACATTGATCCTAGCTCACCCACTACAGCAAAAGAATGACATCATTGGCATATAGATTTAAGGAATTATGTCAACGACCACGATGAAAATTTCCTAACAAGATTAGAGCCCTGATAAGCTGTGTCAGCCCTTTATCAATACTTGTTCAGACTATGACATCACATTAGCTAAGATGGACACCATTTTATTAAAACCCCAAACAAGATTTTTGCAAGACATTTTCTTGCTGCAAGCAAACAGGAACTTATTGAAAACCTGGATGACTCCTTCAGGAGACTCAAAAAACTAAGAAAAGATTGCAATTTCAAAGACCGTACAGCCAAACAATGTGGGAACAAAGCCATGCCAGATGCTTTTATTAGTGTAATTGCTTCTCCAGCAGTACATCAAAGATGCTGAAAAATAAAACATTGGATTTACAGAGCAGAGAGCTTACAATCAAGTTTCAGCACTGTATTTAGCACAGAAGAATAACAAAACATGTTTCCTGTATTTCCTCTCTGGCTGTTACATTTTGTGAAAGTAATCCTTCTGGCAAATACAATATGATTAATATCTTAAACCCACCTGAATCAACAATGGTAGCTGCAAATTACAAGCCTGGGTGTAATAGGAAAGCCCATTTCTTTTTGGGGTCATGCCATACTATAAGAGAAATAATTGTCCTGCTCAGGAAGCCATATGTAACAAATGTTCTAAAAAGGGACACTTTGCTAGAGCATATCAATCTCAAGTAACAAATGCCACAAGTACTACCATGTTCTCTACCAACATAACAGTAAGTAAAGCAGAAGTACCGGGTGGGCTAGTCACATACTGCAATGATCATAACTATAAAAAAACGAAAAATGTTTATCACCTTACTTGACTCTTGTGCTTCTAAAAGCTTTATTAGTGAAAATACAATTTATTCTTTAAAATTAAAATGTATTCCTTCATCAAAACAGGTAACTATGGTACAAAAAAAAAAAAAAAAAAAAAAAAAAAAATAAGAAGTCAATGTACAGGATTTGTCATCGTTAGTCTCAAACTTAATGATAGACTATATTCGTCCATTCACCTGAGTATTATGAAAGACTTGTGCTGCGATATGGTGCTGGGGAGTAATTTTCAGCATCAGTACCAGAAAGTTATTTTCAAATATGGCAATTATCTTCCTGAACTGGTTATGGGAAATACAGGAACATATTATGCTTTAGAGGCTGCAGATATGGAGGAACCCACATTGTTCCCAAATATTACATCTATATTCAAACCAATAACTACAAAATCTAGACGCTATAGTCAAGAAGACTAGAAATTTATCAATACGAAAATAAATGATGTGCCCAAGTTGTTGTTGTTAAAGACAAAAACAGAAGGCAGAGGAAGAGATTATGCATAGATTATTTGCAAACAATAAATATATACACTGAACTTGATGCATAGTTGTTGCTGAGGATTGATGATCTAGTTACAAAGCTTGCCAATTACAAGTACTTTTTAACCTTTGACTTAAAAAGTGCTTATCACCAAGTTAAAATAAAACAATGACAAAAAGTACACCACTATCAGTTTACTAGGCTTCCTTTTGTAGTAACCAATGGGGTCCTTGCTTTTTAATGATCAATGAACAAGATCATAAAAGAAGAAAACTTTAAAAGGTACTCTACTGTATCTTGATAATATTATCATTGGCACTGTGACTGAAAGGAAGCATAATGAGAATACCTAAGAATTTCTGAAAGTTGTATAGAAAAAATAACAACCTTAAATGCTGCTAAAACTATTCAGATGGTAATGTCACCAAATACTTTAGGGTATTGTGTGGGAACTGGCACCATTAAACCTGACCCAGAATGGATGAAGCCATTACAAGAAATGCAACCCTCCAAAGATATAACACTTAGTAGGGTCAGGGGATTGTTTGCATATTATACAAAATGAATATCCAAATTTTCAGATAAAATATGTCCCCCAGTTAAATTTGATTAGTTCCCACTGAATAAACAAACTCTCTGCATTTTTGAATCCTTAAAATTCAAGCCATGTAAAGCAACTCTGTGGGTTATTAAATAAAATTTACCTTTTGAGGTAGAGTGCGATGCTTCGGATAATACTATATATGCAGTATTAAGTCAGAATGGGAGGTTTATTGCATTTATGTTGAAAACACTCCAAGGAAGTGAAACAAAGTATAATATAGGCAAGAAAGAATCTTTATAGATAGATCATCAATCCTCAGCAACAGGTATGCATCAGGTTCAGTTTATATATTTATTGTTTGCAAATAATCTGCACATAATGTCCAGAATGGGAGGCCTGTTGCGTTTATGTCGAAAACATTTCAAGGAAGTGAAAAATGCTATAATATAGTCAAGAAAGAAGTTTCAGTAATAATCACTGCAATGCATAAATGGAGGTATCTTTTGCTGCAATGTCGCTTCAAGTTTTATACAGATATCAGGTCAGTGTTGTTTATGTATGATAATCGAAGGCATACAAAAGTAAAAAATGACAAAATCAATGAATGGATAATGGAGCTTGGTGAACTAAACCTTGATATTAAATATCAACCTGGAAAGAGTAATGTCGCTGCAGGCACTTTTAGTCATGTCTATTGTACGTCTGTAAATTCTCAAGGTTCAACTGTTAAGGATTTACACAAAGAATTATGCCATTCATGGGTATCAAGACTCCTGCATTTTGTAAGATCAAGAAATCTCCTTTTTTCTTACTGAAGACATTAAAAAAATATGTGCATCATGCAGAGTTTGTGCAGAGTTAAAACCTCAGTTCTATCATCCTCCCGAAAGTACGCTGATAAAAGCCACCGGACCTATGGAATGCATCAATATTGATTTTAAGGGACCTCTCCCAATGGCTAATCATAATCTGTACTTGTTAGTGATTGTTGATGAATATTCTTGGTAGCCATTTGCATTTCTGTGTCTGAATATGCACACTTTGACAGTTATTAAGTCCCTAGAAATTTTATTTGGTTATGTGTGGAATGCAGAGTTATATTCACTAAGAAGACATTCTCTCATCTCCCAAGAATTGAAGGAGTATTTACCAAGTAATGCAATGAGTACTTCTCCACCATATCACCCAAAAGGTAATGGTCAGATAAAGTGATACATTAGGATTATATGGAAAACTATTCAGTTGACTCTTAGGTCTCAGTGATTAGCGGAAAAACACTGGGAACAAGTTCTGTCATAATCTATTCAATCTCTTATGTACAGCTACCAATTGTACACTCCATGAGCAATTCTTCAAATTTCAAAGGCGTACTTCTCATGACAGCTCACTCCCAACTTGATTAATGAGACCTGGACTAGTACCTTTAAGATGATTTTGTCTGTATGAGTAAGAGTGAGACTCCTTAGTAGATAAAGTTGAACTGATTGATAGCAATCTGACCTTTGCTAACATCAAGCATACTGACAGAAGACAATCAACTGTATCTAAGATTTGGCTCTCTGTCCTGATCAATCAGAACATTCCATACTTTGGCAAACTTCTCAAATCTTGAACAATTTCTCCACTGAAGAAAGTCGTAGTCCAAAACTTACTCCGTTGTTACCTACTCTAGATGAGTCATCAACTGAAAGTAAAAGTTTTCAAATAGAAAACCAATATCCAGGACCAACAACAGCTAATATGAACCAATCTGAGATCAAACCGTATATCAAAATTTTCCATTAACATTAAATTTTATCACACCCACTTCCATACGATATGGGTGCGATAAAATTTAATGGAAAATTTTGTCATCAGTTAAAAAAAAAAAAAAATATATATATATATATATATATATATATATATATATATATATATATATATATAATTATTATGAAATGGACAAAAGTCCAACAATTATTTTAAGACATTTCTATGTTTATACATTCGAGAACGAATATTTTCTGTGAAAATTTCTTGGACATTCAGGCCAGTAAATGTTTGATACTGTTTATTATAAACAGAGCATTGACTTAAATATTTGTATCTATAAAAAGAATGTATAAACATAAAAATGACTTAAAATAATTGTCGGACTTTGTCCATTTCATAATGTGTGACGTCATTTGTTTACATTTGATATGCCATTAGCAGATATGAATGTACATGAGAGATTCATGGAAGATTGAAGTTTAAATACAGTAAATTCGACCTTGCTAACCAAATGATCCTCTGTGGCCAAATTGGTAAAGGCACGTCAAGCTAAATGACAGTTGCATATAGGATACACGTCCGAATCCTGTCAGAGGACAAATATTTTCTGTGAAAATTTCTGACATTCAGGCCGGTAAATGTTTAATACTGTTTATTATAAACAGAGCATTTACTTAATTATTTGTATCTATAAAAAGAATGTATAAACATAAAAATGTCTTAAAATTATATATATATGTAAAATAATAAAAGTCCTTATTTCTTAAGAGAGTAGAATGTTGTAAACTATTTAAATATCACATGAGTTAGGGTTCTCCCCTCCATCCTATAAATAATCACTTGGTCAGTGATTCTAGAGTTTGTACTTGACAAGTAGTTGAGGGAGGCTTGAAGTCATTTCAAGTCTCTCTTCAGTTACCAAGACTTATGACAACATTTATCATAACTTGGCAAAACATGATGCATTCACAGTGGTTGAGGGTTCATTTGAAGCATATTGCTAAGGAAATTTTTAAAAATCCCCAATTTTCAAAATTCCGGGCAATCTGGGACAAAATAACTAAATTTTTGGATTTTGATCCTTAAACATCTCGTTTTGTCGTATTTCCACTTTGAGTACATTTCTCTATGTAGCAGTCATTTTCTTTTTTTAAATACCAATATTCACCTAATACAAGACCCAAGAGTCACTCAGGGTAAAAGGTTACAATGTGATTTTGAATGAGCACAAGAAAAGGCAAGAAAGTGAAGTTCATGGGCTTATGTCGGAAAGATAAGTGTTGACCCTAGACTTAAAAAGGTCAAGAATAGTAGAGACTGGGAAAGCATCCTCGAAGGAGTCTGTTCCACAAAGAAGCAGTTCTTAGGAAGAAGCTATCCTAATGGAATTTACTTCTTACTATTGTAATGGAACAAAGGAATGTAGCTAATTACAAAACATACCATGAAAATAGCGAGCAGTTTGTGATGTTTTATCTGTGGGGAAACAGGTTATAGAGTGGAAAATAGTACATCACCCACAAGTAATTGAAGGTTCATTGGAAATGTAAAGAATTTTTTTTTTACAATAATGTGCACTCTATACAAAGCCCAAGAGTCACTCTAGCTAGAGGGTTATAGAGTAGAAAGTAACAACTACAGTTTATAAGGATATATGGGGAAGATAATGATAAACCCTAAACTTTAATAGGTTGAAGATTGTAGTGATATAGGAAGTAACTTTTATGTAAAAAGCAGGGAAATCAAAAAAAAATATCAATGTTTTGGAGCCCAATTAAACAATTATTAATTGGATAAATCATAATGGACAGTAATTGAAGGAACCCTCAACTCATGATGATGAAACATTGATTTATTGAGCAAACTTCAGTATAATATAACAGAACAGAATTTTACAACAAAAAAGATTCATCCTCATACTACACCAGAAAGGTATTGAACAATTTATTGTCTTTAGAGAGAGATTCAACAATATTGAGGATTGCAGTGATTTTAAATTTACACAGGTGATATACAAGAGTAAATCAAAAAGTAAAGGTAATTTCTATATACAGTGTAACCCGGATATAAGAGAAACCTGGACATAAGAGAGATTTTCTCTGATCCCAAATTAGAGCCTGTGTTAATGTATATAAAATAGACCAAACCTGGATATAAGAGACTTCTTCTCCGGTCCTGACAACTCTCTTATATCCGGGTTACACTGTAACATCTTTATTTCTACCAATGAAGAACAAATGCATATGTCACTTCTTGACAGAGAAACCCATTTTCTATGTCCCAGTTTCATCTGTCATTTTAGATTTATATAATTTCTCTGCGTCCATTATTTTGTAAAGCACAAAACATTTCATGTTATATATCTTGTCTATGTATGAAGACCAGACATGACTTTCAGATTTTGCATTTACAACCCCAAATTATATTGGAATAAAAAGAAATTTATTTTTGAAAAATTTTTTTAAAACAGGTTTTTTTTTTAATACTATTTTTGAAGTCTGTGTACATGAAGTCAGGATCAGTTTTCTAGATTATCTTTTGCAAACATTGAAATAATTTAAATATTTTTGTTGAAAAGAAAATAGAATGTTAATTGTAAAAGAAAATCACAAATTGGGTTTTTGTTTATTTAATAAGAAAAAAAGTTGAGAACAAGAAAGAAGTAAAGTTGCATAGAAGCTTAATTTGAAAAGAATATGTAAAATGTAAAGGCAACTATTTTATCATTTCATTCAGTATTGTGACAGTAAAGAACACATTGGAATCAACAATATTGCTGATATTGACTATTATTGAAAATATAAAAATAGGAAATCTATTTTATCTAATTTTGTTTTGATTAATTTTATATTAAAATTTGTTTTACCAACAAAAGCAAAATTAAAATTTTTAGAACATTCTCTGTGTGTGTGTGTGTGTGTGTGTGTGTGTGTGTGCGCAAGCATATATATATATATTTTTAGACATCAATTACTTCTATTTTTAGAAAAAACTCAAAATGTTATATTTTAAATTTGCACTGAATTAGGCACAAAATACTTTGAATTATTTGGGCGTGGCTCTAATACTTGTCCTTGGTCATTACTTAGAATTATATTTTTCTACAGTCTATTTCCGCTTTTGATTAACATCTCTCGTTTCACCTTGGCTATTTGTACGCCTTATAAACCTATGCCATAAATGAGCTCCATGCTAGATTAAATATTTGGCCAGTATGACATCACCTAAACAAGCACAAACCACAATACAAGTTAATATTTGGCATATTTACATATACACAAGTACGTGTATGTATATATATATATATATATATATATATATATATAAAGGGGCACATATATGTATACAGGTATATAAGAAATAGTTGTATGTATGAATGTGTATACAAGTATACAGAAAAAAAGATCTGTGTATGTATGTAAATATATATATAAAAACATACACACACACGTGTGTGTGTGTGTGTGTGTGTGTGTGTGTGTGTGTATATATATTATATATATTCACACACACACACAATCATAGATCTTTTTTTTCTTAAATTTAAAATATAAATCCCTTCTATTTTAAATAAAAAAAGTTAAAGAAATTCTACTAATCCCCGTTTATTTTAAATATAAAACATAAATCCAGTCTATCTTAATTTTTTTTAATAGTTGTAGGTCCATTTGTTTTAATAAAAAAATTAAAAAATATCTGTTAATCTCAACTTATGTCAAATGCAAAATAATATAATAATAAATCCAGTCTATTTTAAATCAATTTTCCTTTATAGTTTTATGTCTGTTTATTTTAATACATATTTTTTAAAAATACCATCAATTCCCATTTATTTTAAATATAAATCCTGTCTATTTTAAATACAATTTTTAATTTTTTTTTAAACCTGTAATCCTCATACACTATATGGATTGTGGCAGCATTGCATTAACCAGATATTTTCTTTTAAATTATGTAATGGTCAGTCTCTCCTCAGCATCTGAATATTGCGTTGTGCATGAAACTCAGTGTCATGCTGCTGCAAAGGAATAATATGCATATTTATTAATATATACTTAATAGCTCTGTTATATTGCATTGAGTGCTATTTTATTAACACCAGCACTATATATATATATATTATTAGTAGTAGTAATCTTATAATTATAAGAAATTATACTCATTCGGAAAACCTTCAGTATTTTGTTTTGCAAATAATCAAACCAAAGGGGAAAAAAAAAGGTATAAAAAAAAAAAAAAAAAAAAGAAAGAACCAAGAACATGTATGTTAGCTGAAAATAATCGTCTAGCATGCAAGTCCAAAGAAAAAAACCCTGATATGAGTACACAAAATAACTAAATAAAGTGCTTGATACAGTAAGTAGAGCAGATCTAGTTAAACCTAGAGAGCCAGACGTGTGTGTGTGTGTGTGTCACTAAAGTTTGGATACATAGGAACTTTCATTAATATATATATATATATATATATATATATATATATATATATATATATATATATATATTTACCTCCACAGATTAAATATGGTTTTGTCAAAAGAAGAACTGACTTCTTTTTTCTGGGGTATGCTAAAGGAGATGTACTCAATGAAAATCAGAGATATAGCACACTTAATTGAACGCATAAAGAGTGAATATGCTAAAAATTGACAGCAATGTGGAGTTATTGCAAAGTATTCACATGAATCTTGCAAAGTGCATAACTTTTGTATCACAAATGGTGAAAACCAAATTGAAGATGTTATTTATTAATATCCCAATTCAGTAAAATGTTGAAAGTTCATTTTTTGAAAATATGCATTTTTGCCTATATGTCAAGACTTTAGAGACACCCTGTATCAACAGCAAGAATTTATCCAAACAAGTCTTTTTTTTTTTAAATTGTACCAGTAAGGCATATCTATTCAACCTTTTATTATATCTTTCCAATTTCTGAGTTTCCAAAATCTACTAACACCATTAGACTTTCAAAGACAGGAGCAAAACCCTATGAGCAGACATTAAAATTTCAAGAAAAGGCACAAAACCCTACCGACACCACTTCTGTTTTTTTAAATCCCTTGCCATCTAATTATTATTTTTTTTGACAATATATTTATTTGCATACAGTTTAGGAGATAATCAAAGATTAACTTTGATTAAAAGTGTTAACATGTAAATTTGCTCCAGCAAAGATTAAAAAAAAAAAAAAAAAATCACTAATTATTTTTATGGCTTAGCTTTATGAGGCGTACAAACAGCCAAGGTAAAACAAGAGACATTAATCAAAAGAGAAAATATACAATGTAGACAAAAAAAAGCTTATCTACAGATTCCTAAATAGCTCATCAGCAAATAAAGAGAAAATGTAATTCTAAGTAACTGCCAAGGACAAATATTAGAGTCACGCCTATAAATTCAAAATATTATTTATCTAATTGAGTGCAAATGCATTTCTAGTATTGTATGTTTTGTCTGTAATCAGGATATGTTAGAAAGCTAAACTTAACAGTGTAAAAGTGCTCAATATCAAGAGTAGAACATATGGGAATATAAAAGTGGACACTGAGGTCAACACCAAGCAGTGACAGTCTTGCATTCAAGCATGAAACAGACTGGACGAATGACAGACTTATATGTAAGATAAGATTCTAGCAAGAAAAATTGTTTAGCATGAAACAATGAACCAACTTTCCTAGCAGCAGATCTAACAATTGATTCAATATACTCTTTTCACTTCCAGGTCAGCATAAAATATTAGCTTGTGAACACACAGTGAGTCACTCTCCTGGAGGTGAGAATCAGCCATGCTGCTGAAAAGTGTGTGTATATATATCTCTATCTATAAAAGGCAGGGTGTGGGTGTGCGTGTGTAACGAATGCACGGCCACAATTTTCGACGGATTTGCACCAAAATCTACATGCACATGCTCCAAGTTAGCGGGAAGGCCAAGACCAACTTTGCATTTCCTAACTCCCATCGATAGTGGAAATAATTGACTTTTTCATGCTTCTACGGCAGTTTTCATGTAGTTTGCAGCCATTTTTTACTGGCCAGAGCCTATAGCTGGCTGACACGAATAGACAGGAAGATTCTATTGACCAGCGTGAGAGCCAACAGCTGACTGACACAGATGTTAACTAGCATGCAAAAAAAACAAATCGATAGCTGCATTCGTCACAAGTGGGAAAAATTTAAATCAGCATGGCACTTTATTCCAATTGGCTCATTCGCTTGCTTAAACTCCACGTTGATTCCGATTCTGCAGAACTGGGTTGGGTGTGAAGAAGTATTTAACATTCTTTTTTCATTCTGTTTTTCCAGTTATGAGTCCTTTTTTAAAGCTGATCGTTTTATGTTTATTTTGTTTAGTTCTTTTTTCATAACAGATTTAATATTTAGTATAGAACTTAGAAAAAATTTGCAGTGTGAGATAGGCAAGAAGTAAGGCATGTAGCAACATCAGCACGGCAAAAGGCACTCCTTTAAAAGGCAAGGAAGGGCAAAAATATTTTAAGTCAAGTGACAGCAATTGCTGTACAAGTTGTACGATTTTTGAATCAAGCACGGGCAACGCTGCTAGTATATATGACTTGATGAATTACTTAATTATAATTATCCCAAATACTCCTAATAATATCTATCAGGTGTCTATCTTTGCTTGAACCGGCTTCTAATGCTCTGGATGGTGTGGCTTTGGGATAGTAGTCGTAGCTTGTGGGGGCACAGTCCTATGGGTAAGCGAAACTTAGATGAGTTCCCCCATGGAATATGTGATCAAGTGGTGCTATAGCAAATCTAATTCACTACCTCTTCGTCACTGAGGCCTATTGGTATAGTTGGTATGACGTTTGCCTAATAACGTAACTGTCTGGGTTTCAATTCTCGGTAGTGGCTGCACACTGCTGATGAGTCCCAGTGCATTCTGCATTCTGTTGAGATTTCTTCTAGACTCAATGAATTTTTCCATATATATATATATATATATATATATATATATATATATATATATATATATATATATATATATATATATATATAATAAAATCAAATAAACGTTAATGGTAAGAGCTGAATTAGAGCAGGAAACAGCAGTATTAAAAAAGTGCTCAACACACATAAAAAGATAAAAAAAAATAACATGTAGAGCTTTGAAATGTTTTTGTGTGATGTGCTTCTTCCTTTAGGACTTCATTGGACTAGGTTCATTTGACATTGATGTGACTACATGTGCACAAACAAGAGAGTCTGGGAATTTTTTTTTTTTTTTTTTAATGTGTTTTGGGTATGCAAACTTTGAAGTCAAATTTTTGTAAGTGTAATATTGGTTACAAAAAAGTACACATCAAAAAAATAATTTTGTATTATCTGTCTATATCTCCGAGATGAGGTATTATCATTATTTACATTATTTGGACTGTTATCCTCATCTTTGTTGCCATATTCACAACATTTCAGCTGTTGTATGCTCTGGTGTCCGGATATATAAAGAGGTATGGTGGAGTAATCAATAGCAGATCAGATTGAGGAATCAGAGAGCCAAGTTTAAATTCCAGTCTGATCTCTTACCTTCACTAACATGCTAATACCCATGGGAAAGGTACGAATCAACTTCTTCTCCCTGCAGCTATGGGTAAATAGCAGGACAGACTGGGATCTAGAGCCTTGGATGGCAACTGGTCTAGGAGAAGGACAACTCTGAATTCAAAACCTTTGGAGGGTCATTTGGGGACCTTGTGGCATGTTGTGCACCAGGTCTCTGTATTGAGGCCTTCAAAAACTGTGGATGGTTCTGCACACAAGCCTTCACTGCTATAATCAAAGCATATGTGCAGGCATCTGGCTGTTGGTTTTGAGGAACTGGATTGCTTGACCCTCATATCTCAGAAAAACGATGGGAGAGTCCAGTGTATATATGTATGTATGCATATGTGTGTGTGTGTGTGTATGTATATATATATATATATATACACACACACACAGAGTAATGTGCAAAAGTCAGTTATTCCTTAAGATAATATTTTTTAAAAATTCTTTTTTCCAGATAATCAACAAATCTTAAACTGTAGATATATTCATTGAGGAAAAAAAAAAAAAACCTTTATTAAACAAATTACAACCACTTTCAAAAAATTTTATCAAGCTGGAATCAAAATATTAATTAAAACTTAAGATGTGCAAAAGTGAACACTTGCATTTAATATTTCATATTTTCTCCTTTTGTGGTCACAACATCGTACAGTCATTTGCTATAATTTTTTTAAGAAGTTTCTCACTGTAGTGAGCATCAATTTTTGGCCCTTCTTCTTGGCAAACTCCCAAAATTGCTTAATATTCTTGTGCTTCTTGGATGTATTAGCTTCTTTAACTTGAATCATAGATTTTCAGTTGGGTTCTGATCAGGACTTTGACTAGGCCATTCCAAGATTTGAAATTTCTTTTTTCAAACCCATTCTTTTGTGGATTTACATTGATGCTTTGGATCATTGTCCTGTTGAAAAATCCAGCCCCAACCAAAACACAACTTTCAAACCAAGGACAAGACACTTTCATTCAAAGTTGCTTGGTATCTTGCAGAGTCCATTGTGCTATCAACACATACTATTTTGCCTGTTCCAACTGCAGCAAAGCACTCACAAATCATAATGTTGCAACTGCCATGTTTACATGTTGGCACCAAATTCTTCTCTTCAAATGCTCACTAGACATTCTGCTTTTCATTCCTCCCAAAAACTCCAGTTTGGTCTCATCTGAGCATAAAACCTTTTTATGATGTCAGAGAACTTTTCAGTGATCTGTATGAGGAAGATAT
Source organism: Acanthosepion pharaonis (assembly GCA_903632075.3). Taxonomy (NCBI): domain Eukaryota; kingdom Metazoa; phylum Mollusca; class Cephalopoda; order Sepiida; family Sepiidae; genus Acanthosepion; species Acanthosepion pharaonis. The sequence continues at coordinate 570,016 of CAHIKZ030001463.1, read as the reverse complement.
GGATTAAATACAATAAAATGATTAAGCTGAGATATGTACGATAAACTTCCCACAAGGTCACAAGAAATACATAGGCGAGACACCTACAAGTCTAAATAACCTGCATTTATGAACACAATATCGACTTCTGTTGGGATAACCTACTAAACTTCTTTATATCGCAGAGAAACAATACAAGTCATAATTTTGATTTTAAAAATGCCAAAAAAAAAAAAAAAAAAAAAAAAAATGAACTCATTACAGAGTAAATAACTAAAAGAAATGGTAATAAATTACCATCACAATAAATATGCATCAGATGCACTTTTTATATATCTTCGATATTTGTAAAACCTATATTAAAAGAATGTAGGAATTAAACATTTGAAGATGAAGTAACTTAGTATTACACATTCACTTACAATATTCATCATATTTAAAACAGTCAAAATTCAATAATTGACCCAATTTTTAGTACACTTAAATTATGCTAACATTTCAAGAATTAAACACACATACAGAGCACATAAGGTAAACACATATCACCCAAAGATTGATGCCTATATATTAATGCCATAAAATGAACATATGATGTTTACCCAACTAAAGAAAACAAAAAAAATTCAAATTATTCCACTTCTCCAAAATTTAGGATAAGCTAAATAAAAAAAGTGAAACATCTTAAAGATTTTCCTACATATTCCATATTTAATCATTTATATATATATATATATATATATATATATATATATATATATATATATATAAAGCACATTTAACGAAATATAGTATAACTTTAGTTTTTCATATCTAACCAATACTACAAAAAATTGATACTAGTAACTTCAACCATATAAATAATATTAACAGTATCAGTAAATCAATTACTGATAAATTACAATTAGTGATCAGGTAGGCAAACTACAAACTAAGGAAGCCTATGTCTTGTTAAAAGACCATAAACCCGAATTCAAAACTAAGCCATCCACTAGATCAGAAATCAGTAGGATTAGTAAGACCATCTTAGAAAGAATCAACCACTCCATAAAAAACACCCTTGGACTGTTACAGTGGATTAACACAGCTGATGTTATCAACTGGTTTAACAACATACGATATAAGGGAAAATGTACATTCATACAGTTCGATATTATCGAATATTATCCCTCTATATCGAAGAATCTTTTCACCTTGGCCTTGAACTTCGCCTGGGAATACTCTACTATTTCTGAGAGTGAAGTTGACATTATCATGAAATGCCGAAATTCTGTTCTGATTTACAAGGATGAACAGTGGACCAAAAAGTCTTGCAACAACAATTTTGACATTTCTATGGGTTCTTTGGATTCTGCTGAAGCTTCTGACCTGGTTAGATTATTTCTTTTATATAATTTAAGTGCCTTCGATTGTCTAGATTCAGATAGTGTAGGATTGTATAGAGATGATGGATTATTAGTTGTTAAAAACTCCACTAAAATTAAGGTAGACCGTATTAGGAAAATGATCCATAGGGTATTTAAGGATTTAGGTCTTAGGACAATAGTTACAACTAATGTTAGACAAGTGGATTTTCTAGATGTCACCCTAGATCTTGCTAACAACACTTTCCAACCATATGTGAAGGTTAATTCCAACCCAATATACGTGCATCCAAATTCCAACCATCCCCTTCAGTTATCAAACACATACCCTCTTCCATTGAATTTAGAATTAGCACTAACTCTTATAACAAGGATGTTTTTAATAAATATCGTGATTTTTATAATTCTGCACTCAAAAATAGTGGATACAAAATACCACTATTCAATATAAAAACCCTGTTAATTGCAACCATAATAAGAAAAGAAGATCTAGAAAGATCATTTGGTTCACTCCCCTTTCAATATAATGTTTAAAACTAAATTAGGGCGTATATTTCTAGACCTCATCAAAAAAACATTTCCCCAATCCTGAAACTAACCCACTTAGTAAAATATTTCATCCTAATACCCTTAAATTAAGCTATCGTTGTGCTGATAACCTGGAGAAGATAATTAAAAAAACATAGTCTTTAACAAGTATAGGAATTCGAAAGGCTTGACTACTCAACAGATTATTAAATGCAATACTAAATATAATAATACAAATAACAACTTATGCAATTGTAGGCATCCGAATAATTGTCCACTACAAAATAACTGTGGGATTACTTCTGTAGTCTATCTTAGTACTATTTCAACAATTGAAAATCCAAATATAAAGAAGTTTTACATTGGTAGCAACATGAAAACATTCAAGGAACGCTGGCGGGGGCATATGCAATCCTTTAATCACAGTGAATATAGGTACATGACTTCATTATCCAAGTATTTTTGAAATCTAAAAGAAAAGAACAAAACACCTACAGTTAAATGGAGTTTGGTTAAGAAAGCTCGGACATGTAACTCCCTATATGCCCCATGTTACCTATGCCTTAATGAAAAATTTGAAATTATTAGATTTAAAAACAAGGCTGATCTCTTAAATCAAAGATATGAACTTACAGTTAATTGTAAACA